>JACDJE010000220.1:1180677-1407402 GCA_016647715.1 Pavo muticus | reverse complement strand
AAAAAAAAAAAAAAAAAAAAAAAAAAAGGCAAAAACGAGTGTGTAAAACTAACTTTCAGGAGAGCCTGGTGGTAGGAATACATCAGGTTGGAAGGTTAACGTCAGAGAAGCATTAAAGTTATTTGCCAAGCCTAAATTCTGATATCTTGTTTGGAGGAATTGTTGGGGTGTTTGCTTAATTTAGCCTGTGTACCTTAGTTTTCTTAACTGCAGAGATAGGAAATAGGTTGGTATTGCAGGCTGAGTGCTTATTTAAGCACTATGTACAAAACAGGACTGTGTTACCAGTGGTGCACTGATGACAATTTTATTGGAAGAGGGGACTCTGTTTAGTTTTGATGGGCTGATACATAATCATTGTTTAAACTTGATTGATATGAGCAAATAGGAAAAAAAAAAAGGCAACATTAAACTTGATATTTCAAGAAATTGCTGAATTTCCAGTATGAGCTTATTTTTAGAATCAGGGTATTTGGGATATAAGCGTGTAGATGCTTCCTCATAAGTAAAGTGGGATATTAGATTGCTTTAATAGTGGGGTTTTGATAAGTAGAGTATGGATAGCTTCATGGCTCCCTATAATTTATGATCCAAACCTGCAATTTTTGAAAATGAAAATTGGCTTTTCTAGTTAAATTTGGGGAGACAGTTGCTTGTCACTGTTGTTGTATAGCAAACTTGCAGGAATTCTGGTCAAATAAAAGTTTACGTACATATTTTTATATGTGTTTGGAGGCTAAGATATATGAGGGTGCCTTGTGCACGCCAAATACATCCTTACTGTATGAGGAGTTATAAGGGAGATGCTTTGATGCTTTTTCATTTCTTTCATAACTTTAAGTTGCATTCATTTGCATTTGGTATGTAATGTTTAAATGTAATGTACAAGAATAATGTCAAGCCTTGGTTTATAAAATGCTGCAGCAGAAATGAAAAGTGGTAGTAAAGAATGAGGTCATGCCCAAAATGTGTGAGCCAGAGACTGCAAGCAGTTTCTTTTTCTGCCTGCTGAGCATTTGGGATTGCCACTTCACTGAAACAGTGTTTTGAAGGAGGTCCGGGAAACATCTTGTTTGTTGTAGAAATTTATTGGTAAACCATTCTTACCGAGAACACATACTGCCCTTTATCTTCGTTGATCCAGGTGTTTACCACATAATTATTTGGTGTCTTTTACATGGCCAGTCACTTAGAAGTTGAATTGACTATCATCTCAATGTATTCCGTAGAAAAAGCGCATGGAAAGCTCCAGTTTTCTGGAGTTAGCAATTTAAAGAGGACAGAAGGATGGAACTTTGTGGTTCTGCAAACAACTGGGCATATTTTTATTATAAGGGTATTAGTCTCTCTAAACCGTTAAAATATTAATTTCAAACCCCAAAGCAGTCTGCAGAGCTGGAGTTTTTGTCTAGCAGTGGCCTTGGTGTAGGCCTAGGCTTATATCTTGTGGAAGCTCGTTACAAGATTCTAGGGCCTTAGCCCTGTAACAGGTAGTTGCTGAGGCTGCTTCTGTGACATTTTTAAGTGCAAGATGAATTCTTGTGGAATTGGAAGATTAATTTTAAAAAAATCCTTTTTTTTTGACTGAGGGTGTGAGTTTATATATGCTTAAGGTAGTTTCACTGCTAAATGTATGCACAGTGAGCAGCAGTGTTGCTTTTTCTTGCAGCATCGTTATTGTCAGCATTTGATTGAAATGTGAAACGCTGATCCTGAGGAAATTTCGTAAGAAGTAGTAAAAGTTTCAAGTTGTTATCTGATCCAGGAACTCAATAAAAGACAAAATCCTCCATGAAAGTGCCCAGGCTTTGAAGTAGTTCTTGCGTAGCAGAACAGTCTGTTGTTCATTTTGAGTAAACAGTTTAGTTTCTTGCTGAGTGTTCTAGGTATATTAGCATCACTTGCGTTTTCCCAGGCGAGGTTTTAATAGAAGTAAAGTCTCCTTAAATGTTAGTCCAAGTTCTGAATTGATCTCAGCATAAACATTTTATGTAGCCTTACATTTAAAAAGAAAAACCCAGCCTTTAAGATACGTGTACTTACAAAAGATGTAAGAGCAGGTCCTTGTGGTGTAATTGTAGGGGCTTATTTAAATATACTTGCTTTCTGCAGGAAAAACAGAGGACATTATATGCTTTCATGCTAATACATTCTATATCCTAATGTGAACCCTGATATCAACAGTCCTTGGTTTCTTTGGATGCCAGTTCATGTCAGTCTAGGAGGGATTCTATTGAGTTTCATTTGTTCATCAGTAATACTTACATTGCTGTGCTGTCCAGAGGCCCTAATCAGGATAGTACTGTTTTGCTAGTTATTGAGCAGATGTTCAGATAGTCTTACCCCTAATTTAACTAAAAAAAATTTTTTTTAAGTATCATAATCAAGTATTTTTCTGTTTCCAGTCTTTTACACCTCAGTTTTGCAGGTATCACACTTGAGACTGCAGTAATGGTTTCCAGTTATCTGCAAAACCACACCATCACTGGCTGCTGATGCTGTGTCCTGTCTTAAGAACGCAGAGTGCATGATGCTCCATGGGTGGCAAAGGTTGCTGTTGTGTGCCTGGGCTTCTTGTAGCCCAAAGTGGAGATCGGTTCTCCTACTGGTCCTGAGTCAGCTGCACTTGCAATCCTGGGTATGATCTGTCCCAGAGAGCCTGGCCAGCTTGGATGCATAAAAGGCTTCCTTCTAGGACTGCAGTTGGTGTTCATGTATGTTGATGTAAAACTCTACCTCCTCTGGTACAACTTGCGGCCATTTCCTCGGGTCCTGTTTGTTGCCTGGGAGAAGAGGCCAAACCCCTCCTCATCACAACCTCCCTCCAGGAAGCTGTAGAGAGCAATGAGGTCTCTCCTGAGCCTCCTCTTCTCCAGACTAAACAATCCCAGCTCCTCAGTTGCTCCTCATAAGACTTGTGCTCCATACCCCTCGGCAGTTCCATTGCCCTTCTCTGGACACGCTCCAGGGCCTCAATGTCTCTCTTGTAGTGAGGGGCCCAAAACTGAACACAATACTCAAGGTGCGGCCTCACCAGGGCTGAGTACAGGGGGATGATCATCTCCCTGCTCCTGCTGGCCACACTATTTCTAATGCAGGCCAGGATGCTTTTGGCCCTCCTGGCCACCTGGGCACACTGTTGGCTCATGTTCAGCTGAGCATCAACCAACACCCCCAGGTGTTCACAATCATCCAGCCACTCATCCCCAAGCCTATAGCGCTGCATGGGGTTGTTGTGGTCAAAGTGCAGGACCCGGCACTTGGCCTTGTTGAACCTCATCCCATTCACCTCAGCCCAGTGATCCAGCTTATCCAGATCCCTCTGAAGGGCCTTCCTACCCTCAGGCAGATCGACACTTCCTCCCAGCTTGGTGTCATCTGCAAACTTACTGAGGGTGCACTCAATGCCTTCATCCAGGTCATCAATAAAGATATTAAACAAGATGGGCCCCAGTACTGACCCCTGGGGGACACCACTTGAAATGGGTTGCCAGCTGGACTTAACTCCATTAACCACTACCTGTTGGGCATGGCCCTCTATCTAGTTCCTTACCCCAAAAAAGGTATACCTGTCCAGGCCACGGGCAGCCAGTTTCCCCAGAAGAATACTGTGAGAGACCGTGTCAAAGGCTTTGCTGAAGTCTAGGTGGACTACATCAACAGCCTTTCCCTCATCTACCAGTCTGGTCACCCAGTCGTAGAAGGAGATGAGGCTGGTCAAGCACGACCTGCCTTTCATGAAGCCATGCTGGCTGGGCCTGATCCCCTGGACATCACGCACGTGCCGTGTGATCTCACCCGAGATGATTTGCTCCGTAACTTTCCCTGGTACCGAGGTCAGGCTAACAGGCCTGTAGTTCCCCGGATAAAGAGATATAGATAGAGACTCTGTGGAGGAGTAGAGTGTAACTATTACACTAACCTAGACCTTTGCTTTGTCCTATTCAATAAAATAAGCTTTTTGGTTTTTTTAGTAACATTCAAATTCAGTGACTTTCATGTTTGCTTTTGTTTTAGACACACTTTAAGGGGATGAGCAGCCAGATTTAAACGAAAATTCAAATGACTCTTGCTTTGTAGTGGTATTTCCCAAATTGTAGTTACTGTGGGCTGTGTTAAAGTGTTACTCCAAATGAATCAGAATAACCAGAGGAAAAGAAAATGGGAGGAGGAACTTACATCCTTTAAAACCGTGAACTTTCTAAAGCAAAAGGGAAGGTGATGCTAAGATAGAGTACTTTTAACTTGCTTGTAATTGCAAGGCAATTGAAAGATAGTCTGATTTTCATAGCTGAAAGGCTTCTGTTTTTAAAAAGAAAGATATTTCAGCTTTTGCTCTGTGTGGTGACTGGTTTCTGTTATCTGATGTGATTAAAAATGATTTTGTCTAGAAACTTTTTCTGTTATGGCTTCAGAAGATTGGTTCTCTCTCGCTGCTCAACCAACTTGATCACTGATTAACAGAAATCGCATTCTGCTGAGTTTTGTTGTGAGTTACGGACCATTGAAATGGGTTTGCTGAGATTTTTCTCATTGCGAGTAGTGAAACCTCATGTTGGTAGCACATTTATTTACAGTATGCTTACAGCTTAGGTAAGCTGTGGAAACTAACTTCCTTACATTTTCTACCACATGGGATATTAAGGAAATTTTGGTTACAGTTGAGATTCTCAGTTGTTACGCTGTGAATGCTCTCTACTTTCCTAGTAAGGGGCACATAGAAATTTTATAGTTATTCCTGCTTAGTTATGTGGATAACTTTAATGAAATTCAAGAAAGAAAAACATGTTTTGCTGCATTTGACCTTTCTTCTTTGACCTTTCGAATATTGTAGATCTTGAAAGCTTCTTATTCCCTGTGTAGGAAAACTTTCTTATTATGTTTTTTTTTCTTGGCATCTTCTGATGCTGTACAGCTTTTCCTCTGCAAGGATAGTTTTCAAGATGCAGAAATCCCAAGTTACTCCTGAGACATGCCCAAGTTGTTGTGTTTTAGCAGTTTTGGATGTGGTCAGTGCCTGTGCCTCAGAGACCATCGTCTGATGTGACTGCCCTTGCTGGCAGGAGCCACAGGATCCTGCTGGTGGGGGGATGGGGGGCTGGTGCTGCGCTGTGGGTGGAGGGCAGGACCTTGGAGAGCAGATGCTGGTCCTGCTTATCTCTGCCTGGTGCTGAGTTGCCCTGGCTTCTGGGAGACCAGGGGTTTCTTGTGCACAGAGGAACTTGTGCAGCCTTGGGGAATTAGGAGACTCGCTCTTTCCTTTAACTTTGTAGAATTACTTTTTGCTTATTTTTCTCCTGTGTTGAACTGTAAGATACATTTCTTCACTGTTAATTCAATTTTTTAACTTTGGGACTTGGATTCCTTACGACTTCGATTTTTCAGGTCAACTGCAGCTTACTTCTGTCTTCCTGCATTCAAGTAGCACTGAGTGAGAAAAGCCAGTTCTTGCTTCCTAGGATCATGTTCTGTAGACAAGTGATGAACAGTCTACAATGTGGCATTTTAGAAATTGGAAGGGAAGAGCTGTGTTTACTCAGCTCCTGTTAGTTCTTGTATTTTCTACTTGGCTGTTTAGCTTCATTTAAATACTTGATAACATTCATACTCTATCCTGTGCCTCTTCTTTCTTTCAACTCTTCTATTAGCTGTCTTTCAAAGTTAAGTTTCTGTGCTCACAATTTCTTCCATTTCTCAGTTTCCGTTCTACTTGTTTGTATGCATCTTCTGCTCTTCTTCTGCTCTTCTCTGTCCTTCGCTTTACTTTATTATTCAGTATTGCTGTATCCGTATTTTGTGCCTTCATATCAACACGCACACATATATCCTTTAACAGGGTTTCATAACAACTATATATTCTTTTTCTTTCCTGTGTTTTCTTGGATACTGATTCAGAAAAGATTAGAGATCAGTCCAAAACTTGCCTGTGGTTGATGGTAGTGCTGTGTTCATGTCTTGGTGCTTTCGGCAAGTCCCATTAAGTCTCCCGCTGTACAGAGGGGAGCTTGTTAGTGAGGGGGACAGAGATTCTCTATCTGAGCGACGTTTAAAAAACAAAGCAACAAAAGACCTTTAAGGCAAAAAAAAAAAAGTTTGTTTTCTTTGTTATTTAGTTTGTTTTAGTTTTACCAACACAAGTAGAAAATAAATAAGGATTTTTGCAGGCTAAGACATGCAGTTATAGCCATGAGGAAGCTGGGACAACCTGAAAAATAACGTTGCAGCAAGTGGTTCTACTGATGATTGAATGCTGCCTGTACTAGTGACACCAGTGGCTGTTCTTTTCACTTTGTTTCTTGCATGGAAATTGATTTGTAATCTGAATGCTCAGCGTGAATGTACAGCTGTCAGGATCTCTGATTTTCTTAATGCTTTATTGAAATATCCACCTTATTTGTTGTTGTAGAAAGATGTACTTCTGGAATTTGCCAGATCTGGAATGTTTGATGAAAGGTCGACTTCTTGAAGAAGAAAGTAGACGCATTACTACTATTTTTGGGTAATACAAGAGGAAAGACTTAGGCTGTTTATCTGTGTGGACTTGTGTGCATGCCTATAGAAGTCCTCTGGGAGATTTGGTGCCGGAGCAGCTGTTTGAAGATGAAACTTGTCAGAAGTCCTTGTGGAAGAAGTGTCTTTGAGTGTTTGCCTTATTTTAGCTAATTTGTAGAAGGTGTGTAAATGACTTTGAAAGGACAAGACCATTGAGGTGCAATTTCTAGATCTGCATCCACACAGTAGATTGATTTCCATCTAGGAGGTGACTAGTAAGGTTTTTGGTGTTGTTTTTATCTTTTACCATACTCAATTGAAGCAACTTCCAATTCATTGCTCAGTTTCATTAATTGCCTTGCACTTGAAAGTTTTTTTATCTGTGTAATTATATACAGAAAGAGTGAAGTGTTTGCTATGAAAACTGCAGTGAAGCAGAGCGTTGCGATCTTAAATATGTTAGCCAAAAGGTTTGACAGAGGCACCACTGTTAAGTACTGCGCAGATTGTTCACTAGCTGGGAATGTGCCACTTCCATACCTGCTGTGTTAATGAGCGGGCAAAGATGATTTCTTTCTTGTAGATGCCTTTTGGCAGGTTTGTGAAGAATAACTGAAGCACTGGAGGTTTCTGCAAGCCTTGGAGAAGTGTTTTTGTCTAACAGTGGAAGCATATCACTTCTACCTTCTCATTTTTTAAAACCAGCTCTCAAAACATGAAGTATTCCTCTATGCTTAGTTCTGCTTCTTAAGCTGCAAGAGGATTTTCTTGATAAGGCAGTCTGCTAACCATGTGAGTGTACCCCTGTACAGAAATAGTGGGTTCAAGAAGTCACATAATGATCTGTGTGCTTTATGCTGTGTTTTGCAGCATTTACTGTCTTGGTATCTCTGGTATCTTGGTATCTTCCCAACCCATTTGGGGGAATTTGATCATTTTTCATGAGAGCTTAATTTCAATTTCAGGAAACAGTCAGTTGCCTGTATGTAAATCTATGACATGTAACTGTTAAGTTGTTCTGAATTGAAGTTATTTTTACCTCTACTATAATAATAAGGTTTTTTTTTTTAACTTGGGAGTCTGGGGAACTGGGCTGAAAAACTGAGCTCTTCAAGAGATCTCTTCTGCTGACAGTCCCTGCTTTTTGCAAATCTAGTAATCAGTTTTAATTCTGAATTTTCTTCCATGTCCACCCTCTTTTCTGCACCCCATGTCCATGTCTTTCGTGTCTACCCTCTTTTCTGCTCAGAGAAGCTGTGAACACTGCTAGAAATGAACAGCGGCATGTTTGCAGGGAAGAGCAAGTCCAGAAAAGCAATATAAGGACCAGAATATCAAAATCTACAGGGGATTCTGTGAAATCATTTGTCCGTAAAAGGGATACCCGATACATTTAGTCGATCTTTTTAGTCGCCTGGTGTTTCAGTCAGGAGGTGTATGATGGAGTTGTACTCTAGGACAGCTGTCATCAGTTGACACAAATCTGAACAAGGGTTTGGGGGGGTTGTTTTGTTTCGTTTTGTTTTTCTTGAAACTGTTGTAGAATAGTACTGGGGAATGTAAGCTCCAAAACTCAATACAGTAAGTTTATTTTCTTGGTTTAAGGATGGCCTGCATTTTTTTGCTGCATTAACCAATCTAACTGTCACGGGTAGGAATAAAGTATTTCTTAGCACTTAAAACAGTGTTGTTGTTTTCCTTTGAGCTGCCTTTTTTAGTTGAATAACATCTAATGAAATTAAGTTTACACTACACATTGTAAGTCTCAATCTTCTGTTGATGTAGTATTAAAAACAGATGTAGTCTGATCAAGTTGGATCAATTTTTGAGATCAGTTTTTATCGTTAACTAAAAGCTCACTGAAAAACAGTGTCAATTGGGTGCTTTGAAGTTGTGTTTAGCCATAGGTACGGATTTCAGTGTATGCGCAGTTCTGGTACCTGACTTGCAAAATATTTATGGATAGCAAGTGAGTATCTGTAAGTGTGATTGCCAGGAAGGGAGTTGACTGTGCTTGTAATGAGACTTAGTGCAGTATTGGAGATGCTTGTGTCAACAGCAGACGTTGCCTTCAGCAGTCTCTTATTTCTACTAGTCTACTTCAAGGAAAAAGAAGAAGTGTTTTTATGCAGCAGTGAATAAGCTACTGAATACACCATGTGTTTCAGTGAATTATTAAATATCTTTTATTTAGTGAAATGAATGCAAAACTTGAGTTCATGTATTCGAAAGTTGAGAGAGCAACTTTCTTTCTTGCCCTTTCTCTGTATTTTTTCTCTCGGAGTGTTGCTGATGTCCGTTTTGAAGAAACAAGTACTGCCTTGAAGTTCAGGTATTCAACAAGCTGCTCTTGGGCTTTCAGGAGAACTGCCTGATTCTCCATTTATTGACCTGTTGCCAATTTATCTTTCTTCTTGTTTAAGCAGGCTCAAATATACTTTGTAAGAAATTAATACTTGTTTCTCTCAGATTATGTCCCTGAAAGCTTAAGAACAGTCATTAGATGATTTTGTCATAAGTTTGCTGGTAATCTGTTGCTTCCTAGTGCCTTAGATGAATGCAGTCACAGGCTCTGGCCTTACTCTGTTCTTGTGGGGGAAAAGCTATTGTTGTTTTCCGTAGCTGATTCAGCCAAGTAGTACAGCTAAACTACTTTGCAAGATTCCCTCTTGAAAACAGAATGTTTCCCTGAGTTTTTACTTCAATTTTTGCATTCCTTGATACTTTTAATTAAGACTAATAGGAAACCTCTTTAGCTTTTGAAACCTTGTTCATTAAATTCTACCACAAATTCTACTTATAAAACAGTCTGATAAAATCAGAGTTCTGTGTTTTCACCTTAAATCAGTATTATAGGAAGTTTCAGAGCTGGAATACATGGAGAAGTCATTCAAAACCAGAGTCATTTGAGTTGCTATGTATTATTTTCTAAGTTCATGCTACTAAAAAGAAAGAGTGAAAATAAGTACTTCATTTTAAACTGAAGGTAAGCAATCTTTAACAAAGCAGTCATTTCAGCACTGACAGTGTCAGCCCCAGCTTTGAAGTTTGTTGGATAATTAGTGATATGGTAGGAAAGACTTGATTTTTATATAATTATAGTCCAATCCCGAATCATTTCCTTAGGAATCTTGGCAGTGACCATTGTGGAATGCTTAGGATGAGCGGTACCTCCAGTGTACACTGAAGTGATGTCAAGCAGAGTTGTGGGAATATTACTTAAACTGAGTTGGATTCTTTTTTTCTATTAAAAGAAGAGCTGCAACAAATTTAATATGAAGATGCACGCTTCCCAGAACCATAACATCTGATCTTGGAATCAAACTCAATTTATGAAACTGAGTTAAAACAGGACTCTGAAATAGAACTTTATAAATCAATTCAATGATAATAGATTTTTACCTTAGCAATGCATGACTTGCTTTTCTCTAGAGAAGCAGATATGCAGTATCTTAACGAATGGAAATCCCTAGGCAGCAGAACCATTAAGAAGTGCGGTGCAGGAATACCCTGTATCTCTTTGTAGCCACCTTGCATCTGAGACAACTCATGTTAAACCTGAGCTGACAAACCCTTCTGCAGCCAGGCCTACCCTTGCTGTACCACCAGGATTCTGCTCCCCTTCTTAGGCTTTCATGGAAATGGAACAGCTCAGGCATCGCGCTGAATTTGAGCAGGCCTTTTGTGGTGCTGGGGTGAATTGTGGATTTCCTGCTTCTACTAATCCAGGCCATATGTCTGTTGTAAGGTGATATTGCATGGATTCAGTATCTGAACTCTGAACTGTGGCCTGCTCTATGAACTGTGTGGGTTCACTGCAGCACAATGTCTTAAAACTTGCTTTGTCTGAAAGTTGCAGTGCTGCTCTGGACCTGATCTGATTTAAGCAGTGTAGTTGTGTTTCATATTTCAGGTGGATATCTAAGACTTTATGTAGGTGGTAATTCATCTGAGCAGTCCTGGGTAGGACCAGCTTCAGTGTTCTGTGTAAATTATCCACTGTTAATCAAGATATGGCTGCGTTTAAAACAGTGTCATGTGGAAGTGTCCTCTTTGGGAGCGGTTGCTGTGGCATGCTCTCTTCAGGATGGTGAGGGTCATGCGATCGTACTCTTAATAATCATGGTTGTTTGTTTAAGTAAAACCTGTGGCTATCTCAGAGGAGCTTTATAACCCGGAGTAACTGACACTAGCACAGTGATAACTTCGGGTTGGCAACGCTTTTGAAAGGTGAGAGTTCTTAAATTTCATACATCTTTTCAGTGTCAGCTCCTGCTGTTTTGCTCTAGACTGCTGTAGCATTTTATGGATAATAAGGATAATGAGTATTTCATAGGGAGGATGAGGGTGATAGAATTGAAAGAAAAATGCATGCTCAGTAAAGAGAGTGAGATCAAAAAGAAAACAGTTTGTGGTGTTTTCTGGGAAACGGAGATGCACGAAGATAAAAAGCTGTTCTGGTGGAGCTGTATGTTACAAGCACTGTCTGAACGTGCCATGGCTACTGTGTGTCCCTATGCTGTTTGTTGAGACACTGAATTAAAATTAAACTCCTCGGGCCATTTTGAACTCGTGCTGGCTATGAGGAGCTGTGCAGGTGCTGAGTGACCAGCAGATGGCTGCTTTGGGGGTTCACTTTTTAAGCTTTTGCTTGGCTTCTCTGTTTCCATTAAAAAAAAAAAAACCAACACAGTATTGTTTAGAATAGCAAAAATTTGTCAGATTTGTTGAAATGGCTTCTAGTCAGAAGTTTGTTTCTGACAGAGATCAGGAACTTGATCATGATTTGTTTTACTAAGGAAATGAGACTTAAAAGATTTGATAATTCCCATCTTTAAGCTGTTCTGTTATCTCTGTAATATTTGCTTTGTAACCACTGCATACTTTGTGATTACAAGTTTTTAGGAAATAAATAGATTTACCACGTTGGAGCATTTATAAATGTAAGAAATCTGGAGTTAGATTTAGTCTTAAAAGGATGGAATGGAAGCGTATATAGTTACTGTTATGCTGTGTTCTGGTGTGGTGAGAGTGGGCATGGACAGCTGAGTATCATGGAGACATAGTAAAGGCATCGGAAGCACCTTCACTGTATGGTGATATAATTCTATTACTGCAGTATTTTGAGTGACAGACCTGGGTTTTTTGTGCATTAAACTGGCTCTTGAACAATATTTGTAGTAGCAAAGAACTAAGGAGCCGTTTTAAAACGACAGTGTGTTCTACACAGTGCCCAGCGCTCTGGTTGTGTGTATCTAGTCAGTATTCTGGAGCGTTTTTATCTTACGGAGACTGGGGAGTAGAAAGAATTTTCTCCGCAGTGGAAAGTAACAGGGAAGCTTTAACAGTTAGAACTATTGCCACTGAACTTCAAGTTGATGCTGCCCTCGTTGGTGTTGTAAAGGTCTGGAAGAACTCCAGTGAATAAATCTAGGGCAACCATGAATCTTTTTTGATTTTGATTTTATTATTTTTTTTTAAAGGAGCTGTTCCAAAAGATGAAGGAAAAAGAGAATGGGAGAGGTTAAGCTCCATGGTTGTCATATTATTTACTGTTTGTTGTAAACAAATGCCATACAAATAACGGAAAACATCTCAGTGCATGCACGTATGTTTGACTTTGAGCGGTGGTCGTTACACACAAGGTTGTGTGTGTATTTCTCTTAAGATGAGTATTATCGTGCCTCGTATTTTGTTTTGCATGGTTCTTTTTTCTTCTGTTTTTTTCTGAGATTAACCTGCATTTTGAAAGTGATCTATTCTTTCCCATGAGAATGTGATATTAGATGAGGCTTGGGAGAGAAAAGGGAAGGGGAGGAAATCTGTATGCTACCAGAACTTGTCCCAGTTTCGAGTATGTAGAAATTAGTTTTATTTGTTGTTTTCTGTTTATTCCCTGGTGTTTTATTTTGTTTGAAAGTAGAGAAATACACTTTTCAACAAGATAGTTGAGATAAGTGACCTTTGGATATGACCTATTCCTCACGAGTCTTAGTATGATAGTTGTCCTTGAGGTCTAATTGAAGTCTATTCATCTAGCTCTGAAGTTCTTGCTAAAAATGCACTTGTGATCTGAGTTTCGTTTGTTCAGAGTTGGAATTATATGGTCCCTTTTGCAGTTGATCAATGTTTTTCTCATCTTTTGTTACTGTTAGGCTTTAGTAACTTTATTAATAGACTTGTTCTTAGTTTGAGTGATTGTGTTGTTTTTAGTACTGTAAAATACCCTGAACAGATCAGCCTCTTGTTGAAGATGAGGTATATCCCTCAAACTTTTAAGTAAATTGGAAATAACAGCAAGGAGTGTTTTTTGTTGTGGGTTTTTTTTCCTGAAATGTTCTGTTTTCACTTGTCATCTGCTTTGGCCTCTTGTGAGCTGCTTCATTGAATTTAGAAACGAACCTCCTGAAAAATTACAGCTTAGAAAACAATTTAAGAAAGCAACGCAAAGCAAACAATGAAACCAACTCCCAAGTGACTAATAGTTATTTTGAGTAAGTAGCTCAGCCCTTTCTCGAGTGGTGTTATTGCAGCAAAAAGTTCTCTAAACTGTCTTGTTGCAAGGAATCAGTGAAATGAGATGTTGCTAGTATATAAAAAGAGCTCATTTCCTTAATTGTATCTGTAGAACTTCTGGCTGGAATTTACCCACAGGATGGTCTTTTTTTTTTTTTTCTTTCCACTGGTTGGTTTTGTCTTGGATGGATCTTTTTACACTTAGAGTTCTGCTTTTCTTTCTGTGCTCCTTTTCTAGTGGTATCCTCAGTTTCTTTGCCTGCAGCTCTGGATTAAACCTGGCTGCAGCAGGCAGATGTCCCCAGGTCTACGTGCTCCTGGCAGTCTGGCCCTTTACACGGTGTATCTTGCTGCTTATTCCTTCTAGTCTGCAAAGGTTGGTTGCTAAAGGCACATGATGAGTGCATTGCTTCTGCTTGCTCTGACAGCAAGTAAGCCTTAGCACATCCTGCAAGAATTGCTTCCTTAGATATGAAACTAGGAGACAAGGAAAATTCTTAACCACCCAATAAATTTGCAAGGGGGATTGTCTTAGGAAAAGTGTTTCAAAAAGTTCTACATGGCTGTCAGTGCTGGATTCGAAACTCTGAAAGTGTGAGACACTGGGGAGACAGCAGCTTAAGGAGAGGACCCGAGGCATATAAGATGCTTGAATATGGCAGTGAATAAAAAGACATGCTTTTTTTAGAAGTCTGTTTTAACTACTGGTCCATTGAAGGTAGAAGACAAATAGTTTGAAAGATGAGAGAGAGATCTGGAAGTGAAGTCATATGCAGTAAGGGAGTCCTTACAGAACTGACTAAAACAAAGAAATGCACAGGAATTATGAGCACAATTGCTACTGTTCCTTTTCTGTATGTGGTGGGTTTTTTCGACTAGGAATTTTTGGAAAGGCTTCATAAGCAATTTTTGCTGTACTTAAATCTCCATGTGGCCTTAAAGAGAGGTGCTGCAAATCGAGAGTATCTACAGAGTTGATATTCACAATAAGCCAAGAACTCTGAAGGCTAAGATTAAAGTCCTGATTGTGAGAATTTAAATCAGCTGTGTTGAAAAATGTCATTTCTACTCCGGGATAAATGAGCTTCAGTTAGGGTTCATCAGGAGAAGCCCTGCAGGACATGCAGCTGCCCCTTTTGGCAGGCAGTGACACAGATGTATGAATGTGCCACCTTGTATATGGGCTGCTCTGAAAGTAATGCCTCGTATTTTATGACATTGGCCCACAATGTCACAGGTGGATGGTGGTGGTATGGCTGTTGAGGTTGAACCTTCCCACCAATATTCTGTTAAATTTTGTTGTCATGTGACAGATGGCAGCAGAGGGACACTGACAAAACGGCGTCTGACGTGGCAGTGTATATGAAGCAAAGGTGTGTCTTTGAATTCCTCCATTGAAAAATCACACAGAGTGACACTCATCAACACTTGCTGAATGTTGATGGAGACCAAACAGTGAGCACAGGGAGGTGGTGTGTTTCAGCAGTAGTGACAGTGGGTCACCTCCACTAATGCTGATTCTTTTGAGCACAGCATGTGGGCATTTGTTCATTGCTGGCAGAATCATATCAGATGCATAGATAATAGTGGTGATTATGGTGTAGTGTTTTGCAGCTGAGAATTTACTCTAACAAATAGTGTTATTATAATCTTTGTATCTGTTGTAATTTCTGTGGAAACAAATAGGGGGCCTTGCTTCTTTACCGACCAACATAGATCACCTTAAATCCACTGGGAAACTGTAGTCTCTGTACGGTTGCTTCTGTTTTAAGCTCCTTGAGTACTTTCAGGAACAAGAGTAAAGTTATTTCTAGGGTTGGTTTTTTTTTTTACAAAAAAAAAAAAAGTATGTTGCCATCATATTATTTCACAGTGATTAGTAAATCAAACAAATTGGGTTTGGTCTACATGTGGGATGTAGAGTATATGAACAGGGAAATAGCAAGTTTAACTGCTGGATGGGATCCCCTGGGAAACTGTCCTTCAAGGCATAGGAACAGAACAGAGCTGGCAGCTCTTGAAGAATATACCCTTCTGTGAGTGCAAGGGCTCTCCATCCCCCAGCAGAAGAAATTGAGCAGAGGAGGCCGGTGTGGCTGAGCAAGGACCTGCAGCTTAAACTGAGGGAAAAGGGAGAAACATACAGGGAGTGGAAGCAGGGTTGTGTAGCCTGGGAGGAATACATTGTCTGCATGTGTAGAGATAGGGTCAGGGCAGCCAAGGGACAGATGGAGCTGAACTTGGCAAGGGATGTGAAAAATAACAAGAAGGAGTTCTGCAGGTACATAGGCAGGAGAAGACAGGCCAAGGAGACTGTTCCTCCTCTGATAAATGAGAACAGAGAACTGGCTTCCTCAGACATGGAAAAGCTAAGGTACTCAGCGTACTCAGAGTACTCAGGTACTTTGGTGTCTGGATGGGGAGCTACGAGATATGGTTTAGTGGCTTGTGGTAGCAAGGGTAATGGGAAGATGGTTGGACTAGATGATCTTGTAGGTCCTTTCCAACCTTGTGATTCTATGATTCTGTGACTCAGTGGGTGGTTTGCCTCACTGTTCACTGGTAGTCAGGCTTTCCATGTCTGTCAGGACCATGAGCCTCTAGGTGAGGGTGAGAGGAGCAGATTCTGTCCCGCTGTAACAGTGGAACAAGTCCGAGACCCCCTCATGAAAATGAATGTACACAAGTCCATGGGGCCAGATGACGCACATCCCAGGGTTCTGAGAGAGATGGCTGATGTGGTTGCCAAGCTGCTCTCCATCATATTTGAAAAATCATGGCTGCCTGGTGAAGTCCCCAGTGACTGGAAAAAGGGAAACATTACTCCCATTTTTAAGAAGGGGAGAAAGGAAGACCCGGGGAACTACAGGCCAGTGAGCCTCACCTCTGTGCCTGGGAAGATCATGGAACAGGTCCTCCTGGTTGCCATATTAAGGCACATACAAGACAAAGGGGTGATCCAAGACAGCTAGTGTGGCTTCACCAAGGGCAGATCTTGCCTGACCAATCTGGTGGCATTCTATGATGGAGTGACAGCATCGGTGGATGGGGGAAGGATGATGGATGTCATTTACCTGGACTTCTGCAAGACCTTTGATATGGTCCCTCACCACATCCTTCTCTCTAAATTGGAGAGGTGTGGATTTGAAGGATGGGCTGTTCGATGGATTAAGGGCTGGTTGGTTGGTTGCAGCCGAAGGGCAGTGATTCGTGGTTCTGTGTCAGGGTGGAGGCCGGTCACAAGCGGTGTCCCTCAGGGGTCGGTCTTGGGTCCGGTGCAATTCAACATCTTCATCAATGACAGATGATGGCATCGAGTGCACCCTCAGCAAGTTTGCAGATGACACCAAGCTGAGCAGTGCAGTCGATACACTGGAAGGAAGGGAAGCCATCAGAGGGACCTGGACAAGCTGGAGAAGTGGGCCCATGAAAACCTAATGAGGTTCAATAAGGCCCAGCGCAGGGTGCTGCACTCGGGTCGGGGCAATCCCAGGTATTTATACAAACTAGGGGAAGATCTCCCTGAGAGCAGCCCTGTGGAGAAGGACTTGGGGGTCCTGGTGGTCGAGAAGCTGGACATGAGCCAGCAGTGCGCGCTTGCATCCCAGAAGGCCAACTGTGTTCTGATCTGCATTAAAAAGGGGTGGCCAGCAGGAAGAGAGAGGTGATTGTCCCCCTCTACTCAGCTCTTGTGAGGCCTCATCTGCAGTGCTGCATCCAGGCCTGGGGCCCCCAGCACAAGAGAGATGAGGAGCTCTTGGAGCAGGTCCAGAGGAGGGCCACTAAGATGATCAGAGGGCTGGAGCAGCTCTCCTATGAGGAAAGGTTGAGGGAACTGGGCTTGTTTGGCTTAGATAAGAGGAAGACTCCGGGGAGACCTCATTGTGGCCTTCCAGTACTTGAAGGGAGCATATAAACAGGAAGGGGAATGGCTGTTTACGAGGGTTGATAGTGACAGGACAAGGGGGAAGGGTTTTAAACTGAGACAAGGGAGGTTTAGGTTAGATATTAGGAGGAAGTTTTTCACCCAGAGGGTGGTGATGCACTGGAACAGGTTGCCCAAGGAGGTTGTGGATGCCCCATCCCTGGATGCATTCAAGGCCAGGCTGGATGTGGCTCTGGGCAGCCTGGTCTGGTGGTTGGCGACCCTGCAGATAGCAGGGGGTTGAAACTAGATGATCGTTGTGGTCCTTTTCAACCCAGGCCATTCTATGATTCTATGTTTCTCCAACTGGTGCGTATAATGCATATACCTGTTTGGTTGTTTTTGACCCAGTAACACAAGCTTCAGTATTCTATCACTTCTAGACTCTGTACACTTCATGTGGCTATTGTAGCTGTGGCTCAAAAGAGGGACCCATTTACTTAAATTTCAGTACCTTATTCTTAAAAGAATGGAAATCTGAGTGTGTTTCAAAGTCAGAAAAGGTGCTCTGGAAGTTAGGTGTTACTGACCTACTTTGTGGCATGGGTTTTTAAGTAGAGAGAAGTGGCAGAAAAGCAAATTTTACTAATGTAAGAATGCATGACGTATGTAAGACGATAGGCAGAGAATTGTAGAACTGCATGAAAGCTTAGGGCAAGGAGGAAATGACAGTTGTGCACTGATAGTTGGAGAAAGGTATACGAACAGTAAACAGAATCCATTGTTGATATGGATGAGACTTCAACTACTGCTGATGTTTGGCTTATTGGAATGCCTCAGCATTTTGTTAGATGAGAGTGGGACACCTGATAATACCTCATTGATAGTTTTTTGCTTTTGAATTTGATGCATAACTGTTCTGGTATCTGGCTCTAATAAATGCAAGGATTTATCATTTTGCCACTTGGGGATTCATTATGGTTAAATAATATAGACGTCTATATTTGGTAGTAATAATCAGCAAGTAGTCTGAAATAACTTTCATGTAGTTTGCACATCTGTTCTTGGCTTGGTAGTCTCTTTTTTCCAACCTTTGTCTGACTAGGAGAAGGAAGTTAAGGTCTCATACTCGTCTCAAAATACATATTTTTAAAATCTGGAGGGGGGAAAAGAAAAGAAAAAAGAAAACTGGCTAATGAGTGAAATTGTTGAAGCTGTGTATTTGAAAACATGCATCCGTCAGTAGTTCCCAGTGGAGTTTATGATGTGTACTTCATGTTGAGCTGTCTTTTAATTTTAGCTGTTTTGATTCCTACGTGGATTTTAAGATATTTTTACAAGCATCCTGTTCTGAAACACTTGCCTGCCCCTTGCAGCTAGGGAGTGAGATTTTTAATCACAAATGTGTGTATAGGGAGCAGGAAATGTTTGTTTCTACAGTACAACTCTGTGGAATTAGAAATGCTAACAACTAGGGACATCTTTTGTGATTTTTTAAGATTCATTTTCTGTGCTTGGAGAGGTTGCCATTAATCAATTTGCATCTGGGGTATTGGAGTAGAAGAAAAGGCTGTTCTCAGTGACTAACAGCAGTTTCCACTTTTTCTATGCAATTTCTGTTTTAAAGTTAGTTGCATTTAAACCTTATGTCTGTTTACTGAAAGGAAAAAGTAGATAGATCTGGTTTGATTGTTTTCTAATATGAAAAGTTAATTTATTCGGATGTTATGCATTTTTATCTTGAAAAACCTTAAATAATAAAGTTACTGTAACTTGATTGGTGTTTATTATTACAAAGTATTTTTTATAATTTCTCGAGGTATGCTTTGGATTCTACTCAAATAGTAAAGATAATCTGTAATTGAAGTACAGCAATTACATGAGGTTTTTTGCCACTAATATGTTCTTGTTTTCCTTCAGTATCTGATGTTGAAGGTGCTGATGGATTGCAGCTCAGAAAGGAACATGTGCTCAAGATATTTGCTTATATCAATTCCTGGACACAAAGGTATTTTTTTTTTTTAATGAGTTTGTGTTGATGATAACGTATCTCATAAAGTACGTACTATACAGTGAATTAAAGTGCTCATTTAAGTGTGAATCACGAGAGTATATTTTTAAATAGATGAAGACACTCCACTTACGTGATACTAAAAAGCTTTTTCTTTCTGCATTGCATCAGAAATTTTAGGTGCATCCATCTCTGTACCTGCACTGGCAGTAGGGAATACTGAATATTAACTATGTTTAACAATGAAACAAAAACCACACAACTGCATTCAGAGGTATCTTCAGGTGCTGTAGCTCAAGGCTGTCTTTGTATTTCCTCAAAGAGAGGCAGCACTCCCTACCCATCATAATTCTGAGTAATCTCGTGATGTTTTCTTCCCCTGTCTTCTACCTGCTTATTTTTCAGAAATGGGATATGTAATTTTTATATTACTGTAGTAGCTGAGAGCTCTGGTTATGAGCTGAAGTCTGCTGCACTGTATGCAACAGGAGAAAGGTCTCTACTGGAAGATGACTACATTTTATAAGAGTTGCATCATTTCTTAGTGAGAAAGGAGTCCATCTCAAAGATTGTGTTACAGGCAAATAACTTTGAATTTTAATCTTCATTGAAGCTCCTTTGCTTATTGATTACATTTTTTTCTTCTTTCTCCAGGATTTCAGTCCTCTTATTGAACACCTTTTCTTTTCTATGGAGGAAACAAATGTTCCCAGACTAAGTTCTGAGTTTATATATCTTGGGTGTTTATGCACCCGGAATGTCTTCGGTATATCTAGCTATCTTAGCCCACACCTACAGTTGTAATACAGATTGATAAGTGGATTGTCTTTCCTATTATATTGTTAGGACAATGATGTGTAGTTTTCCCATTGTTCTTTTCAGCTTATGGTATGTCAGTAGAAATTCAGAGGAGTAATCTCCAAGTCTACCAAGTAAAGGAAGAAGTGAAGATAGCAGATACTGCTTTTTCCCCGTATGGTTAAAGAGTACTAACGTGCATGGGGTTCTTATCTACCCAAATGCAGACAAAGGAAGTGAACTTAAATACTGAATTAAAAATGGTTTTGTGACCCTACTGATTAAAAAACAGTGCAGCAGTATTGATAGGGAAAACTAGGTGAGGAAGGGATTCAGGAACGTTCTCAAGAACATTACTTCTTTAGTAGTTCAGTGAGCTTACCTGTGAGATACCTCATGTATATTTTATTTGAAAATAATGGTGTGTTTAAGGAAAGCTTCGTGATTCCAACTTACTGCTGTGTAGCACTGGCTTCATTTGAACTTTATTGCCTGTATGGGGACTGTTGAGTCACGGCCTGAACCACTGATTGGTAACCTGGGGAAAGGACAGGTCAGCCCTGGGAGCACAGGTGAAGGCAATTCAGCTGTGTGACCGGAAGGGGTGCAGCCTGGCTGCACCTCTCCTAGACTCCATTTAAGGGCTGACTGCCGCTGTGGAAGGATCTCTGGTTGGAGATCCCTCCCTTGTGGAGTTTTTCCCCGTGAGCCAAGATCTTTGGAGACGGCGAGCGTTCCTTTCCTGTCTGTCCCTCTTGCCGTTCCATTCCTGTATCGCCTTTCCACCACGCTAATCTTTCTGACTGTAATATTGCCTTTATGGGTCAGTCAAATATTTTGTTGTTAAAATAGTCTTAATGTGAGGAGTCCTTTTTGTCAGTAATCTGAGTATTCCAATTTGTCCTTTTTTTTTGCCCCTTTTAACTCAATTTTGATAGAGTCCAGTCTTAATGAGATTTCAGCTACTTCAGGAGATTTTATTTTATTTTTTCTCTTTTCTTACAGGCAATGTCTGTGCTGTTTCAAGGAGTATAAACATTTGGAGATCTTTAACCAAGTAGTATGTGCGCTTATTAACTTAGTGATTGCTGAAGTTCAAGCTCTGCGGGACCAGCTCTGTAAACATTGCACTATTAGTATAGATTCAACATGGCAAGATCATAGTAATCGTGCTGATGAGCCCCTGAATGTAGAAAGAGACTCTCATGAGGAAGAAAATGGAGAACGGCAAAGATCTATAGAGAAAAAAATAGATTCTGCAAGAACTTGTATCCTGACTGAGGAGTCATCTGCAAAGAACACTGATGCTTTTAGCTGGAGCACTGACGAGAAGGAGAAGTTGTTGCTGTGTGTGGCAAAAATCTTTCAGATTCAGTTTCCTTTGTACACTGCTTATAAGCATAATACTCATCCTACAATAGAGGTATTTTATCTTGATATGTGTATTTAATTACCTTGTGATAGCTGGTGTGTTCTTACTAGTCTGTTTGCCGATAGCTGCTTTTGCACAGGATGAGCAAATTCAGCTCTCCTGTTTACTTCAGTAGGTCTTACAAGAAAAGTTTTTTAAATGACACATACTCTTGCACTTCCTTTAAAATGTGCCTGATTGTTATAGGTAATATATTGATAAGTGTTGTATGGAACTGTACACCGAATTATTGTGCTGTTTAAATAACAGGAAGGCAAAAAGGGAACTGTAGTGAAGCCTTTCTTCCAGCAGGTAACCTATTAATAGTTTACTAATTTATTTTCATTATAATCTATGGTTCTAAAAGCAGAGCGTCGTAAACTAAATTTTGTGCAAGACCAGACTTTCTTGTTAGAATAGCTGTTTAGTTGACTGGAGTAACAAAGTTTTGTTCTGCAAGTCTGATTTTTTCTTCTCTGATTCTCTATTTGATAAGCCTCTACTACTAACTTTTCCTGTATTTTATTCTGAACAGCGAACATAAAACACTTTCAGTCTCTTGGAAATGTTCCAGAATAAATATTAACCTGTTAGCATTTCTTTGTTGAATCATGGAAAGGTTTAGTTATATATATTTAGTTATATAGACAAAGCTTCTATCCAACAAACTTCTGAAATAGTCAAAGTGGGGAATTAAAAGACTAGCTTAACTGTAGTTTAATTTTTTTATTCATACTTTCAGAGCTCTAGAGCTCTGAGTAGTTAAGCTTGCATTGTAAACTTGAGTTCAAATTGAGAAGACGTCGTCATACATGGTTATTGTTTATGTAAGCTAGTGTGATCACAAAATATAACCAGTTCTTGATGAACAGATCCTTCCATATCTGACAACAAATCTAGCTAAAATACTATGTGGTTAGATGGGCAACACAGCAGTTCTTTTCGTTGAGCTCTGTGAAAGCATGGGTGTAAGTTAACATAGGTTGTTTCACAGATATGTGTGAATAGAAAAAGGAGGTATAGTTTAGGATTTTCGGGTTTCCCATCATTTATCTTGGTTTGCCTTTTAAACCTTAACCATACAGAAATATATCTGAAGTTCAGCCTTAGCAAGTAGAAACTGAAGATGACTGATCTATTTTCTCAGTTGAAAATTAAAGTTAGAAAATCAACGACTTCTTACAGAAACTAGTTTTGAGGGAATATACAATGAAAAATTTTAAAACAGGTTTTCTATGTATAAACACACTTGTTTTTTTTAATGACTCTTTAATGTATATTTTTTCTTCTCCAATTTCACTTCCAAATGTTAAGAAGAAAACAGTGAAATGCTTGGAGGGATTTCTTCTCCACTTTAAATGATTGGCCATAGAGACATGGTAGCTTGTGGTATTGTGAACAGCTGTCACTCTAGACACTATATGTGTTGTGTAGATCGTTTGAATTATTGAATGTATTTATTAGCTTTGCTAAAAACATATAGTTTGAAAGGAAGCAGAAACTGAAAACACATTTCCTGGAGATACAGGCGAGTGAGGAAAAAGTGCTTTTTCCTTTTTTGCTTAACTTTTATGTACCCACAAATGCATTATGGAGGTTTGCTAGCCTGCCATACTTAAATACATTCTTCCTCTTTATCAGAGTGTTTTCTTTTAAAGGTTCCAGCATTAATCATTTTTTTCACAAACTCAGATATTTCTATATTTAAGAAACTCAAGGGTACTATTTTTCTACAGTAGTAGCAATAGCTATTTTAATATCAAAACTTTCTGGTACTCCCTGAAGTTTAGAATTTAACTTCATGTTTCAGTACAGAACACTTCTTAATTGAATTGAGAAAAAATTATTACTCCTGGATAACAGAAGTGTTTTCTGTTTTAAAGCAGACTTGGACTCTGTCTTCAAGAACTCATAACAAAAAAAAGTATATTTTTTGAGTGCACTGTTTATACTCGTAAGCTAAATAGATTCCAAAACAGACTAGATCTGCCAGGTATTGGTGGGAAAAGCCAGTGTAGCTCTGTGTTTTAAGCATTTCCTTTGTCCTGGCAAGAGGGAAAATTTCTGATGGAAAATAGACTCCAGTCTCCACTTTAGAAATTTCTTGTTCCAGATTCTTGAGTTTAACTTGCACGGTTTGAGTCATCAAGTCCAGTAAGGTTTCACTTTGCCTAGAAATGACTAACGAGGCTGTCATTTAAAAGTTTCCAATGTAATGCTTCTACATGGTATCATCTTCTATTAATGATTGGACATAAATATTTACTATTAGTCTTCGCGCTGCGTATGCATCCAGAATCTTTTTGTTTAATGACAGAAGAGTTCTTGAAGTCTAATCCTCCTACCAGGTAAGAGGATTAGATTAGATTCCAAAGCAGTTTTTAAACTTGACCATCTAGCAGAAGAGAAAAACTTTGATAAGGAAGTAGCAGGTTTTCCCTATTTTAGATAGTCGGAGTTGGGTAAAAAAGAACAATAAAATTTAGAAAAGGATATCAGCCCGTAGTTGATCCTATAGACTCTGTCCTTAAATAATATGGATAAGTAATTAATTTTTGTCTTTTACACATTTCTCACTTCAAAAGTATCATAAAATGAAGACAGGTTGGTAGCCAGAAGGGCTGCATATTAACAGCAGAAACTCCATGAGCAGTTCATTTCTGACAGCAAAGTTAACATGACCCTGCAGGGGAAAGAGATACAGAAATGTGCTGGACGTGAGGACAGTGGCACTACGTTACATGGGAGTAAATCAGGCGTACATTACATGAGAATTGATGAATACAGACTCTTGACCCATATAAAAAGAATGTGGGTCAGTACAGACAGAATGTATGCCTCAACTTTTCTTACACTTAGCAGAAAGGCACTTTTCATTAGATTTCTGATAAGTTTGATTTTCCAGAAGAGTGCAACTGATTGTGATCTGTTAAAGGACAGTTAATCTCAGGTTGTGAACACTGAAGAACAAAACTTCTGTGAAGATAAAATCTGGAAGCAGACTATTTACTTCTATTGAAATCTACCAGTATTTTTGGTGTGCAGAAAGAGAAAGATCTTTGTGTGTATTTTTCATCATTAAATTCACTCTGCTTTTATAAATACACTTATCTGTGGTTTGGGCAATTCAATATCCTTATAGAGATCATGCATACAGGGTAGTTCAAAGCAGTATACTCTGTTCTTCAATTTATACTTGATGCAGCAGATTTATATATGAGCAATTCAGAGGGGGAAGAAAGTTTTAAAAATGAAGACACTTAAAATCCTTTAGATAAAAGAAGCAAAAAGCATGAAATGCACTCCTGAACTTTGCACTGTCTAAAAATTCCTCCAGACGTGAATGAATAACAAATCTTAAGGGGGATAAGCCAAGTGCTAAGCAGTTCTTGACAGAAGATGAAAAAGGAAAAAAAAAAAACAACAGTTATTTGGGTGTCCATAGCTCCCTAATGCTTTGGGATATTGCTATCTTTGCTTTTTGTTTTCAGGTAAATCTTTTCTTGAAAGCTAACCCTAATCAAGTATTCTCCACCCAAGGTTTTGTTCATGGCAAACTTCAGTTAATGTATTTCTTCTGAAGTTGTGGTGTTTTTTAATGCCATGTTAGATACCCATGAGGATTTTTCTACTGTTTCCTTATGAAGTTGATCTTAAGGATTTCTCCGTTCTGTTTCATGTCCGCAAATACAGAAATCATGTTTCCAGACTCAGTCTCTCAACGATGACACTTTTAATAACCTTTGCAGGACTCACACAACGGACATAGGTTTTTGACTTCTAGATTCTAAGTAATGTAGTTCACCTGACAGTTCTTTATTTTATTCAAGAAAACTAATGAAATTTCTGATATTATTTCTGAGCTTTTTGCAATCAGATTACTGAATGCTTTTTCTTGCATACCACTTACTGCCTTCAAAGCTGTTTTAAAAATAACTATAAGAGTATCACAAGTTCAGGCATGACTGAGAGTCCATCAGAAGGAAAATAAATGCTGACATATGTTAAGTATGCTTCTAATTCAGAAAGTTTGTATGACACTTCATCCATCCGAAATCACTTGCCTCCAGCATCCTGTGGTATAGTTAAAGAAGCTTACTTCTGCAGAAGTATTTGAAATACACTCAGGAAACTTAATTTCAAAACAGCTTTATCTTAAACCTGCATTTTGGTTGCAAATACCAGAACTGGATATTTGGTACAGAAGGATAGGAAGGGGAAGAATGTATACTGCAACTCCATGGCAATATTGTGGTATTACAGTCACATTTTGCTGTAGTTTGGCTGCCCTTTTGCCCTCAGCCATATGCAAGATATAGGTAATATATGTAGCAACCCTAATAAGGGAAATTCTAGCTTTATACTGTCCAGCAGGTGGGTGTTATGAACAAGTAAAGAGAAGCTGTCTTTCTAAGTTCTCTTCAGTTTAGTGCTTCTGGGAAATATTTTTCTCCTCACAACAGATAGCTTACAGATTGATAGAGTTATAGGTCTCCCTCTTTAACCTGTGAAGAGTATTTAGGTCCTTATTTTATAAGAGATGTTTTGTTATATGTAAAATAATATAGTAGTTAAGGATTTATAGCATTCTGATGGGAGTGAATAATTTGGTAGTTTACCCCTTAGGTTATTAAATGTAGCATTATAGACTATTATACATTTCATCTAACTTAATGTGTTTGGTTATATGTTTCATTTTTATGTAAAAATGCATTCAGAAGCACTGAGAGTAATTCTGTCCTGTAATTCTCAATACAAGTGTGCAACCAGTGTGCTAGACTCTCCTCTGTAGCATTTCTGTTGAAAAACTGGTGATCTTGAGGGATTTAAAAGGGAGGGCAGGGTTGAAGAATTATCTTTTGATCCCAGCCATTGAAAGCCACTGCTGATATGTTACCCTGTATATTTAATGTATATCTGTTATATTTTAACAAAAATAAATTCATGAATGTTTTCCAGTGTGAAAGAGGAAAGCCTGAGCTTTGGCTTCCTCTAAATTAGGTTTTTAGTTTTCTGATTGACTGTAATATCTGTTAATGGTCACTTGTTTTTTTATTCTAAAAGTTATGTTTTTATTGCTTATGCTAATGAGATGTATTTTTTCTCTTTTTAAACAGGATATTTCTGCTCAAGAAAGCAATATACTAGGAGCGTTCTGTGACATGAATGTAAGTTGTCCATTTTTTGGACAGGTGCACATTTCCTAGAACCTTGCAATAGCTATGTTCTCTCTTCTGTATAGATTGCTGTTATGATAATGTATTTTATTTCAAATTTCCTGTGTAACTGAATGTCTCTGGTATCAATTCTTCAAATTCTTCTGCTTTTTTAAATAAATATTTTAATTTCTCTAGGATGTAGAAGTACCACTGCACTTGCTTCGTTATGTTTGTCTGTTTTGTGGAAAAAATGGCCTTTCTCTCATGAAGGATTGTTTTGAATATGGAACCCCTGAGACACTGCCGTTTCTTATAGCACACGCATTTATCACAGTGGTGTCTAATGTAAGTACTCGTCTTGATGTTAATTTTAGGTGAAATACAAAGTAAACAGTTCTGAAGTCTGGAAAGATTCCATAGGAACAGGGAAGAAAGAAAAACACTAAAATTTTCCTTGTTGGGAATACATTCCTGGTTCACTGAGGCAGCTTTTCACCATTGAAATTCTTTATATATCCCCTGGAGGCACTTAACTAGCGTGGCAGGTTTAGATCATTTCATCAGCCCTAGACATCCGTCTTGTAAGAGGCTCAGAAGTTACCTTGCAAGAACATTTTTGGATGTCGTTTTTGTCCCTGAAGTTGTGTCATGAAAATATTTTAAGCTGCTTTTAGGGTATAATAACTTTTTATATATTTCCTGTTTGGCACAAAGGGGAAGCCTATGGATTTCTTTTCCTCTCTATTTTCTGTGGTTTTATCATCTATGCACATTTGAAGTGTAGAGGGAGCCGTGTTTTATTGTTACTTGGTTTTAGAGTAAATGCCCTTCAACATTTGTTCATTTTGGAATAATAGCAGTGTTTTACTCCAAGAATTATGAATTTACTTTTGTGGAAATCTGAAGGAGATTGGTAAAAGAAATGAAAACTTCTTTCTGAAAAAGGATGTAGTGAAGAGTTAGTGTAACATGAATTTTAAGTTGTGACCTGTCTTGTGGATGTTACACAAGGATATAAAGGAAAGCAATAGTTTGCTATGCCTTCTGAGAAGTGAGTTTAGCATAATTTTTACATTGATTGATTGCAGCAATGTTAAATGTTTAAAGTCAGATCCTTGTTTCCACACATCTTTTCCTTGTTGTTACTGAACATCCAGGATGATGTTCCAAATAAGTACTGAAATACATTTGCTTGCACTGAGTGAACCAGTTACTGAAATAAAGCCAATGTTTGTGATCTGTATCTCCTACTCCTTATCCTCTTAGTGTAGTGATTCTTGACTTGTAGGTCAGAAAACGGATGAGTAAAGCATGATGCACTCAGTTCATGTAATGTTACACAGGAGGACTGCTGCAGGACCTCCATGTGTTACACTGCTGTGTTCTCTTCTGCCCCTTTCTGTAGGGCCTGATGAGCTCTTCCATCTCTAGCGGTTGTCAGAGCAACCTGCTGATATGTCTTGCTCCAGTATAGCAGCTGGCTTGCTCCTAACCCCGTTACGTTAAAATGAGCAGAGAGAGAAGACAGCAAGTTGAACTGTTGTACCTGATTTTCATGTTTTTAGTGAAATAGGTTCTGGTACAAACTTGAGGGCACACCAAGTGTTATGTGGTACCAATATATAAGACGGGAACCGTAGTGTCTAGTTATTGTTAAATACATTTTCACAGTAGTGTAAACTCTCAAGAATTGCATTTCACTAGCCCTCGTTTAAAAGATTCCTAGAAAAAGTAATGCTGGAGTGAGAAGAATGAGTTGTTTAGCTACTACCTTAAATGTTTCAAAAATATTTTTAAGTAAGATTTTAGTGTAGATGGACCAATTGTTTTTCATTAAAAAGATAAATTTAATAAGCTCCAGGAAGTATAACAAATTAAGTTGGAAATAGTGAACTGAAAACAAGTGAATCATCTACTAACAACCTGTAGCATTAAGCTTCTAGTAGATAAAGCTGCATCATGCTGTGGGAAGGATTTGCAGTGTTTCTTCTGAAAGGAAAGTGTGCGTCTCATCAGGTGTGCTGTAAAGATGCATGCAAGAGAAGACCACCAGCACAAGTTAGTAAGTTGTTCAGGACAACTGAACAGCTGCTTGATGATGATTACTGTTTCCTATACACAAAGGACAGAAAAAAATACTGAAAAGATGTTTCCTTGAAATGTTTTATACAGTGAATTTGCTTTCACTAGAAGTCTCAATCAGACTACCTGGCGTCTAATGAAGCCAGCAAATGTAATATAATGCAGTATGCATCACACAGAGGGAACTGGCTAGTTGGCAGTCTTGTTTTTTCTCCAACTTGCAGCTCTGCAGGATGTTTTCATAGCAACATACATTGCGGCAGCACTGTTCTGTTGTAAAATATTTTGTGGCTGTCTTTTTTAGTCATATATTTTGTTCCACCCTCCTTCCCTTATTTCATATTTTGTGGTATTTGCACATTTGCACCCAACATAATGTTGGTCTCCTGAAGGAACTAAGAGATGCAGAGAAATCCATGACCTGCAGCTTCTTCTGTGGGGAGTTTAAACACCACTGAAAATCATTCTGATTGAGCGAGACGCTGTCTTTTAGAAATGAATTACCTATGATAAAGAACAAGTAATATAAAAGAGAGTATTTGTTTTTGTATTATTGTTATTATGTATTATTATATAAAACTTTGTGTTTGGTTGGTTTCATGATGAAAATTGCTTTCATTTATGACACGAAATTATCAATTAATTCTGAGAATGAAGTTCGTGATGTAATGCAAACATCCAGATGACTGAAATGGCTTTAGAAGTTTGAGTTAATATGGAGTGAAAATTGCTACAAACACTGAAACAAAATTATAAAAATCCTTTGCTACTTTTATTCCATAAGGAAATGTATTTCCTTGTGACTCTTGCATGTGGAAAAGAGCGCATGATCACGTTACAAATCAGATTGCTTGAATGCAACAGTGTGTTGGTCATTCTTGCAATTTTCTGACAAAATATTTAATTCTCATTTCTAGTGCAAGCATCTTCTAGTCAAACTTTATATATTTAGCGTACTAGTCTTTTTTTTTCTTACTGAGAGTGCAGGTAGATTCAGAGTTTTATTCCAAACGTGATCTTTTTTGCAATGTAAAGATCTGGCACGTTTGTCTTGTGAAATAGGTTGGTATTGCTATTGTATTTTTGTATTGTAAAAAGTAAGTCTGAAAATATTTTTTTTCAGAGCTGACTCGCGTGTTATTTGGCTGATTCCACAAACATTTAAAATAATTGGTCATACAGCTTTTCTTTTGCCTAATATTTTTTTCTCCTAGCCAGAAGAGGAATGTAGCATTTTCTGCATATATAATTTGCCAAAATGCTTGTGAAAATTTAGTCTTTAGTCAGAATTTATTCCATCAGTTGCAACGATTAAACTTTCTTTTGAGAACAAGCATGGAGATGTAAATTGACATGTCATCTTCGAGTGATTGTCATTGTAATCTATTGGGAAGAGCTGTGTGCACGCATTATTTAAGTTATGTCAGTAGTAGTAACAGCTGCTAACATTGCATCTGTGCTAGATCCCTTACCTGGCACGTAGTTGTCTTTCTGTAACAGGTTTAACAGGCTCAGCATTCCTTTTTGAAATGCAGATGGAACTTCTAACTTTGCCTGTGTAAGTAGTTTGGTTGGTCCTCTTCCTCACAGCAGTGCTAAAAAGCTGTTTCAGGTTTCTTTTCTGCATACATTTTCTTACTGCATACAGTTGTGTAAAGGTGGTAAAGGCAGTGTGGTAAACATAGGAATGCAAAGACAGTATTAAAAAAATCTGCTCTTTCTTGCTGTTTATAAAACATAGTTTTATTTCGTAGGGTATATAAACTCTAAGAAGCAAAACGTCAACACAAGTCAAGTCATTTTACATGATTTTGGAGACTTTTGTAAGGAACAGAATTTCTCACGTGGACTTTAAAAAAAAAAACCAAAAACAAAAATAAAACCAACACATGGCTGAGCAGTAGTTCTTCCTACTGGAGAAGCTACAGAAAATTCACAAATCATACTGCCCAGACATCTTATACTATTTATCCAAAGTTTACATTTCCTACTTGACTAGATGGGAAGAGTGTTTTTAAAAGTTACAGGAATGTTATCCACCTAACCTTGAAAATCAGAAAATTAGCAAGTTGAAAGGATTCATATGGAAAAAAAAACAAAGCCGTTTTCAGAGTGGGGGTTGCATGTGCAAATGTACCAGCAATATTTCATTCTTAACATTCTTATTAAATGTCATTAATGGAATTTTTATCTATCTATATTTTTACATTATAGATCAGAATATGGCTACACATCCCTGCTGTCATGCAGCACATTATACCCTTTAGGACTTACGTTATCAGGTAAATTTTTAATTTAAGAATTTGTTCTTGGGGGGCATTTTGAATGCCTACTTACATGTACTTTCTAATCATTCAAGTTGTTGCTTTGTCTGCATTACGTTAATAAGGAGAGTGACGGTAACATTAAGAGGTAGTTGAGGCAGCTCCTTCCACCTACCTGATTTCAATGTGGATCAGATCAATCTTGGGAATAATATTTTTTATATGACATTCAGCCCTATGCTGGTACATCAAGGTGAATCGTAATACAATTTTTCTTACTGTGATGTTTTCTTAGAACTTTAAAGAAAATTTGCAATGAGGTGATGGAAGTAGAAGAGTAATATGTAGTCACTGAAATTTCATATACTGAGTTTTAACACTACTTCACATTTTGATGTTCTGAATTTCCAACTGGCAGGAACTGAAGTGTGATCAAAAGGCTACTTGCACTTTTGTGTATATAAATATACTTAGTGTTAATTATTTTCTTTATATCAAGCTGCCTATCATGAAGAGCATTTTTATTTTAAAGTACATAAAAAGTTATTTAATTATATATATATAAGCAGTTTATTAGCTTTTTTAGAGCAATACAAAAAAATCTAATGAGCTGCTGATGAAATTACCTTGTGCACCTGTGTCTGCCTGGAGGTGGGGTGAGGGTTGGTCACTGCTAGTTCTTCAGCGTTCTGACCTTAATTTTTTAAGGTGCAGAGAACCTAAAAAGTAACTGTTCTTGCATTGGCCCGAAACTTCTCCAGGCTTTGTGTTTCCTGTAACTACTTTCAGAAATGTGCTTATTCTGGTCACAGCTGATCTTCTTAGTATCAATAAATGTGCCCTTGCAGATTGTATCGTCTTAACTATAACAGTATAAAAACACGATTTAAAAAGATGGGCAACAAAAAATTGCACCTAACAATGAGGCTGAGAAATATGTTTCATATTTTAAAATGTTCTGGCTTTAATTGTAAGTAATTTTAGCAACATGAAAATTATTTGTTTGGCTACAGACCTACCCTATTTTAACATGTTTTCTACCAAAATGATATCAGCAGACAGAAGAATTCTCTGAACTTTTATTAATGTATATCACTCTTGAGTTGCAGTCAGCTGTGTGCAGTCTTTTAATGTTGATATCTTTTTTCTTCGAAATCTTAAAATTCAGTTCCTGAATCATGAAGCAATTTGGAGAACAATCATAGAAGGGCAGGCAGGGGATCTTCCACTGCTTGTCCCAGTGCGCGTTCCATTTGTGGTTGTTTGTGCAACTGGGAGTTATGTTTATGAGCCTCACCCGTTTTATTGCTGTGTGTAGAAAATAAAAAAAGCATTGAAGAATCAGCAATTAGAGGCTGGTAAGAAGGAACCAGAAGGTCAAGGGGGATGATTCTGCTCCTCTACTCTGCTCTCATGAGACCCCGCTTGGAGTACTGCGTCCTGTTCTGGGGCCCCCAGCACAAGAAGGACATGAAATTGTTGGAGTGGGTCCAGAGAAGGGCCATGAAGATGATCAGAGAGCTGGAGCACCTCCTCTGTGAGAACAGGCTGAGAGAGCTGCGGCTCTTCAGCCTGGAGAAGAGAAGGCTCTGGGAGGACCTGGTAGCAGCCTTCCAGTACCTGAAGGGGACTGCAGGAAAGCTGGGGTGGGGCTTTTATAAAGACATGTAACAACAGGGGAAGTGGTTTTAAACTTGAAGAGGCTAGATTTAGACTGGGTATTAGGAAAAATTCTTTACTGTGAGGGTGGTGAGATGCTGGAGCAGGTTGCCCAGCGAGGTTTTGAATGCCCCCTCCCTGGCAGCATTCAAGACCAGGCTGGATGGGGCTTTGAGCAGCCTGGTCTAGAGGGAGTTGTCCCTGCCTGTAGCAGGGGGGTTGGAACTAAATGATGACTAGATGCCTTCCAACCCAAACCATTCTATGATTTTGTTGTTCTGTCTCACTCAAGTTCATAGAATAAAACACTCTGCAGCTGTTGCTGTTAATCCTCCCTTGTTTATCATCCTGTAATTCTTAGCCTTTTCTGTTTTGTAACCCTAGATATAATTAGGGTCACTTGAATTACTGGAATATTTTTTGTCTCCTCTTTCTCTTGAACTGTTGAAGTATTTGCATCAGATTGAAAATGATTTGTCATTTACATCAAGAAGCTTGATGTCTGATACTATTAACAGTTGTTCATATCCATCAGAAGGGTAACACTGATACAGAATACACCTTAAGGAAAACACCAGCAGTTTAGAGAAGGGTGTTTTCCCACTATTCATTTTTTTACAACTGAATCTTGAGAGAAGATCTGGGATTTCTCAACATTATGAAGTCCAAAACTTTCTGAAAATGTGCTTACACAGTGGGATGTGAAGCAAAGCCATATAACAAAATCTGTAGTGCTATACTTTTACAGAGGACAGAAGTTAACATAGATGCTTTCAGTAAAAGATGGCGTTTTGCATATATACAACTCACCCCACATCCTGATCAAGCTTACGGATCTCATCTTAGCTCATCTGGTCTCTAGATCTCCATCTGCTTTTAACTTTAATGTCTGAAAGCAAACATAATCCTGGGTGCAGCAGCATAGCACTTCTTAAAAGAAACACTGCATTAGCTTCTGCAGCTATTCAGAGTAGTAGAGCTTGGAGAGAGGTTTCGTCTAGAATGAACTCTTGAGACTCTAGTTAACTCACTTTGAGTGGACTTTGTGTGTGCTCTAAGCCCGGAAGTGTCATCCTCTTCCAAGGGCGAATGATGACTGGGGCAGCAGTGTTGCAGAAGCATCTGAAGCCATGCTAAAGTGCGATAGGTGAATGTCTGATCAGTGAACGAGTTTATTGATGCCAGTACTTACTCAAAAGTATTTGAAAGAGACTGGTACCTGCTTAGACCATCAAATACATGTTAAGTTGTGATCCTTGTATTGGTTGAAAATGGCCTGTTGTCTGCATGTTGGAATCCTCTTGTCCAGAAGTACAGTTTACCATGCATGCCCAGATGTTTCTCTTCACTGAAATCTGCCTTGTGTAGTTGATAATGCTAGTAAGACGGATACCTTAATCCGTCCAAATACCTTAATCTGACCAAAATGTCACATCCAAAGGATACAAGTCCAAGTTGCTGCTCATGTAGATTCCTTGCAAGATCTGTGATTTTGCAATGCCAGACAGCATTGGATGCCTGAAGCTGTAAATAGTGGTGTTTTGAGGACAGTGCTTTTTTCAGTAGCAAAATTCTTGATTGGAAGTCTCATAGATAGTTCTGCCCTTTAGAAAGAAAATGGCTATCAGCTAAATCCATTTTTATAAGAGGTAAGAAATGGACTTGTATGCCTATAAGTACTTCTATAAATCACTAAAAATTGCTGGGTAGGATGAAGGAGAATACCTAAAACTTCTCTTTCACAGTTGGTATCACCTACTAAATGTCTATATCATATTTAGTTCTAACCCTTCTCTTTGTCCTTCATCAAGATTGATCTTGAGCAATTTCTTTTATGAGGAATTTGTGTTTCTGCCCCAGTTAGGGAGAAATAGGACATTCGGTGCTAAAGTACACTGAGAGAAAATGGCACATGGCAGTTGCTTCAGTGCTAGCCTGTTAGCTCTCGGTATAAGTCACAAGCACAGTCCTGGTATGTGCAGAGGAAGTGGAAGCTCTGATCAGAATTGTTGATCCACAGTGCTTCCTGTGCAATACAACAAGAGAGAATAGAGCTGAAAAAATTCAAATTACTCGTCTGCTTTAAAGTATTTTTCTTAAGAATTTGAGTTTTATTAGAGTGCCCAAGACCACCGAGATGGGCCTAAAAACAAAAACAGCTGCAACAAGCTAAGGGAGAAAACTAACTAAATATGATAGCGAAATGCAAGATAACACAATATAATATAATTGGAATTGAAGCTAATAAATCAAATAAATGTTTGTGAGAGAGAGTGACTATCCGAAACCTAAGGCCCTCCTCAAGTGTTGAAGGCAAGATAGCTACAGAGCAATGCGCTGAAGAGTTGAGCGGTAAAAGGAGAGGTGGTCTTGTGACTTGTGAGCAGTTTTATCTTTCCTTCTAAATAGAAAACAGAAGTGGAACAGTGAAAGTCTTCTGGGATATGTAGTTCTTTTCTCCTGAGAACCAGGTACATGGAAATATCAACAATCCATGGAACTGAAGCATTAAGTCTTTAACTCCCAGTGCACCACATGATACTAGGATGTGGAATGCTGATGACAAAAATCATGAACCCATGACATGGTAACAACTACTACTGAGATGATAGGAAGGGTGATAAAGAAGGTAGGAGTTTTTTTGTTTGTTTGTTTGTTTTAACAAAAAGGATATTATGAGGCACATTCTAGGTTGTTTTTTGGTTTTTGGTTTTTTTTTCCCCACAAAATGGCTGTTATGAGTGACATGAAGGCAATGAATAGGGAATGATTATTCAGTTTTTCAAAACAAAAAACAGAAAATCCAATGGAGTCTTTAGGTTGCAGGCTTAAGTGAAAGGGGACTGGTTTTCTTGCAGTCGTAGTTGTGAAACTAACTGCCACATGTTAATGAGAAAGCCAAGAGTACAAAAAGGAGATAAATGGTTTCACAGTAGCACATAGGTTCATCTTTTATTTACATGTGGGATAAATCTTTCATCTGCTTTTAGAAAGTCTATTTTGGGCTGACTAGACCTTTTGCCTTGCTCCAATGACGCTCTCGTTATGCAAGGCAGTGCAGCAAATTTACAGTTAGTCAGCGTAAGGAATAAAGAAAGGTTTGTGTTAATTGCAAGCGCTAACTAAATATTTCATTATTTGTTAAAAGAAAGTTCCTCTGGCAAAAAGCATTAAATGGCTTAGGCCACTCTTATCTTTCCACATTCAGAAAGAGACTTAACCTATTCTCCAAGTTTATGGGCAGCCTGATTGAGTGGTTGGCAATCCTGCACATGGCTAGGGGTTGTAACTAGGTAATCTTTAAGGTCCCTTCCAGACCAAGCAATTCTGTGATTCTGAATTTGAGTAGCTTTAATCTTGGTGGTGGAAATACGATCATGTTTGATTTATGATCAGCGTTGTGTATGGCTGATAAGTTTTCTAACGTAGATGCAGTTTTGCTCATAAAGATGCATGCTCTGGGTGGCCCTTCTTGAACAGGTGTTGGACCAGATGGCCTCCAGAGATCTCTTCCAACCTCTACCAGTCTGTGATTCTGTGATTTTTATGTTTTTACTGTGCTTAGCTATTAGAATAACCCTGTTACATTGAAAAAGCTTAATTTGGGTACAGACTAAAGGTGTTCTTTTCTCTGTAGCTTTCTCTGTGGCCTTAGCAAAATAGATTATACTGTATTTCTGTGGCTCTGAAAATGAACATACACTGTAGTTTCATTATAAAAGTGGGAATTTTAAAAATGTTATCTCAGTGATATAATACAGAAAACGTGGCACAATTTGATGCAAGGTAGGGCTAGATACAGTAAATGAGCTAAAAGAGCCCTAAAAATGTTGTTGTGTGAACTTTTTGAATAAAAAATACTGATACTGTTGCATTATAATAAAAAAATCAGTTGTATTAACTAGATCAGCATGGTTGCTTCACCAAACTTCTAAGTGTAAGCAGGATTTTCAGTGAAAGCCCTGCTAGTGAAATCTAGTGAAGCCACAAAAGCACCTTTCTTTCTGTATAAAAAGTCTGTGTCCTTTCCTGGCTGTTACATACGGTCACTCATTATCTGTTTGTTGTAGTTTAACCTGGCAGCAGCTCAGCACCGCACAGTCATTCACTCGCTCTTCTCTCCACTGGGATGGGGGAGTGAGCTGGGGGGGAAAGAAAAAGTACAATTTGTGGGTCGAGATAAAAACTATTTAATAAGATAGGAAAGGAAGAGAGAAATAACAGTAATGATAATTATGTGTATTTACAAAACATGTGATGCACAACCCAATTATCACTTGCTGACCAGTGCCCAGCCAGTCCCTGAGCAGCAGCTGCTGCCCCAGCCAACTCCCGTCAGTTTTGTCATTTTTTCACATGATATCATATGACATGAAATATCCCTTTGGCCTGTATGGGCCAGCTGTCAGATCTCCCAGCTCCTTGGACATACTCAGCCCCCTCGCTAGCAGGACAGTACAAGGAGATGAAATGTCCTTTGCTCTCTGTACAGCACTGCTCAGCAACAACTAAAGCATCAGTGTGTTATCAACAGTGTTTTTCTCCCAAAGCCAAGATGTAGTATCATACCAGATGCTATGAAGAAAAAAAACAACTCTGTCGTAGCTGAAACCAGGACACTTACACAATTTTGTTCACTCTACGTATAATTTCTTTCAAGATCTTTGGTCTTTTGAATTTCGTGACTAAAGAGTTGAGTATGACAATGCATATTATGATTGAAGAACTTTGGGAACAAGGGCTGATTATAGTTTGCATGTAAAAATGTGGAGGTAAAAAACGGCCCAAGGTTGCTGAGAGTTGAAATGATTACATTTTGTAGCATGGACCAGTTAATTTCTTTCGTCAGAGTGCAACTGCTGTCTGTAGATTCGATGTAGTTTACTGGCTCTGGTTTGCTGCTGAACTCTTTCAAGTGAGTTATGCCTTTTCATTGCCACTTTTGTTTAGAAATCATAGCACAGAAGCATGCCATTATCTGACTTCCACTGCTCCATGTAAAAAGTGAAATATCATAATTAATAAGGACCCTTGGTGGTCCTTCTCTTGCCTTTCTTCAACTTAGCCGTGATTTCTGTTATGGATGTAGTCTCCGATCGTTTGCACTAGAGCGTCTTTGCTGTGTTCGACAATGTTAAGTATCACTGAAGTGTGTTTATTTTAAGGCCTCTACACAAGAGCTGCGAAAAAGGGCCTCAGTCTAAGAAAGAAAGAAGACCTGTGGGTTTTTTGTTGTTGTTTTTTAAATTTACTAATGTTTATACAACAGTGCAAAAGAATAGTGTACAAATCTAATTAAGTACAGTTTAATATCTCTTTTGCATTTTATAATATTCTCTTATATATGTCCATTCTCCCAAGGATGGACCCAAATTTAAGACTGTCAAATGTTATTTATACTACATTTTTGTGTATTTAAATCTAGTTTGGGTGGAGCTGAAATACTGAAGGCTTCCAATCTGCGTTTCCGAAGAACTACATGGGATTTGTGTCATTTTGTATTAATCTGTTTCTTCAGAAAATAAATTTGAAGAGGTTTAAAATAAGAAATGTATTTACTTTTAATAATCTTTTATCTAATTCCATAGTGTTTTTCTCATTGTTGTCAACTTTTGATAGATTATTGATAATGGTATTTTAAGGCTTAGTACTCTTAGGGCTGTGGGAAATACATACTTGCTATAATCAAGATGGTGATCCAAGAGTGTTCTAGTTTGATTCATACTCTTTTTCTTTTCTTCCTTTTGTAATTTATTCTAGGTATTTATGTAAACTGTCAGACCAGGAGTTACGACAGAGCGCAGCCCGGAACATGGCAGATTTAATGTGGAGCACAGTTAAAGAACCACTGGATACTGCTTTGTGCTTTGATAAAGAAAGCCTTGATCTTGCATTTAAATACTTTATGTCTCCAACTCTAACAATGAGATTGGCTGGGCTGAGTCAAATAACAGTAAGAACTTTTTTAAAAATATAAATAATTTTTAGAAAATGTCTTTTTACGTTTTACAAATTTCTGACTTGTTTTTTAGGATTTTTCTTTAATGTGTGAAAGCAGCAGAATCCTAATCTATGCAATGTTAGGAAATTATGGTCATGGTTGTGAATGGTTCACTGAGAGATATGACGAGACATAGCTATGTTCTTTAGCATATGGAACTGTAATGCATTTCCTGAACAATTTACCATGCTAAACAAAACTGTATTTTAAAGATGTTTTGTGTCTGCTGTGTGAAATTAAATCCCTTGACATGGCTGTATTTGTTGCTTATAACAAAACAATGTTTTGATTTTCACCTTCACACTGTTTTGATTACTGTAATTAGCTGCTTCTCCATATAGTATGTACCTCTTTTTCCTGTTTGTTTAGTATAGCCTCTTTCTCAAGAGAGTGCGTTTCTGCATCAATTAACAGAAAATTGAATTGAGTAGATCAATATATACAGCAAATAATATTAGTATATTTAAACCAAAAATCCTGACTCTTCTCTTTCCCATGGAAATGCTCTGCATGTCACCAGTCAATGTACATTGTGCATCCTTTGTCAGTCACTGTTTCCAACATGTGCATTCAGGTCATACTGGGACAGCTGTACAAAAGTGAACTTTGCTAATCTGAGTCTTTTCAGTTTTCTGGTTTGTATGATAATCTTATATTTAAGATTTATAGGGCTCATTGTCATGTTTGCCTTTGTACACAAAACGATGAATAGAGGCAAACTATACTAGAATAATTAAACATTCTTTTTAGGTTTTGCAGTCTTTTCTGGACACATTTAACCTCTCCTCTAATGGATTACAAAGTATCACTCAATGATTCTGTTCATCACTGAGTGTCAGTAATTCCAAGACAGGTTTATGTAGATTTCATTTTGCTTTTCACTGTATTTATACATAGAATTATTTACAGTTGCGTTTTTGACTGGCAATTTAAAATAACCTGTATTTCCCATTAGAATATATTTATTTTTGTTTAAAAACACCAATAATTAATTTGCATTGACACATGACTTCCTACATTTAAAAAAATACGTAAATTATATCCATTCATTATTAAATGCTATTTTAAGAGTATCTGCACTTCTTGTACCCAGATCCATTGTCATTCGGTTTTGCATTTATATAATTGAAAACATAAGACAGTTAATAGAGATGCTAAAGCAAACCACAGAGAAATTTAACTTTTGGAAGAAATAGTGACAGTGTGTATTTGTTACTGTCTATATGCATAGGTAATTTATGACTTTGCATAAATTCTATATGCAGTATGCTCAATGCTTGAATTCTGATTTTCTGTCCTCATTAGTGTAAAGTGAATTTTCAGGTTCTGTTTGTGTAATGCAAAAACTTTGGAGTGTTGGTGAAGTCTTAGGCTAGAAATACAGCGTATATTTTTGTTTGGATTTTTCATTGCCGTGTGCTTTGGTATTTGTGGAGTTACAGATCTCTTAACGTACCTCGTAGATATATTTAAAAATATGGCCTTTGCTTGGATGTAGAAGGAATTTCCCTCTGCCACACTTTGTAAAGTTTTATTTTATTCTGTACCAATTTGGAAAATGTGATTTCTAGTATCACTGGTTTGACAGTAAATTTCCAGTGTTTTTGTAGTTTGAGTTATATTAGATTTTTATTACGGTAAGCACTTCAGTTTTGAGCAGTTGGTTTCGTCAGCTACTTTATGCATATCCTTATGCAAAATGAATGCACGAGTTTATTTTTCATGTATTTTGTTCCCTTTAGGGGAATGTGAAATTGTGTGCCTTGTAATAGTTATGCTTTGACATGTTACAATCAATGGTTGTTACTATAAAAGTGAGATTTTAAGTAACAGATATTACCAAAAGCAACATTCTGCAGTATTTTTAGACTAAAGCTAATAGGTTTCAGCATGTGAAAAAAACCAACCCTGTAATGTTGTTTATTAATAAATTATTGAGTCTTTTTTATATAGTCTATAAAACTTCTTGGAATTCTGAGACAAGTCATTATTCCTTTTTATAAAAAACATTGAAAATTTTCTTTTTTGGTTCTATTTTTAAAGATCGCATGGAAGAATCTTTGGAAGCGTCTTCTGCATTTTCTTGACTTTCGAGCTTTGTTTCATTTAGTTTAGCATGCTTTGCCAGGAGCAATTTTAATTGCCAGATCTGTGAAATTTGAGCCAAAATTCACAGAAAGTTTGACTACCTCTAGAAGTTTTCTGTCCTCTTTGCAAACAAGGATCCGTTTGCAAAAACATCATGTGAGCGTTTCCTGTCTTTTACTGATACACTTTCGTGACTACTTTTCTGAAGTTTCTTTTATTTCTACTCATGATTTTGATGGCTAGAATGTGTCAAATTGAATTATTCTGCCCAACCAATGCACTTTCAGCCTTCCATTTTGTATTCAGGACTTTAGAATAAAGAAAACTGCACAATATTTTCCATTCTTCAACTTTTATTTGTCTAAAGCTGAGCATTTGGTCTTGGTCTATTCGGTCTAACATGACCAGTCCTAAAATTAAACATTTCAGTTCCATGGAAACTCTCGAGACTCACAGAATACTTGCTGTATGGCATACAGGGATAATATTTGCTTACCGCCACATATAGACTTACCTCTCTTGAGGAGTAGTGTATACATGTATACGTAATGTGTCATATCGTCTGACTTAAGTTATTTACAAAACGAGGTTGAAGATAGACACATGCAGGTTAATTTTAGCAAAGTGGAAGCTTGAGTGGTTGAATATCAAGTTGGAAGTAGCTACAGAAAACCGAGATATACCAGAAGTTTTTACCTCGTCCCTCTTTAGTTTCATCTCCCTGTCACTCAGTTCCTAAATCTCCTCTTCTCTGTCTGCTATTGCATCACAGATAGGATTTTTTTTTTTCCCAGGTTCTTCTAGTTAATTAGAAATAAGCTTAAATATGTGGAAATAAATATTCATAACTGATCTGGGCATTCTTTTTTTTTCCAGGTTTTTAGTGAAAATAGAAATGTAGCATTATAGGATTTTCCCAGGGAAAAAAAAATCAATACATAACTTGGACAGTGCACATTTATTTCTTCCTGCATTGGTTTCCTGTGTAGAAAGTTTAATTTCCTTTGGTGACTGGATCGTGACACACAAGTAGCTAGGGAGATTGCTTTCTGTTCTTAGCTTTCTTTGCTTTCCTTCTGTTGTACTCAGTAACCAGTACATCTTTATTAGATGGGATTGAGTGTCTGGGCAGAGGTCTCTTCAGTTTCTTGGAGTCTTTCATGTATCATAAAAAGTTGGAAAATGTTATTCTCTTTGACATTTAATGATAACATAAAGTGAAAAATTTTTTACCAGGTGAGTGAGAATAAGGTGGTGCATCACTTCCCCATATGTACTTTGTATTGCACTGTTATGTCAAAAATCTGAGTCTTTAGTTGTTACAATCATATGAGGCTGCAAATATAAAAATGTCACCTTTTGAAAAATTCCTTTGGATAAGGATTCTGTATGGGAAATTCGAGTCAACATGTGACCATAGATTTAAAATTGGTAACAGTCATACTTCGATACTCCTTCACTTTCTGGTAACTTTGAAAACATTTTCAGATGGAATATTAGTATTCAGAAACTCCAGTGACCTCTCACTTTATTTGACCCAATTCTAATCAGTCGTAGCAACTTGTTTGTTAAGTTCTGTTCTGTATTTTCTGCGTTTCACAGAAAAAAACCATATTCTGTGTTTCATTTGAAAATAACTCTTAATAACTTATGAGTTAATCATTGTATAATCTAGCTTTCATGCCTCGCTAATTTTTACTCATATTCAGTTTTGTTTCTTAAAAAACACTTTTTTTCCCTGTTAAAATTTTTGGGATTAGGCATAAATATTTGTTTATAAAATATCAATTTGAAGGAGATTAACTGTCAACAGAATTACGGAGCATGTGAACTTGAGTTGTTTCGGGAAAGAAAAGAATAGCTCTTTTGGTGAAGTTAAGCAACAAGTTTGATTTGAATTTCAGAAATTCCATTGCAATGCCTTTTTTTTTTTATGACAAGTCAACAAATAAGCTTTATTACATAACTTTAAATGTTTAAAATATCATGTTCATGTAAATAATGGGACACAGAACCACCTGTGTTTCTGGAAGGTTGAAGCTGAGTGAAGGAGGAAGTTGGTGGGAATTTTTTTTTTCACTTGAAATTAGTATTTTTTATTAAAAGTCCTTAGCTTACAGACATAGAAGAAAGCCAGTGTGGTTTCACCCAATAATGTCTAGTTGTACGATAGGTAATTACAGCTATTTAATGATTTTCTTTGACAGCACATCTCCAGAGGAGTTTCTTATGGAAAGCCTTTCTAAATACTAAAGAAATTCCAAATGTTTAAAGGTGCATAAAAAATTTGTTCGGTCTGCATAATTGACAGTCCTGAAATTTTCAGCCTCTAGTTTCAGGAAAACATGCTTGTGAAATCTGTGTGTAGTTTTTATTTTAAAATTCCAGTTCTGCTAGTTTACTCTGTCATCCTCCTCCATCGTAACATTCAGGTACTGAAACGGTTCACTTTTCTCATGCAGCATTGAACTAAGTTGTAGATGATGGTAGTGGGCTCATGCTTCTAGAGACAGCCTTGTCTTTTTGTAAATGATAATAATGCAATCCCCACAAGCTATTCTGGACCAAATTACTTCAATCTCTTTTAGTTAACAGTAGGAGAAGGTTGAAATAGCTTGATGGTGAGATGAGGCAATTCTAATAATAAGTTTAAGTTATTTGTAATTTCAGAGCACGGACTTAATACGCTTTTGTAATAAATAAAACTGCTTTCCTGTAAATAGAGTCAGGCATTACAATTTAACAACAAACTAACTAAGACCCACTATCAACTATAGCTTTTCAGAATTCTTAGATTGCAAGGATATTAACAATGAATTTTGACAGCTTGAAGAAAATTACGAATCAGAACAGGTTTTGGTTCATGGATGTATTTACTGAGGTGTTTTATAACCATGAGACAAAACATGAGAGACATGATCCTTCAACAGGTTTTTTTCTTTGGGACATCTTGTTAAAAAAGAAAAGAAAAGAAAAAGAACTCCATTATTTTTATGAATATTGAAATTTTAACTCTTTGGATTTGTAGCCTTTTTTTTTTGCCACATTACCGATATTGAAATCTTTACTGTTGTAGTAAGTTCTACAATGATACAGAAACTCATCCTAAAGCCTGTGTTAAGAGTGTGTGTTTCATTACTCATGAAGAGCTATATGCAAAGTTACTACTAGATGCCTTGATTTCATTTCTGTTGAGGACAGTTTTCTAACACCGTTTAACTGGTAGAGTAAAAGAATTGTTGATTTAAAAGAATAAATGAGACTAGTCCCTCTTGCCTGCTAGAATGCGTGTTGTTTAAATTTTTGTCAACTGAGTTTATTTAAAAGCACTGAAAGGACTATAAAAATGTGTTTTCTGTCACTAATATTATTGATAAATAACAGGACTACTGTACAACATATTTATATAACATTTTTTTTCTTCCTTTTTCTAACTATAGAATCAACTTCATACCTTCAATGATGTCTGTAATAACGAGTCATTAGTTTCAGACACAGAAACGTAAGTAGGAGCGTTATATACTTTAAGTGCACTGTATGATTGCAGTTCTTCTGTACTGTTATAGATTTAAAACATTGGGAAGTAGTGATAATCTGATGATGTGAGCTGTTTATGAGAAATATTCTGATCAGGGGTGTAATAAATGTTTTAAAATGGTAATTTTGAAAGTATTACTAAATGTTTGTGGATTTTTTTACTGTTTTTTTTTAAGGAGATAAGGTAACCTTTAGGAAAATGTAGATTATGAAACAATAAATACCTGTAACAGCTGTGAAGTGTAAATATGAACTAGCTAACTCACATCTAAGTAATATTTCTGTTGTCATCTCATTGCTTCTAATCCTGTAGTTAACTAAGACTTGTTTTGCCGTCACTAGCACCCATCCTTGTTACTAGTTTTCCACAGAGTTTGTGAGACAGTATTTTTAGAACTGGCTTTTGTTGTTTCTTTTTCAAAATCCCTTTCAGGTGAACAATTTTAAACATGACTCATATAAATCTTTGTGAAGTTTAATGCATGGGATTGTATTCCATTAAGGAAATGTATTATGTTTGGACAGCTTTAAACTTAATGTTAGAACTGTTTATGATTTAGACAAAATTATGTATTTAGGTAGCTGGGATAAGCATTCTTTTGAATTTCTAGACAAATTCTCTAAAACTTAGGATTTTACTTGTAATGTGCACTTTCCTTTTATCTTAGGGGTTGTATCCATGTGTTTATCTTGTTTCACTAGGCACACACACTCTCCAGTATCTTTTCCTTGTTAGTGATGAGTGTGACAGCAGCAGTTGGCTTGCTTTTTTATGTAGTTAGTTGGTTTTCTTTAACACTTGCTTATTCAGCTCTAGCAGCAGTCAAGATTGCAATGCTGTAGAGTTCATGTGAATAGCAACTTGAATATTTTAAGTGGAATTTGTGTTAATAAGTTGATACTCTAAAAAGAATCAATCTATATTTTTGCTTCCAGAAAAATGTGAAAATACCTTGAGAATACAAACCAAATAGCTGCTTGCAATCTTTTTGTTCAAGTCATTCATCGTTAAATGAGTAGGTGAACATGAGTCCGTTTATTGGAACATGATATCCATTTATTGAAACGTGAATTTTGATACATAGCATCAGAAAAAAAAATTAAACAGAAGAATCACCTTCAAGTGTGATGTAAATATCTCACTATAATCTGATGAAACCTGAATGCAATTTCATTAAGCAAATGTACATTTCTCAATATTTGCACCATTCTAATAAACGTGTGTTATTTGTGCCCTAGGAGGTGTGGGTTTTTTCCAAAGCCTTTCGTTCTTTATCAGTAGAAGTAAATACTTCAGGAGTATAACTAGCTTTTAGGTTGTGCAGTAGAAAGATTTTAACATTTAAGTGAGGTGGCTTGGTTGACTGGGGTGTTTTCAATCTTGTACTGCCAGTTTATGGTATATTGTTACTCTGGGACAGGCAAACGTGTATTATCCATTCTTTCTCCTCCTTGCTTCATGCTATAAATCTGAAACTGAGGTGTTTCTTGGTTAGTTTATCTTCTGAAATACATTATGAGTGAATTGTTTAACAAGTAGTAACAAATTGAGGAGCACTAAAAAGGAGAAAAGAGAGTGTTAAATTTCCCTGAAGAAGAGCAGATGTACTATGGAAAAAGATGAGTTATCTTAAAGCTGAAGGAAATTGTTCTCATTTGGGATATTACTTTCTTGGCAAGGGCATCTGTAAGCCTGTCATTTGGAAGGAATGCATCATTAACAAAATGCCTTCTTTTCCATGTTTGTAGTATGTGATTTTTTTTCTAATCTGAATTCCAGTCATTCTGATATTTTACCTGAAAGATTGGGTACAAATCAATACCAAGTGTTGTTGCTTGTCTTCACATGCCTTTTGGAACCACTTATCCTATTATTTTGAAGGCCAGATAATCACGAAAGCTTGACACAGAAGGATGGGGAAAACGTCTTTCTTCTGCAGTTCATTCAGTACAAAGTTTCTCTCTCACTAGACTTTCTTCATGAGAAATTTTTGGATCAGAAGGTGCTTATGGAATTGGCAGTGATTGAATGAGCAGCAAAAGGAAAGCTTTTCAATCCTATTTTTTGTCCTTGGTCAGAGGAGAAGTCTTATTTATTTTGTACCTTTGTAGCCTCTGCAGATTCATCAAAGAAAGATATTTTCCATTACATATGGTCATCCCCCTTATGTGTTTTGACTTTTCCAGATGCATTTGGAACTGTCAACCTTTGGGATTTCTGCTTCTATATCTTGATAAGGTGGGTTTGCGGGAGGTATCTTTCTTTTAAGAGCTAAAGGGAGTTCTAGCTCTTCCTCTTGTATGGAAGGATCAGAGGTTTTTTTTGCAAATGTTTTGCAACAGTAGCTTCCCGCCCTTATCTGCGTGGGTTGCAGATTTTTCTGTAAGACAAGCTGAAGCATTTTCTGCCTGGGGAAAACATTGGATTTCACAGCTTTCACTGGAAAGCAACAGAAAACTACGGGAAATCTGTTCTCTAGCTGTAGATATTTGTATGTCTTTTTACATTTAGTTTACTTGGATGTCTTCTGCAGTGTTGAGGTTTGTGCTGATTGATACTCTCCAGCTGTGTGCAGTGTATTGCTGACTCAACTTCATCCATCAGAATGATACCTTTAATGTAGCTGTTCCCGGCTTTTGAGATAGAATCTAATTTTTGGCATCAGGGCGCTATCTAAAGTACTGAGGAGAATGAAATTTACCAGAGGTAAAATGATGAGATTGAACAGAAGAGTCTTCATGTTTTTGAATAGTGATTTCTAAAACCATTTGGCTGATGTCACTTTCTGAAAAATGGTCATTTTCTTCATGGAGGGAATGATTTTTTGTTCTATATGGACTATAAAAGGAGAAAGTATTCTTCTTTTCCTTAATGAGGAGCCGTGGGTTTGTGAAAATAGCAGTATAGGTATTTTGTTTTTATTTTCACTTGTCAGGCCAAGAATTTGAGTTTTGGAATTCAGGTTGATGCTGAGATGACCTCCCTCCTCATTTTAGAACCTGACTGCCCTCGCTAAAAATTCACATCACCTGTCAACATAAGGATCCAAGTTGTTTCTTCTTTCTCTTCCCTCCTAAGCAGATATTAAACTGCAAGTTTTGTGTTGGTTTTTCCCTTTGCTACTATTTTGTAAGTTTGTGTTGAGTTGCTTTCTTGTATTTCGCCTTGGCTCACCGAGTTTACAGCAACTTGATTTTAAAAGCCACTTCCCCCTCTCTCTATTTCCACATTCACGTGGATCTTCTCAGGTTTCTCCAAAAACAGAATAGTGTAGTTACTCACTCAGCTCTCTAATATTTCTTTCTAGTGGCATACGTTGTAGTTCAACTGTGTTATGCTTTTGGTGCTTGCAAAGTGTCAAATAGGAAAGTGTATGCTGATAAAAACATGCTTGAATGTTTGTTGGGAAAGTGCCTACTATATGCTGTTCACATTTCTGATCCTAAGTAATTAAGATCAGCGCTTCCTGTTTGTGATTATTTTTGTAGGCTCTATTTCAGTGATTTAGTCAAGAAATGTACTTGTTCCAAGCTACTTGTTCTTGCTATGTTTTTTTTGAGTTTTTCTTACATTTTTCAGTAACTTTGCTGCATTTTATCCAGTACTGAGCTGGTGTGTTTTTGTAGCTGCATGGTGGATTGTGATGGGAATAGACTGGTTGGGTAAATAAGATTTTGTTTTGGGGGGCTACTTTGCTGTGGGATTGGTTTCTGAATCTGGATGATCCTGTGGTTATCAAGTATTGGACCTCAGCTTTAGCTTAAAATGTTTATAGGATTTTAACAGTCTTCCTTCAGGGAGGCATTCCTTAAGAGCTACCGGGAAATGTGTACACTGTAGTTTCCTTCTCGATTTATTTACAATAATGAATGGAATTCTAGTATTAATACTCACTTTTTGTAAATGCAGTTCAGAAACAACAGGTTTTATCAGAAGCAAACACTTCCACTCTTTTCTCCAGTCTTGTGGAATATCTAGACAAATTAATGTTAAAAGTGCTTGAGTTTAATTTCTTGGAACAAAAACATCTGTTTTAAAAAGACATTAATTGATTGTGAATTCTGTTAAAAGTCTAGGGAGAAGTTAATGAAGCCTAGAGGTTGTCTAGCCTAGTATTTTGTATGGATTTCCAGCAGGATAAAGATTTAGAGACAATTAAACTAGCACATCTGCTCCCTTCATTTCATTTTCTCCTTTTGCCTTTTCCTTTTGCTGTCCCAGTTACTAAATCCACCGCAGAGAGCTGATACATGTTATTTCAAAGATGAATGTTCTCACTGTTCAAGTGTCAAGGGCTTAAATATGTTGTTTGTAGAGCAGTTCTTTGTACAGCTGCTTTCATATAAGAGGGAAGAGCATACCTATACCTTGATCATAATGTATGTTTTTTACTGAGAATTGAGTTCCTGCTAGATTATCTGACACGTAGTGATACCATATAGTAGTAGTCATATAATAATTTGCAAATCACTCCGTGAAAGAGCACTTCTTTCTTTTGAAGGATACAGACTATATTACAGGAATTTTAATATAGCTGTAAATCAAAATGAAACCGCATTGAAAAATACTGAAGATTATACTTTTAAGTTTTGTTGTAAAAAGTTGTTCTAGGTTGCTCTGCTTTTTTGTTTGTGTGAGGTTCTGAAATTGCTTGTGAGTTAAGGCGTTTAGTCTGTTTTCAAGTGTGAAGAAACATATTCAAGGAAAACCGCTAGACAAAAAAATCTTATCTTTGAGAATACCTGTATTAAAAAAGGGCATTTCTTCAGAAGAGTAAGCCGTTATTTCTCAGAAGAAAACTGTTGCAGACTAGAGATTAAAGAGTTGTCATACTTGTTTAATAAGATGGTGTAGGAGCCCACTCAAGAAAGAGTTCTCTTTCTTTCCTTTGGGGTAGCTAGAATACAATGTATAACTCTGAATACAGTGTCTAATGGATATTGTGTCACACAAGCAATGTGTCTTGTGTCCTTCTAAATCCAGCAGTGTTTACCTGGGGTTTGTTGTCAAAGATACAGGTCTAACAATCCAGATCCAAGAAGAAACTAAGTGGTGCTGGAAGAAAATTACTTCAATTGACTTATAACTCTGGTGTTAACTCTGAAGCGTTTTTCAGAGATGTTTTTTTTCCTTCACGTTTTATAGTCAGACTTTTCTCCATTCAGGTCTCCTACATCCAGTGGGTGTATGTTCAGTTGTGTGACCAGATCTGTCTACCTTTTATTTGAGCAGAATGAAAACTGATGCTTTTTGGCTGTATGTTGGTCATGTAGCAGGATCCTTTCAACCACAGTAGGGCAAAAGCAGTACAAAGCAGTAAGAGTTAAGCTGGAAGCAAACAGGCTGTAAAGGAGGGAGTGCTTTTGCAAGTGACATTCAGTGTTCAAGAGTGTGTGCTGGGAAACAGTAATGTAAGAAAAATGGTAATTTTTGATTTTGAATTCCATCACAGCTCCTTGTGACTGCATATACACTATAGGTTTATTACTTCTCAGAAGGCAACGTAGTCCTTATGCTGGTTGGCTCTTCATCAGTAACAAACTCATATATTTTGCTACCATGCAGTTTGCATACGAAACAAGAGTAAAGACCATTCTTCTCACATAAGAAATGAAACTGATTGCTCACATCTCACAAGTAAATCTGTCTGTGAGCACTCTGTTTTCTGTTATTCTAGTCTTGCAGCTGATGCCAAGACTAGTGGTCTAACAACATGAAAAGTCACAGGGCTACAAGCTCTTGAGCTATAGGGACAATACCACTGTCGTCACTTCTGCTTGTCAACGTGGAGACAGATGGATAAGAGCATTGTTCAGAGCCATTTCGGTCTTCAAGGGATACTGGTAGATATATTCAATTGAATAACAGCTTCAGCTGTAAAATCTGCAAGATCGCATGTGAAAATCTGCAAGACCCACATGAAAACTTTTCTTGATATGTTATTGGAAACCAAATTCTGAATGACTATGTAGGATGCATACTCTGAAGTTTGGTTTGGGGTTGGTGTCTTTGAAATGTATGAGTAGTGGTTAATTTTATTTATTTATTAAATGAGGCTGTTGGAAGTTAAATAAAAGCAAAACAGACACGGTGTACCTTTTTTGTGCTCTTTTCTGAGCAGATACTCATACTGACTTTACGTTGGTTTATTAAGAAGTCATAAATGTTAGTGTTGTTAAATTGTCAGATCTTGCAAACTTCATAACTGTTTTGGGGACATTACTTTTTTCAAACCGTATTTCAAAGAACATTAGAATAGAATGAGGCAGTATAAGAATTCATCTGTAGCAATTGGACAGTTCAGAACAACTGTGGAATTGGCAGTATGCCCAAAAAAGGTGAATTCTATTTTGAATTGCCTACAAAGGCAATCCTTTTTTACCTAAAGGATAAAGGATTTTTTACCTATTTTCTTGTAGTTCTGAGACTGATAATCTTTGTAATCCACGATAATAGTAGCTGTATTTGCAGCACAGGTAGTAGTGGTAAAAAATAATTATTCCTGTAGTCCTCTAAGACACCCCTTCTCTCCCCTTCTCTCTTGTTTGTGTGACAGAGCACTTTTGTTTCAGCATCATTTAAACTAGAGACTGTGCTTTAAATACTGACATGAGTTCTAATTGCTTTCCGGTGCCAAAATCTGGAATAACAAACACTTGCTTGAAAGGAAGGAATAAAAAGGAGCTTATACGCTAGTTTCCAGTCTGGGCAGTTTTGGAATTTTTATTTATAACTTTTATTTTGGAAAATTCAGATTCCTTGTCTTGTTCTGTTTGAATATTTCATTATGGATTGTCAATGATTGTCCATTGCTGTGGATGAAACAAAATGAAGATTTTAAAGTATCTATGTGCTATCTGTATCTGTGAGTATGACCATGTAATACGTAGGTTTTTGAAACTATATGAATTGCTGTTTACTCTGGAAAATGTAAAAAATGTTTAATTGCTTTTCTTATAAAAATCATTTACATCACTCCTACCTTTAGCTACATTTGCAAACTCAGGAGTTGTTTTGGAATTTTATTATAAACTCAGATAAAATAGCGTTTTTTAATCAAAAACTTCCTGTGAGGTGTCTGACAGTAGTCTTCTGGTGGTCTTTGAACTCTAAGCAATAAAAAAATTGGTATAATTGTTGTTTACATGTTTGCTGACAATCTAGAGGGATAAATGGGAAATGTTGATGTTTGGCATCAGTCTTCCTGCTGAAGAAAAAAACGGAGAACAGTGAATGAATGTATTGTGTTCAAAAACATTGTTTTATGCTTACCACAGTTACAGATGTTGATTTAAATGAAATGTTGTGCTAGGGAAGAGTATTGAATATTTATTATAGAAAGCTAATTTTACATATATTTCCTCCCCTCTTTTTTTTCCTCCATCTCTAGGTCAATTGCAAAAGAGCTTGCAGACTGGCTTATCAGCAACAATGTAGTTGAACACATTTTTGGACCAAACATACACATTGAGGTTTGTATAAAATTATGTCTGTTATTTTTGGTGTAAATATCGAGGAATAACTTGTCCTAATCTTTCCTCAATATGTTTTCACTTTGCAGATCATCAAACAGTGCCAAGTGATTCTGAACTTTCTTGCAGCCGAAGGGAGACTTAGTACTCAACATATAGACTGTATTTGGGCTGCAGCACAGGTATATGCGATTTTATTTAATAATTGCAAAAGTAGTACAAAAATTGGAAAACGGCAAGTTAATTTTATTTTACATTCATAAAGTTGAGTTCCTTGAATTTTTGTTTATTGTAATGTTTAGCTTACCACATTTTGAGTTAGGAAGCTTCCACAATTAATTTTTTTCATCATTTGCTAAGATTTTACTAAGCTATTTCTATGTATATTGAAGTCAGTGTTTTCACCAAGAACAGAGACAAAGATTGTAAGGTACTTCTACTGTTGTGGTAAGTTGCCTTGCTCCTTCTTCATGTAACTTCCACTTCACTACTTGGTGAGAATCAGGTGGTGAAAATTGCAGCAGTGAAGTTCACAGGTGTACTTCAGTGCTGGTGCTAAGGTCTACAGAATGCAGTAAGATTTTACTTTTTGCTTGGTAGGCCTGGAAACTCTGATAGGGTTTTTTTTCCTTCAGAAAACTATATTATTTTATTTATTTGGATGTATTATTATGCTGTTTCTTTTAAATTATGGAGGTTTCTTTTTCCTTAGGAGATTTGAATACGGTTATCAGACATTCCGATAACCTACTGTACAAACTTTTTCCATGGTTTCATTCTACCTTTATAATGTATTAAAATTAAAAAAAAAAAAAAAAAAGTCCACACAAAAACGAAAGAAACCTTAAGTTTTCATTGTTGATTTTCCAGAAAAAAATATGCACAAAATGGAGGACAGAACAGATATATGGAACTTACTTTTACACAAGTTACAGTTGAAAGGTTTTTTTCTTTTTCCTGTGTTGAGCAGTATTAGTGTCTATTTAGTTTCATTCAAATACTGCTGTGAATATTCTGTAAACTTGGTAGCCCATTGTCATTATGAAATTCAGCCAAAATGTTATTATGCTTATTATAATATTATTCACTCTAACAGGCTTTAACAATTTTCTGTATCAGGTTAGTAATTATTTCAATTTTGTGATGTTGGCTCACGATGTCAGAGGAGGATGTTGATGATATGGCAGTAGAGGCTTAACCTTCTTGACAGTATTCCATTACATTCTATTGTCGTGTGACAGATGGCAGCAGAGGGGTAATCTGACAAAATCACATCTGACATGGAAGTGTGTATGAAGCAAAGGCGTGTCACTGAATTCCTCCATGCATAAAAAATGGCACCCATTGACATTCACTGACACTTGCTGAAGGTTTAATAGAGACCAAACAGTGCATGCAAACACCATGGGGCATGGGGTGGTGAGTTCCTGCAGTGGCAACAACATGAAAGACAGTCCATGTTCTAGATGGCTGTGCAGATTATTACAAGCGTGACATGCAGGCCTTTATTCATTTGTAGTGCAAATGCACAGCTAATGGTGGTGATTGTGTTGAAGAATAGTGTTTTGCAGCTGAGTGAGAACTTGCTCTATCAAATAGTGTTATTGTTCTCTTTGTATCTGTTGTTGCTTCTGTGGAAATAAATAGGAGGCATTACTTTCAGAGCACTTATGTGTACTTAATCTACTTTGCTATTCTCACACATACGCTAGTTCACGCTAGTGTTGGCACTCTAGATTTTTCTCTTACATTGTTTTAAAAATATAATTATCCATACGATATTTATTGTAAAGTTTGCATGCCCATTTTAACGTACTGATATTTTCAAAATGTGTTTCATATCAGAATGAAGTTATGCCCAGATTACTTTATGTAGAAGGTTTAAACCTCCGACGTCTGAAAGGGCGACAGCTATGGACTCAAAGAATCACAGAATTCTTAGAATTGGAAGGGACCTTTAAAGGTCATGTAGTCCAAGACCTTGAACTATTTGTTTTTTCTTCTTTCAACTAATTTTTTGGCAAAAAAATTCTCTGAATTAAAGCAGATTATCCAAGAACTTCTCTGATACTCATTATGTTTAAATGCAACCTTGTATAGGTCCCACATGATTTCATTCTTGTTTCAGTAAATATAGGATAGGGCCTGTACCCCATGAACTCCTTACATAGATATTTTATATTACAGGAAGGAAAAGTAAAATAAATAAATAAGAAGAAAAAACATCCTTTTGTGGTGTATTTGTGATAACCAACATTAGCCATGTTTTTTTTTTTTCTAAGAGCATCTTCTGACGTTATTTTATTTTTTGAGTTACCAACATCCTTATGAACATAATGACGCTCTTTGACTTTGAGCAGCGTTTAACCTGAGAAATATTTATGCGTACTGACAGATTTATACTTAAATAGTGCAGTTAGCTGTCCTATTTTTTTACGTCTATTACCACAAAGACAAAGAAAAGTCCTAAACAGGACAGTTCTCTCTGACTCATATTAGTCTGTTTATTTGTACTTAACGCTTGCTTGTCAGTTAATCCTTGTAAATACCATTCTCCTCAAGATTTAACACATTCACCAAGATTTCAGATGTTTTCTTTAAATTGAACTGCAAACATAACTTGTTCTTTTGCCCGAAGCTCCTACTGGAATTAAAACTGAAGAAGACATGTGGTGGTTTTACATCTGATATCGCTAAACTTTGCATGCTTTGGAATGTAAAAATTCAGTCGAAATTGCAAGTCTGATGTTTAGAGCTATGGACAAATGTTTATTAAGAATTTGCACGAAGATGTTTAATCCTTTCAATTTTATCCGTATTTTTTTTTCAGTGAAACTTGTTATATTCTCTGTTTGTACATTGTAGCTAAAGCATTGCAGTCGTTACATACACGATTTGTTTCCTTCTTTGATCAAAAACTTGGACCCTGTCCCACTTAGGCATCTTCTTAACCTAGTCTCAACTCTTCATCCGAGCGCTCACACTGAACAGGTAAAGATGAACAAAATTACTGTAACAAGAAATTATGTTAGTATTTTAATTAGGAGTTACGTGTTTATCATTCAAAAGGAAAGCATGAAAGTAATATTCACTAGCGCATGAAAGAGGAACGTACGTGAGTAAAACTATCATGTTTCTTCAAGTATGCTTTTCTTGCTTCACAATTACAGTTTTTTCAGAGGCTTTTAAAATCTGCATAATGATAAATAGTATTATATATTATAGAAGTATTAAATATATTAAGTATATATAATAATCTATATCTGAAGTTAAAAAATGCTCCATACTATATTTCTTTTTTTTCTCCATTTGTTTATTTTGATGCATTTATTTTGTAGCATTGGCATACTGAAAGATTAACAGTATATCTTTGCATACAAAACCTGCTGCTTCTTCATGGCACTGTTACCTGATTTTTTTTGTAGACGTTGTATTTGGCATCAATGCTTATAAAAGCACTGTGGAACAATGCACTAGCAGCTAAAGCTCAGCTGTCAAAACAAAGCTCTTTTGCATCTTTACTCAGTACTAATCTACCTATAGGAAACAAAAAAGGTATGTATTTATCCCGTTCCATATGGTAGTTAAAGTTCTAGTTTATGTGTCCTCCTTTTTTACTTGAAGTATTAAAAAAAAAAAAAAAGGTCCTGCTGGCATATTGTTCAAGCAGAAGATAAAATAAAGCAGAATAATGATGAAGGCATGTTGTGGTTTAACCCAGCAGGCAGCTAAGTAGCATGGAGCTGTTGCTCACTCCTCCAGCCTGGGACAGAGAAAGAGAGAGGAGGAGGGAAGAAGTAGAATTAGTAGAATTCATTAGTTGAGATAAAAACTATTTCCCAATGCAAAAGGAAGAGAGAAATAATAGTAATTATTTGTTTATTTATTTATATCTACAAAGCAAGCAATCCATAACATAATTGCTCACCACTGGCTGATGCCCAGCCAGTTTCTGAGCAGAGGCTGCCTTCCCCAGTCAATTACCCTCAGTTTTATTGTTTTTTCCAAGTGATGTCAGTATTGTGTGCAGTATCCCTTTGACCCCTTAGATCAGCTGACCTGGTTTGGTCCTCTCCCAGCAGCTTGGCCCTCCATAGCACCCTTTCTGGCAAGATAATTCAAGAAGTTGAAATGTTCTTGGCGCTCTCTGTACAGCACTGCTCAGCAGCAGCTAAAACATTTGTGTGTTATCGACAGTATTTATCTCCCAAAGCCAAAACATAGCATCATACCAGACACTGTGAACAAAATCCACTCTATATACCTAACTTAGTATGTATTTTTCTTTTGTTTTTATTTTAATTCAAAGAACAGTCTAACTTACCAGTTAACTACTCCTGTTCTGGTGAACAGCTGTAATTTTATAGCTACATGAAATATTACGAAAGTTTATCTGATTTTTACCTTGTTGCTGATATTACTTGCTATTTATGTGTTTTTTTCTCTATTTGAGTGTGTATTTCCCTGCAGACATTACCAAAGGTGCTTCCAAAGCATTACACTGTAGTTCAACTAACTTTTCTTATTGCTCATTTTTATGAATGATGGGCAGCTATTGACTGGCAAAAAGAATTTTAGTTACTGATTTTCCATTCTGCTTTTTTCCTTCAGAAGAGGATCTCAGAAGAGCAGCCCCTTCACCTTGTAAGTATAGATTTAGCAGAACACCGTGATTTTATACATTTGATGCTATGTTTTTATAGAGCTATAGAATTTGGAGAGAAGAAATCTAGTACAAGTTTGAAAATATATTTTTATGAAAATTAAATGAAAAATTATATTTAGTGTAGAACCTAACAAAATAATGTATGTTTTATATACTGGCACAAGGAGATATCAGAATACAAATTTTGTCATAAAATGCATGGTGTTCTAAAAAGAATTTTTAGTGTTGAGGCATTCAGGATGTTAGAGTTGTCTTCCTTGTTCAGTGTTTGTGGTTAGAATGTTTTTCATTTCAACATATGAAGCAGATTTATGAATATATGCATTCCAATTAACACATAGCGCAAATAACGAGGAAACGTGGTTTTGAACCAGGGTCACCAGCAGCGAGCCCTCAGAGCAGCGACAACAGCGACACCCATCAGAGTGGAGGCAGCGATATTGAAATGGAGGAGCAGCTTATTAACAGAACGAAACATGTACAACAGCGACTTTCAGATACAGAGGTAAGCATGTTAAACTTTGGTCTGTGAATTGCCTGTTACTAACTATGGAAATATCTTTTTTTTCTGTATTTTTTTCAGAAGTTGAACAATTTTTGAGTTCCTTGAGTGAAAAAATGTTCTGATGTGGTTTTGTATGCATAAGCGGGGAACCTTTAGTTGTAATCCAAATCTTCTTGGTCAGATGCTGGAATGGGCTGACCAGGGAGGTGGTGGGGTCACTGTCCCTGGAGGTGTTCCAGAAATGTTTACATGTTGTATTGGGGATTATTGTTTAGTGGGAAATATAGATGGTAGGTGGACAGTTGGACTGGATGATCTTGAAGGTCTTTTCCAAACTTGGTGATTCTCTGATTCTGTGCAGTGACCACAGCCTATTATGAATTCCATCATACAAAAATTAAGTTCTTAAATCTGAGTTTTGCACAGAGCAAAACTTCTTTGTCATTGGCAATGGAACTGGGGAAAAAAAAAAAAAAAAAAAAAACTTTGGGTCTGACACGTGTTCTCGTGAAGGAAGAATAATATTTGGATGATGATTGTTGATTTTGTATTTTCAACGGTGTTTTGTTTTCCCACCCATCTGGAAAAAAAAATAAAATCAGGAATCCATGCAAGGAAGCTCTGATGAGACAGCAAACAGCGGTGAGGATGGCAGTAGTGGTCCTGGTAGTAGCAGTGGCCACAGTGATGGATCCAGCAATGAGGCCAACTCCAGTCATGCAAGCCAGTCTGCTGAAAGTCCTGGCAGTGAAGTGCAGTCTGAAGACATTGCAGATATTGAGGCTCTCAAAGAGGAGGATGATGAAGAGGAAGAAGATAGGAATCATAATCCCCAGAAAAACAGTAGGAGCACAGATATACGAAGCAGGAAACTGGAATCACAAACAGACATTTGTCTGGGAGATTCACAAGGGGCATCAGAGAGGAGCAGTACAAATAATGGGACAGGAAAGGACCGTGTTTTTAACACTGACTCTGTAACGCCCGTGGATAATCGAATTAGAATACTGGATGCCTGTTCCCATGCTGAGGATGCAGACCATGACATGACAGGGGAAATGAGCACTGCTCGCATTTCACAAGGGTCTCAAGATTCTTGTATAACACATACAGGAGACTTCCTTGGGGAAACTATTGGAAATGAATTATTTAACTGTCGACAGTTCATTGGTCCCCAGCATCACCACCATCATCACCATCACCATCATCATCATGATGGGTAGGTAGCTTGACTTTTCTCCTGATTTATCGTATAAAAGAGATAAAGATGTTGGCAAAATACTCAAATCAGAAATTTGAGTGGTTGTTTTGCTATCCTCTAGGATAACTTTGTCTGACAGGGATGATAGTTATCACAGATAGTTACATAGTGATCTGTTTTGTTGATGTGACTTGTTTTTTTATCGAGTTTCTGTATTAAATAAGTAGAATAGTATTGAATATAATGTTAAAGTTGTTCTGTACAATGCTGTTCTTTAGCTAATGTTAAAGAAGTCAACACGGTCACGATGATGGAGAGACCTTCAATTTGTTTATAGTCTGTTATTCAGATGATTCAGCCTGAGTTTAGCTGTAGAGAGATAACAGTTCGCTTACATTACTTCAGTTGTGTATTGCAATACATGTATAAGCTATGCGTTGAATAAGTTGACTGCATAGTAATGCTTCAGTTTTCTTCTAGAAGATGCTTTAGCTCTCTGCTGCAAAGAACTTACTTGATATTGTCAGTTCTAATGTTCCTCTTTTACAGACATATGGTTGATGATATGCTCAGTGCAGATGATGTCAGTTGCAGTAGTTCTCAAGTCAGTGCGAAATCAGAGAAAAATATGGCTGACTTTGATGGGGAAGAGTCTGGCTGTGAAGAAGAGCTTGTACAGATTAATTCACATGCAGAGCTAACCTCTCATCTTCAGCAGCATCTTCCCAACCTGGCCTCTATCTATCACGAACATCTTAGTCAAGGTAAGAGTAATAAAAAAACAAACATTGTCTGTACTTCCAGCTCAGTTTTGTATAATGTTAAAGTAGTCTCCAATAAATCTAATAATGGAATTATTTTAACCGTATGTGTGTGTTATTGTGTATAAAAAAGTAGTTTTCCAAAGAAAACACAGTTTCTTCTTGAAGGAATTCGTTTTTGTATCATGTTAGATACAACTGTGTTTAGCTTTTCTTTTTTCCTTTTTTTCCTTTTTTAAATGTCTACTGGAGTTTTTCATGCAAGTTTAAACAAGGGCACTAAGAGGCTTGATAAGTTTTATTACAGGAAAGTGCTACTGAAATGACATTTTTTTCCCCTGAAACCTGACTTTTCTTCTGGTAGGTGAATCTTACAGTGATTTTATGCATTTATCATCTTAAATGAATTAACCATAATGGGCTGTACAACGGATAACTTCTGCAAAATGAGTTAAAATACAACTTGATATCTAGAGGAGCTTTCATGAAAGGGCATTTTATGCTATTTTAACTTTCACTGGCAAATCTTTTACTGTTCTTCAGGGTGCAGTTTCAGTTGCCATTTATACAGCTTTGCAAGAATTGTGTTATCTTTACATATGCTTTTGTGGCAGCTTTGTTTACTGTTTTATCCACCTTTTAAATATGATGGGGGGAGATAAGGTTAGTGAAGGGTTTGAAATCTTTTTCTGTTTTTCACTGGTCTGGCAGAACCAAGTTTGCTTTCTTCCAGCAGTCAGGAAAAGCAGCACTGTTTGTGTCTTCCTGAAATGTGGTTGAGTGTTTCTTCCTTAGGCATAGTATTTCTTGTTATCTGAAACTGAACTATGATTTTAGACACTGAAAATTAAGAAAGATACCTGTTTCGGAATGACATAGTGGGATATGCTGCTAAAACTTCCTAGTTAAAACATGTTCTAAATTGGCATTTTTTTTTCCATGTATATTGTACGTTTTACTGAAGATTCAAGTTATTATTTGAGCATGAAGTCTTCAGTGCAGGTTATTTTTGACACACACAGTTTTGCACATGTAATTAACGTTCTGCACACAATCTAGAATTCCAACTTGACTTTGCTGTTAAACAGAAATGATGTCAAATAGTAGATAAATGAATGATGCCAGCTAGTAGCAGATAACTGAATGATACCAGCTGTGACCACATGCGAGAAAGAAAACATCTATCACTGTTTATGAAAACATGATGAGTTTCTAAAATTACACGCTTTAATACTCGAGCGTATAAAATTTGTTTTTGCTGTTCTTAGTTAGATTTAGGATATATAAGTGTGAAAGGAATTTGTTGAAATGTGCTTTTTTTTTTTTTTTTGCTTTCCAACAATAGTAGTTAAAAAGATACCCTTCAGTCCGCAGTGCTAGAGAAAAGCTTAAGAAATGTTTATATATGAGCTAAATCTAATTAAATTAATTAAATCTAATTAAATGAAAAGGGAATTGCACCTGTATCTGCTAAGTAGTGTTTTTGTTGCACCTGCACTGTTTTGTTGCACGTAAATATTATCTTAGCTGCCCTGCTGACTTCTTGCGCTGTCATGATGTTTTGTCTTTCTTCTAAGAAATCATATGGCAAAAAAAGCTGTGATTGTTATGTTGCTGTATGCACTTGAAAATAGCCAAATGTACAAATAAAGCATGCTGTTCATGCACTGAGGGAATAATGTTTAGATAGTTCCTTCTAGTTGCTCAGTAATGGTCTTTATATTTTGTTCAGGACCAGCAGTTCATAAACATCAATATAATAGCAGTGCAGTGACGGACATTAATTTGGATAATGTTTGTAAGAAAGGAAATACCCTTTTGTGGGATCTGGTCCAGGATGAAGATGCAGTAAGTTGAATACCAGAAAAGAGTACTTTTTTAAAGAAAATAGATATATGTTATTCAGTGACCTTTCTTTCTACTTGCTGTAGATTCATCTTTCTGAAGGGTTAATAAATGAAGCAGAGAAGCTGCTCTGTTCTTTAGTATGCTGGTTCACTGACAGACAGATTCGAATGAGATTTATTGAAGGCTGCTTAGAAAATTTAGCAAACAACAGGTAACTGAAATTATATTTTTTACATTTATATTTTTTTTCAGCGTATATAGGAAATCCAAGTTGAATCCAAGTTACTTAATTTTACAGGAAGGCAAGTTGAAAAAGAAGTGGAAATATAAATGTTTTTTTTTTAAGTGCTACAAATATATCTGATGTCCCATTTTTCTATTCTGTCAGCATCCTGAATTTCTCATGTTCTTGCATTTGTATGTTCTCCCTTCTAAGATAGGTCACTGCCTTTCTACCAATTGGTAAAATCAAGTCCACATCTTAAGCAGTTGAGTACAAAGTCAGATGCGTTAGTGTAAGCATTTCGAACTGAGTATTTAAGTTTTGCATTTAAGTGACTGATGAACAGACGAGTTTTTATACACCAATTCTGTTATGGGATTTAATTACTGTGAAGAAGCAGCTAGAGGATGAAGATGTACTTTGGCCTTAATTCCTTTAATGCCAGCCAAAATTGTAAGATTGTACAGATCAAAGACTGGCGAAAGGGTAATTCTGTTGACGCAACTAGTCAGCTGCTGGATAAGTGAAGTGTTTCTTGTTACCTTTTCTCTAAGAACTATATTTGTGAGATAATCTACAAGTATATGGAGATACTAATAGCCATGTGAAGATATGAATTACAGGCATGAAAGTTGACATCTACATGCAGTTTATGCACTTCTTGAGGTTTTGCAGATGGTAGTCCTGTAGTACACACTGTTGTTAATCTGCTTCGACTTTTTAAGGGTTGATTTCTACTCTCTCCTCTGTTTGTAGAAAAAATGTATTTTGCTGAAATTTCCAAAGATACATATTATGAACCTCGAAAATAAGAATTTACCTTCTGAAATTTAGATACTTTTGAATAAGTGAAATGCATACTGTTTTACGTCAATACTTCTCTAGCAGCTCTTTGTGTAAGGTATGATACATAAACAATTTGAAGTTCAGGTACAGAAAACTGGTAAAACTTCACACTGGTATTTTCAAATACTTTCGGTTAGCATTGCTGCTCATTGAACAGGAGCTTCACAAAGTAATTCTAATGCTACTTCAGTTCCATAACAGTCATATTAGAGTCATTCTTTCTCTCTCCTTCAGATCAGTAGTAGTTTCACTTCGTCTTCTTCCAAAGTTATTTGGTACGTTTCAGCAATTTGGGAGCAGTTATGATACACATTGGATAACAATGTAAGTAGATCCCCTACAAACACATTAAAACAACAGAAGTAGTAACATTTAGGCGACTGCTTTGAGGCTTGCTCTTCTAGTGTGGTCCAAATTAGTAATGACCTGAGATGGAAATGTGTCAGATATAGTTGTATGAATTCATCTAATCAGGCCTAGTTTTATTCCTTATAAGCACTGCTGTTTTAACTAAGATGAAGACTAATTTTTTTTTTTTTCTTTACTATTTTCCCCCAACCCCCGTCAAAATCTTGTCAGACAGTACTGGACATGCAGTAACAGTGTATTGTAAAATGTTGTAGTAACTCAGTGAGCATGATGAGCCCCTGAATCCCTCAAGGGCAAGGAGGTCTTGACAAAATAAAGGACTGGGCAATCACCAACGGCATGAAGTCTTACTCTACAGCTGGGACAGGATTGCTCTGGATGTACATACAGATTGGGGGATGAGAGGCTGGAGAGCAGCCCTGCAGAAAGGGATCTGGGGTTTCCAGTTGATGGCAAGTTGAATGTTAGTCTGCGCTGTGTCCTTGAGTCAAAACGACTTACCATACCGTGGGAGGCACTGGGCCCAGCACTGCCAGCCAGACGAGTGGAGGAGTTGTCACCTCTGCTCTGTGCTGTGTGGCCTTACCTCCAGCACTGGGTGCAGGTTTGGGCACCACAATATAAGAAGGACATAAAACTGTTAGAGAGTGTCTAAGGGAAATCTGCGAAGATAGGGAAGGGTCTGGAGGGAAAGGGGTGTGAGAAGTGGCTGAGGTTCTTCGGTTTGTTCAGCCCAGAGCAGAGCAGGCTGAGGGAAGGCCTCATGGCAGCTGCAGCTCCTACAGGGAGCAGAAGGGCAGCGCAAAGCTCTGCTCTCTGAGGACAGTGACAAGGCCCGAGGGAACAGCATTGAGCTGCAAGCTGCTGCGTCAGGAGGAGGCCAAGGGAAGGTGAAGGAAAAGCTCTGCTATAGGGGGCAGTGGCATGGAGCAGGCCCCAGGGCAATGGGCACAGCCCTGAGCTGCTGGAGCTCAGGGAGCACTGGGAGAAGGCTCTCATATGTGGGGTTTGGGATTTAAGTGGTGCTCTGTGGAGCCAGGAGTTGGACTCAGTGATCCATCCTTGTAGGTCCTTTCCAAATTAAGGATATTTTATGAATGAATGGTTCTGTTGTGATTGTGTATCAAATGCTTCTAAGTATTAAAGTGGTTTATAAGAAAGTCTTTGAAGTGTGAAAATACGTTGTGTAGCATTCCTTATTAGGATAAACAGCTAGTCCAACTATCAAGAATTGACTGTTTGAAGTACTGGGTAATACTACTCCTTCTATCAGTGTTATTTCTTGGTATTTTTGACATGGCATTGAAATTTGTGTCCAGTTCTGGTTTTTGGCTTAGACTTCTGCTGAATAGAACAGTTAGAATAGAACTTCAGAAACAGTTTAGGAACAAGGGCTGAAAAGGGATGGTTCTCTGTCAAGCATGTACCTGACCTCAATAACTCTGTTATGGAGCCTTTTGGATGAAGAGGAAAACTGGAGTGCTGTAGAGGAAAAAACTTTATGGTAGATGGAAAAAGAACAAAAATGAAATTTGTTCTTGTGTGTGTGTGCACGTTTCTGAAAAGCTGTCTATTTTCTGTAGCTCTCCTGGTAATTTTAAGCAGGCCATAACACTTTCTGCCTTCTAAATTTACACAGGTGGGCAGAAAAGGAACTTAACATGATGAAACTTTTCTTTGATAATTTGGTACACTACATCCAGGCAATCAGGGAGGGACGACATAAATATGCATTGTAAGTACACAACTGACTTTGTTTGGTATTTTATGATTTTAAACATTTTTTACTGCTTTTCTTCTTCTGATGTTTTTGAGTACTTTTTTTTTCTTAAGTATGTGCATTCTAGATACTAGATATTAGAAAGAAATTCTTTACTGTGAAGGTGGTGAGACGCTGGCACAGGTTGCCCAGTGAGGTTTTGAATGCCCCCTCCCTGGAAGCACTCAAGGCCAGGCTTGGATGGAGCTTTGAGCAACCTGGTCTAGAGGGTGATGTCCCTGCCTATAGCAGGGGGGTTGGGACTAGATGATCTTAAAGGTGCCTTCCAACTCAAACCATTCTATGATTTTGTGATTCTATATTGCATCATTTGTATATGATGCAATATTATTATTTACATAACCTGGCATGTAATATTTGCAGGACACATGGAACTGACTAAAACTGTATGAAGCCCAAACTTCTATGATTCTATAGTGACTTTAAAATGCTTAGGCAGGGAAAGATCTATAAAAAATAATTAGATTTAAAATATTTCTTTTTTCTTAAAAAAAAAAAGGTCAAAAACCAGCAACTTCTGCCATTTTTGTTAGATACGATTTTGATTGTTTATTTACAGATGAAATGAGGATTTTAGAAATGCAAAGGAATTTAAATGGGTGTCGTATTATAAAACTATTCACATATTTCAATTTTAATATATTATTGTTAACCTTTACAGTAGTTCTTCTGTTTTAACACACTCATGCACGCTTTCTAGTACATATGCTTAAAATTAGGTGTATATACACGAGTGATAAAAATTTCTGGCTTCCCAACCCCAGAGAACTAGACTATTCCAGTTTTGACAATTTTTTAATCCTTTATGTGCCATTATATTGGATATTTCACTCATGAGAAATTAATTCCAAAGCTGTTTGAAAGTGAGGTGAACCACTTTAAATTCAGGCTAGATAGTACACTCTTCTACTCCTTTAACTATTAAGTTTATTGCTTATGAATTGGAATAAAGTCAGTATTTTTATATAGGTTATAAAAATATTTTTATTATGCATATGTACCAGATGTAATCAAGGCTTCATTGTGTAAATATCAGCTTTTTAAATTGAAAAAAAAAATTAAGGTAAGCTCCTGCAAGGTGCTAATGATAAAATGATACATTTTAATTGGTCTGTATGCAAAAACAATAGCAAATCAAACAAAAAAATGAGAATAATATAAATGAAGACATGAATAAAAGTCTCAAAACCCCTACCGTTTCTTGTTTGGTAGTGTATTTAACAGAGGTCTAGACTATATACTAAACTGGAAGTTGAGAAAACTTTATAAGAAAAAAATAGACTTTTAAGAGGAACATGCATGAGTGGGGAAAAAGCAATTATATGTTGCTAAGTTAAATAACCTACCTTTCTTATAACAATATAAATTTTAGATATAGCCACAGTGCAGAAGTTCAAGTTCGTCTTCAGTTCTTGACTTGTGTGTTTTCGACTCTAGGATCACCAGATCATTTCAGTAAGTATTTTAGCTTGCCTTCTCAGAGAAGCACCTCACAATAAGCTTGCATACTTCTTAATAATCATTGATATTTTAAATAAAAATGACAGTGTAAAAGGTACATTTTTAAGTAATCTACAATACTGCTTCAAAAGAGGATTTTGTTTTTTTTGCTGATAGACAGAACCAACAATGGAATTTAGATTCTGTTGCCAGTCTGCACAAGCAGGATGTTTCGTTCTCTTACGCTTTAGTTTTCTGAATAAAAAGATTATAGTGGTTACAGAAATGAAGAGAATATATGCTGTATTTGTGGGTTTACATTCATGTCCATAATGTTTTCAGAGGCCTTGTACTGAAGAACACTGTAAGTTGTAATACCAAAAAGGGATTTTGTAATTAGTATTTAAATACTGTCAGAAACAGCTTATACTCCTTGTAGGATCTTTTGCAGAAATGGTAATCTGTATGATAGTGATCTGTACATATGCTGAAATCTTTTCATTCAGTAAGGTTAAAACTATTATTTTTTTTGTTGTGACTGATATATTTTTTTTTTTTGTGCTGCTGATGGAATTAGAATGTGAACATAATTTTCTGTTCTATTAAGCTTTGGAGGCTTACCCTTCCTCTTAAACTTGTTTGGCCATTCTCTTCTTAAGCTCTTGTAAACTAGTAGCATTTAGTATTGTCTCAGCATCAGCTCTGTATAGGTTGAATTGATTGTATATTTAGGTGATTTATTTAAATAAGTGAGGATCATTTAAGTGGTCTCATAATAGGTAGTCAAAGTCAGCGTACATGGCTTGGCTTGTCCTTTTGGTCATTAGAATAGAGAGTGCAGGAGGGAATGAGTGTTATCTGTAGCCAAGAGAAAATAAAATGAAATACCAACCTTGTAGCAACATGTTTGTTACTGTGTACTGAAAGTATTTTGAGCCTTTTTAGTATCACATATGTCTATATACCATGTAGGAAACCTACTGTTTTCCTGAAAGGACTTTATATGAAATAGTTACAGAGGTACTATTTTCAGCCACTGTCTCAATACTCAACTCAAAGCTTGTGTTCAGTAATCATTTATGAACTGAGAAGCAACCTGCTAATTGGTACAAGGTCCCAGGTCAACTCGTACTACTCAATGGATTGGTAGAAACTGACAGAATTAATGACTATAAAGTTTGATTGCCAACTCTGAGAAGGGAAAAAGTATGGTTTCTCATAGGTATGTGGTGCATTTTTCTTCTGCTGTTTCTGAAAACGTCTTGACAAAACCTGTTCTGATTTTTCTGGCTTTTGGGTTTTGTAGAATATTTAGATATTTGATGTTATACTGGAATAGTTAATAATGCTTCCCTAATTTTAGGGTTGAGTTTAGAACAAGTGGACATATTGTGGCACTGCTTAGTAGAAGATTCTGAATGTTACGATGATGCACTACACTGGTTCTTGAATCAAGTACGAAGTAAAGATCAGCATGCTATGGGTATGGAAACTTACAAACATCTTTTCTTGGAAAAGGTACGCAGAGAGTTAATTGCAACCTTGATAATTCTAATGTTTTTTTCCATATCAGCACTGTTTAAAATACTGTTAGTGGTTTCTACGAAGTATATACCTTCAGTACTATCAGACGATCCTACTTGCTATGCAAATGATTTTTTTTTCCTAATTGGACAGAAGGTGTGAGGGGGCTGGCATGAATACGTTTTGAGCTAATATTTACTGCAGTGCTTCTTTGCAAATAGCTTGTTTTATCTAAGCTAGGTAGCATTTCAATTTTTTTTTTTGAAGCCACCAAAAACTATAGTTTCCCATGTGATATACAGCCATCTGACCAAAAACAAGCAGTCAAGCTTTTCTCCTCTTCGGAAGGGGCATTTAAATCTCATCCAGATATTCACTGAAAATACAAACATGCTGTAGTAGAGCTAATTGCAAGGGATCCCATTCATTTTAACAGATTGTACTATAGTCTGTTGAAACAGATTGTACAGTAAGTAATGTATTCTAGTTCTTTTTCAGTATTACACAGTTTAAGTCTACTTTTTGTAAATGTATGGTTTTTTTCACTGAAGTTTCATGTGTGCTATCAAGTTGATCTGCTGTTGATATGTTAAGCAACTAATGTTGCAATAGTAATTTTTGTTCCTTCAGCACTGTTACAGTCAAAGTCAGTAATAGAGGAAAGGGGATTTTTAAAGCTGATTATAGTCAATTATTTATACTATATATAAAATTCAGTGTCATCTTTTATGATAATACATTTTATTCTTTTCCATACTAAAGTGTATTTATTTTATTTAGATGCCACAACTAAAACCTGAAACTATTAGTATGACTGGACTAAATCTCTTCCAGCATTTGTGCAATTTGGCTCGATTGGCTACTAGTACATACGATGGTGGCTCAAACTCAGAGGTAAGCCTAGATCCCGTGCACAAGTTTTTCTTCTTTCTGAGGAAAGGGGAAACTTACATTGCTTATCTCCAGCTGTACTTATCTTGAGAACATACTGGTTTGAAAATTGTTTACTGGTTTGAAGCACTGTGTTACAGTCTGTTGTCATTGAGTAGTACAGATTTCTGCATTGAAGAGAGTCCTGGAACCATCTTTCTCAAAAGTTTCATATTTGAGTGTGCAAAATGTGGGTGTGGAATTGAGAGGCCTGCAATCCTTACCTGACCTCATGACTTCAGGCATCTTATGTCTAAAGAAAGATACAGGAAACTATAAAGAAAGTGATATCTGTTGCCTGTGCATCTTTGTGCAGTTTATCATACTCTTTGCTTACTTGAACTGTTAGCTGTTGTGTTTAAAGAGTAGGTTTGAAAAATTCACTTACAAATAGTAACATTCAAACTACATGAAAACTTTTACATGGAATTAAGCATATTTCATTCTGGCTACCAATATTTGTTAAAATGTGTCTCAGTTTACTTGTGATGTACTTTAGAAGTTTTTCTTGTGTGTAATTTTTAACTGTCTTAGAAGTAAGATGACATGTAGGGCATTTTTCTGTGCATTGATTTGATGCAATGGATGATTAAAATGCGTGTTCTTACAGTGAATGCCAATAATGTTTGTGGTTTTAAGTCTTCATTTAAATTTACTTCTGCTTGTCGAAAAAAAAAACACCTTTTAGAATTTTATTTATTATCCACCAATTATCCTTCAAAGTACAAAAATATTCCTGTCAGTGTTAGGATTTCACAACAGTTTGTATTTAAAGTGACGAGAGGCTGAGCAGAGGAGGTATTCTTAGTATTTGCATCAAGAAGCAAATAAAACTTCTCATATCAGAAAGGCTAAACTCCTAGTAAAATAATGAGGCAATGTTTTGTTTGTTTGTTTGTTTTCCTTTTGTCCTAACAGTTGTGTGGCATGGACCAGTTCTGGGGTATTGCTCTAAGAGCACACTCTGGTGATGTCAGTCGAGCAGCTATCCAGTATATCAACTCCTACTATATCAACGGTATGAATTTTCATTTCAAAGTTTGTTTTTTGTTTAGTATGTTATAAAGAATATTAATGTTATCCTCTTTATTTTTAATATTAAAATGCATAGTCTTAAATTTGTGCTTAAATAATTTACTTGGATATTGATATTACAGGTAAAACTGGTCTTGAAAAAGAACAGGAGTTTATTAGTAAGTGTATGGAAAGTCTGATGATAGCTTCTAGTAATCTTGAACAGGACTCACATTCAAGTCTGACAATTATTGAAAGAGGACTCTTAATGCTAAAGACACATCTGGAAGCTTTTAGGAGAAGGTAAATAGCACCACGGTGTATTCGGATGCAGAATTTGTTTCCATTTCTCTTACAGTAATGATGAATGAGTTATGAGTGATGAATTTATTAATATAAGTAGTAGTTTCTTTCTTTGTGTAAAGTAAAAACAGTAGTGGATAATGTTTAAAGGTAGAAGATTTAAACAGTTTAAAAAGTTAACCCTCGTCTTTGTAAAGAAGTGTGGATATGGTTTATGTTTACCCATCCCTCGCCCACAATTGAAAAATACTGAGAATATATTGATCTTATTTTGAACAAACAGAAGAAAGGTCCAAGTGTTGCTTGTTTGTTGAATGTCTGCGTTAAACAGGTTTTGATAAAAACACTTTGTCAAGGTTTCTGCTTGCTTCTTAAGGTTTGCATATCATCTGAGACAGTGGCAGATTGAAGGTACTGGTATCAGCAGTCATTTGAAAGCCCTGAGTGACAAACAGTCACTACCATTGAGAATTGTATGTCAGCCAGCTGGACTTCCTGACAAGGTAGTTAAAAAGCCCTTTCCCAACTACATCCTACTTTGTTAAATTTTAGTAACTCCATTGTTCACTTCAAAAAGAAAAAAAAAATGTATTTAATTTCAGATGACTATAGAAATGTATCCTAGTGATCAAGTGGCAGATCTACGAGCTGAAGTCACCCACTGGTACGAAAATTTGCAGAAAGAGCAGATAAATCAACAAGCACAGCTTCAGGAGTTTGGCCAAAGCAGCCGAAAAGGGGATTTTCCCGGTAAGCTTTAGTACTCATACCTGTTTGTTTTGCCATTTGGAAGGTTCGGAAGGTTCATCCATTTATAGCTTAGAGGACTACTTTTTTTTTTTTTTTTTTTTTTTTTTCTTTCCCAGGCATCTCAAGTATAAGGAAAGATTATGATATGCTTTAATCTGTCTGTAGTCACTTTTCATTAATGGCATTCATTAATAGCACATATAAGTGCTGTCAGTTACTTGAAATTGCAAAGAAAATGCTGAACTGGCAAATTCCAACTCTGCAATATAAAGTTCCCCTGAGTTTTTTCATTTTCGTTGTAGTTATAATTAATTATGTCATTATGTCATTTACAGATTCCTTATATAGAACTTTATTTTGTGATATGTATACCTTTATGACTCTGCATTTGATTCATAATTTGAATTAATTCAGACTCAATATCTGATTATACCCTGCCTATATGTATTCCAGTCAATTGTTGCATTTTTCTTACTTCTGTAACTGATTTTTATTTGTGATCATCCTGTAGCAAATTTGGAATGTTACCTTGTTTCTGAGGTGGTCATTGCCTTCTTGCAAGCCTGATGGAGAAATTTCTGCTTGTTGTTACCTTTCTTTATGTATTTCTGAGTGAATTAATTTTTTTTCTGCATCCTTTAGGAGAAGGACATTTTCTGAATCCTCTTGTTGCTATACGTTGTAGCATTCTTAGCTGCTGTTGCTGTTTGGAATATTCTTGTTCTTTGAATTATGTAGGTTGCTGTGAAAGTAATGCTTCCTATTTAATTCCATGGAAACTACAACAGATACAAAGAGCACAATAACACTACTTGATGGAACAAATTCTCAGCTACGAAACACTATTTTTCTGTATAGTTGTCACCATTAACTATGAATTTCTGCCCCATTGGTGAACAAGAATTTGCATGCCGTACTCAAAAACATGCACCATGTCGCCACTGCTAAAGCGTACCACCCCGTGCCTCATGGTGCTCACATGCACTGTTTGGTGTCCATTAAACCTTCAGCAAGTGATAAAGAATGTCAGTGGGTGCCATTTGTTCTGCTTGGAGGAATTCAGTGACACACCCTTGCTTCATGCACGCTTCCTCTGCTGCCATCTGTCAAACAGCAATAAAATGTAATGAAATATTGTAGAGAAGGTTCAGCCTCTACTGCCATACCATCAGCATCAACGTCCACCTCTGATTTCATGCAGCAACACTGTAAAATAGGAGGCTTTACTTTCAGAGCTGCCCCTGTATTTTCTCCTGAATGTTTTCTTGTTTTGTTGTGTACTCACTATGAGCAAGTTAGAATGCAGGGCGTATTATCTGAACAAGGTCTGTCCACAGTCATCCTTTCCTAACACTGATGACCACTGGTAAATGTACAAGCATTAGTCTGCCTTTGTAGTTTTACGTCTTTAAAAAAAAGTTTATATATTTATAAATACACATTTTAATGAGCCACAGTGTCGGTGTACCAGGCTTTGAAATTAGATATTCTAATATAACTTCTTCATGAAGTCTGTCTCTTAGTCACTTCTTAGAAGCTGTTCTAGCAAAGCGACTGTATTGTTTTCCACCAACTATTGCCAGGTAGCAGAATTTTTTTTGTTCTATCTAGGAGTTCAGAAACAGAAGATTCAGAATTGCCGTCCTACACCAGATGCAGTTTAGTCATTTTAATTTTAATTTTTAATTTAATAATGTGCTGATATCCATAATCGTGTACACGTAACATTTGATGGAATTTGTTTCATTTGCTACTAATTAGCATACCATAACTGTGGGAAGTTGGAGAACCATAAAGCCAGTGTCCTTTGCTAGTTTTAAAATCTGTAGTAATGTCTCTAAGTAATCTTGTGATTCATTATCTGCATTGTCTGATAAATGGATAGAATCCTGGAATTAGCTAAATCTCTTATCAACCAAATTCCTGAAGAAGTATCTTTGCATTGTTCTCTGCGTGCCACCATGAGTTTGAAACAATCTGCTTGCATGTCTTGTACTTTTCAACTACTTTTGAGGAGATAGTACTGAAACTGGATTTATACTCAGCCACGCTTTATTCTGGGGATGACTTTGTATAGATAATTGAAAAGGTTTGGTCACAGAGATGTCTGTAAATCACAGTTCAGTGTACTGACTATTTAGATTTTAAAACTGCGGTCATTCTGCATCACAGTCAGTCACACAACAATTCCTGCAGTGAATGTGAAATGGCTGATATTTCATTAACCGAGGAAGAAATCAAAACAGAGATGATTAAGTTTCGGTCAAAATTGAAATACTTTTGTTCATGTCAAGAGGACACGATTTTCTCTTACCTTTTTCTTACAGAGCTAAATCTTACTGTCCGTAATTAATTTCCAGTTGTTTTCTTGGGTGTTTTTTCATTTACTGCGTAATTATTTTGAGACCCCAATATCTTTTTTTATCCTCCCTTGCACACTTGATATCTGCAGTGCTGTGAGAAGTGTGAGATTGCTTTTGTTTCTCACTTGGATCATTTCTTGTATTCTTTCTTCTGAAGTCTGTTGCTGCTTAGCTGAAGCACAGAAGACGGAAGATTTCTTTATTATTTTTATGGATTATGTGTTTGCCTGTCTTTATGTGTTTGAAATTATTTTGCATGACTGCATTGATAAATTTTCACAGCAGCCTGCTGGGGAGAAAGAGAGCAAGGAGAGAGAAAATTTTATTCCCAACTGCATATTAGACCTTGATGGTTTTATTGTTAACTGACAAACGGCTTTGAAAAGGCTACTGAACATATCAAGAATATCTCAAAGAAGTATTTTCTGGGGACAGAATTTGAGGATCATGTATTTGTCTGTTTGTCTGGCATTCCTGTCAAAGCTTATCATTTGACTGCAGTGCTGTATGTGCTGTGTATCCACCTCTTTTGAGAAGCATCACATGAATTTGTGTGCGCATGTTAGCACTTACTGTGGTAGCAAATTGCAGGTGATGTGCTGGCACTACACTGTGCATGTTCTTATGACAGTGAAAGAAGAAAAACGTAAGCTTGATACATATATGCTGGCTTTTTTTTTTTTTTTTAATTTAACCCGTGTCTTTGAATACTCTGTTTCTGTAGGCAAATAACAATGCTGTTTTGAAACATTTCCAGGTTGCACAATTCTGAGCAGTTCCCGAGATCTCTAAAAGAGGATGAGAAAAACAGCCTTTGCTGAAGGAGTCTCATTGAAATCCCAGTTATGAAGTATAGTGACATAAGTGTAGGGTGCTCTTCACTTCTCTGGGGGACCAGAGCCTAACACTGGAAAACCAGATTTTAATCCATGACAAATATTTTTGTGTAGTGGAATTGGTGGTTAGAACTACATACGTAATCAGAGATGATAAATTCATTGTAAAATGCAAAATGAATTTATATATATGATAACAAGGTTTCTTGATTTATTGTTTATAGAATCATAGATTGCTTGCGCCCAAATTAAATTCTTAATCTTTTAATTGTTCACATTTCTTCAGTGCTTAGAATTCTTTGGAGGATGCTTATTTTTTTGCTTTCTTAAGTACAGAATATCTTCAATTACAGCTTAAGATTAATTATTGCTTATTTGCTTTTGCTGACTTTATCACAGACATTTAATACAAAGAGATTTTGTTGATGATCACAGTTATTTCCCAGAATTCTTTTCAGAGAATTAGTGTAACTTACTGCAAATTATGGAAGTCATGTTTTTCATCTGTAGTGTGGACACTTTACTGCAAGATTGGGTTGAGCTCTTACTGAAAATTTTCAAATTTTCCAAATACAGGTAGAAAAATGTACTTTAATGTAAGAATCTGTTTTCATAAGGAAATTGCAGAGACTTTTTGCCTGATGTTAATTGCTGCTGAAGGATATACTATTAAAAATGAGTCTTGGCACTATCATTAGAAAACAAAACTGACTCCAAAAATTTGCTGTGTTTGTTTTGTTTTGTTTGTTTTTTAATATCCTAGGTGGCCTAATGGGACCTGTGAGAATGATTTCGTCTGGGCATGAACTGACAACTGATTATGATGAAAAAACTCTTCATGAATTGGGTTTTAAGGATATGCAGGTATTACAAACATATAGATATCAATCACTTAAAGAGGTGGCTTAATACATTGTTCCCTTTTTGTTACAAAGCTGATACGTATTGTGGTAATGATGGAAAGTACATTTTTCTTTGGGAGCTTTTTATGGGAATTGCTAAGTCACAGTCTGAACCAATTATTGAGCATCTGGTGAAGGGACACAGCCAGCCCTGGGAGCACAGGTGAAAGCAATTCACCTGTGTGACCAGAATCAAGTCCCTAAGCCTCATTTAAGGGCTGGCTGCCACAAGGGAAGCATCTCTACTTGGAGATTGCCTCCTTTGGAGTATTTGGTGAGCCCTGATCCTTGGGATGGGTTAGCAAATCTTTCTGTCTTTAACTGGATTGTGATCATCACCCTTTTTGGGTAATTTAGACTCAGTACTGCTTTTCTCTACAGAGCATCTTCCAGTTTTCTGAAACTGGTTATTACTATCTAAAACATGTCCTCTGAGCTCAAACTGTCTTTGCTGGGGTTGCCAGTCTTTAAAAGCTTTTTAAAATAATTTTAGAAGCCTAATTCTGGTTATGTCAGCGGATTTGAGAACTCAAGGAGTAAAAGGAAAAATCAGATTATTTTCATTCATCAAAGAGAATGAGGAAACAGTGAAAACAGAATCAAGTACTAACATCTTTTCCAAATTGTTTAAGATGTATTAATTCCACAGTAGAAGTGACTAGAGCTCTCCGTCCATGATTTAAATCTGAAGCAAGTTATAATACTTATTTGTACATTTTTTGTTTTTTCTGAAGTTTACTGAAGATTACAGAACAGAAGAGCCTAGGTTTGAGTTGTCTAAATGTGGGTGACATCATCACCCTTTTAGGGAGGTGAAACTGTAACAGACCTTTACATCCAATTATTGCATACCTTCTTCTGTCTGAAGAAAAAATAAACTTACTACCATACACCTTCAAGGATCTGTAAACTTTTAGAAAGATTATCACTGGCTGATAAGCTTATATGTTGGCTGTTAGCAATTGTAGTGGTTAATCTGCTTTAACTGTTGCTGTTTCAAATTGAATAACCTGTTGGGTTATGTCTTTGTTCTTTTGTCCACTTTGGTAAATGAATTAAGTTGACAGAAAAGCAAAAACTATTTTTTTTATTTTCCCACATTAACATAGATCAGTTTACAGAGCTGAACCATGGCATAACCAGATGAATTCTTGTGCTAGCAGAACATGAAGGAATAATCATAGTTAGTCAATCTCATCTGTGCTTGGCAAAATTTTTGCAGAATTTTAAGTGTTGAAAAAGACCTCTGGAGATCATCCAGTCTAACTGCTTTGCTAAATCATAGAATCATAGAATGGCTTGGGTTGGAAGGAACCCCAGGGATCATCAAGCTCCAACCCCACTGCCACAGGCAGGGCCACCAACCTCCACATTTAATACTAGACGAGGCTGCCCCGGGCCCCATCCAACCTGGCCTTGAACACCTCCAGGGATGGGGCATCCACATCCTCTCTGGGCAGCTGTTCCAGTACCTCACCACTCTCTTGATAAAGAACTTTGCCCTGATATCCAACCTAAATCTTCCCTTCTTCAACTTAAAACCATTTCTCCTTGTCCTGCTATTATCTGCCCTTTCAGAGAGTTGACTCCCCTCCTGTTTATAGGCTTCCTTTAAGTATTATAAGGCTGCAATGAAGTCACCCCGCAGCCTTCTTTTCTCCAGGCTGAACAAGCCCAGCTCCCTCAGCCTGTCTTCATAGGGGAGGTGCTCCAGCCCTCTGATCATCTTTGTGGCCCTCCTCTGGACTCTCTCCAACAGCTCCTTGTCTTTCTTGTATTGGGGACCCCAGACCTGGACACAGTACTCCAGATGGGTCCTCATGAGGGCAGAGTAGAGAGGGACAATCACCTCCCTGTCCCAGCTGGCCACCCCTCTTCTGATGGAGCCCAGGATACCATTTGCTTTCCGAGCTGAGAGAGCACACTGCTGGCTCATGTTAAGTTTTTCATCCTCCAAGACCCCCAGGTCCTTCTCTGCAGGGCTACTCTCAAGGACTGCTCTTTCCAGTCTGTATAAATGCTTGGTATTCCTCTGGCCCAAGTGCAATGCCTTGCACTTTGCTGTGTTGAACCTCATTAGGCTCACCCGGGCCCACCATTCAAGTCTGTTGAGGTCTCTCTAAGTGGCTTCCTTCCACTGTGTCAGTCACACCACTCAGCTTGGTGTCATCAGCAAACTTGCTGAGGGTGCACTTGATTCCATCATCCATATAATTGATAAAGATGTTGAAGAGCACCGGTCCCAAGACAGACCCCTGGGGGACACCACTCGTTTCCAGGCTCCACCTGGACATAGAACCATTAATCACCACCCTCTGTCTGCGGCCTTTCAACCAATTCCTTATCCACCAGGTGGTCCGCCTGTCAAATCCACATCCCTCCAATTTGTAGATAAGGATGTGGTGGGGGACTATGTCATAGGCCTTGCTCAAGTCCTTGTAAATGACATCGGTCGCCTTCCCTTTGTCCACCGATGCTGTTACTCCATCATAGAAGGCCGCCAGATTGGTCAGGCATGACCTTCCCCTGGTGAAGCCATGCTGGCTGTCTTGGATCACACACTCATTCCTCATGTGATCAAGCATGTCATCCAGGAGGATCTGTTCCATGATCTTCCCAGGTACAGAGGTGAGACTCAGCAACCTGTAGTTCCCCGGGTCCTCCTTGCTCCCTTTCTTATAAATGGGAGTGATGTGACCCCTCCTCCAGTCATCTGGGACCTCACCTAACAGCCACGACTTTCCAAATATGATGGAGAGCAGCTTGGCAACCACCTCAGCCAGCTCCTTCAGAGCCCTGGGATGCATGCCATCCGGCCCCATAAACTTGTACGCATTCAGTCCCATAGGCAGTCTTGGACATGCTGTGCCCTTACAGTGGGGGGGGATTTACTCCCCTGATCCCCACCTAGAGGTTTAGGGATGCAGGGCTCAGGGACATGAGAAATATTAGAATCCTGGCTGCCAGTGAAGACGGAGGCAAAGAACTCATTCAGTACCTCAGCCTTCTCCTCATCTGTTGAAGCCATTTCTCCTTTTACATTTACCAAAGGAGGTACACTCACTTTGGCCTGTCTCTTCTGGCCAATATACCTGTAGAATGTCTTCATATCGTTTTTAACATCCCTTGCCAAGTTCAGCTCCTTTTATGACAAGGAAGGTTCCCAAGGGAAGCCAGTTGATGTAATCTCTTTGAATTTCAGCAACCCTTTTCATGCTGTTTCTCATGGCATCCTTCTGAACAAAATGTCCAGTGTACCCCTAGGCAAAAATAGAATGTGATGGGAGAACAGCTGGCTGATGAGTCTGGCCCAAAGGGTTATATAAATAGGGTTAAATCGGACTGGCAGCCAGGCACTCGTAGGTTTCTGTGAGGCTCCATTTTAGGCCAATTCCCTTTAGCTTCTCATCAGTGCCATGGATACAGGACTTGTGGATGATGCTAAATTGAAAGGAGCTGTTGAATCTCACAGGGGCAGAGAGGCCTTGCAGAGAGTACAAGTACAGCGAAGGACAGGGGTTGATCTCTTCTCTCTGGGGCAGCAACAGGACCCAAGAGAATGGCATGGAGCTGCATCGGGGAGAGTCAGTCTGGGTGATAGGGGAGGGTTCTTCACCAGAGGGTGGTGGGCATAGTTGCAAGCTGATGGAGTTCAAGGAGTGTTTGGACAGTGCTCTGACGTGCGGAATCAAACTATAGCCCACTCAAGCTTATAAAGCAGGTATGTTTATTATGACACTGGGTGCAAGGGGAATATCTCCTAACTCGCACACTGAGAAAAGCAATGGTTACATATTTAAAGGCATAATGTATACATATGCATTACATTTCAAGAAAATAGGCTGGAATTGCAAGAAATCGTTAACATATTGTCCCACCCTTGTGAGTGTGTGTTGTAAAAATGTGGTGGGGGTCTCTGGTGGTCATTGAATGAAAGCTAGTAGTTTACCTCACTGTGAACTTCCAACCTTTTAAGTGGGGGGTACCAACTTGTACTGGTGTTGTGTTGAGCTGAGGCATCTGTTTCACTGTCCTATCTTCAGCAATGTGGCATCTACTCTTCTTTCTTATCGTTGTTTGGCAGAGAGTTTCCACAGACTCTGCATTCTATTCTTGAGCTTACATGTACTCAGGCATCTCGTCCTTCAGTTTGTATCCACTCAAGTTTTGGGAAAAGGCTGTTCTCAAAATATGGGAAAGCTGTTCTCATGATTCAGCTTTCAGACATAGGGCTTGGGTGGTCCTGTGTATTACCAGAATGTGAACCTGGTGATCCTTGTGTGTCCTTTCCAACTCAGGATAGTCTATAATTTTGTGTTTTAGTTTGAATGTGCATGATCAATATATGGAGGTGGTAACTGGTCAGCAGGAACATTTCATCTGAGAAGGCTTTCTTGAGTGTGATTATGCCTTTAGAACTAATCTCAGTTTTTCCAACAACAGTTCTATTTGTGCTGCGATACCCTGGCTAACATTTGTCTGGTCCTTTGAGACAACTTATTTTCTTTTTCTTCTGGATTAGTTTTTATTAGCTTACTCATCAAGTCAGGTTGGTACCAATCTCACCATCTTGACTATGAAAGTAAGGGCTAAGAACCATCTGTTGTCGCAACAGGGAGCAGTGTACGCAACTGTACCGTAAGTGCCTTAAGTGAAAGGAAAACCAAGCTTTGCTTATGGCAGGTGCTGATCCATAAATCTTTAATGCTAAGGATATTGTTATCTTAATGTTAAGTTCCTAATTCTGATGCTGTATATGCATTTTGAAGTTGTTGTTTCTCCCTGTTTCTAGATGGTATTTGTATCCCTGGGAGCACCAAGGAGAGAACGTAAAGGTGATGGTGTTCAGCTTCCAGCATCTTGCCTACCTCCTCCTCAAAAGGACAACATTCCAATGCTTTTACTCTTGCAAGAACCTCATCTTACTACCCTTTTTGATCTGTTAGAGATGCTAGCCTCCTTTAAACCTCCTTCTGGAGAAGTATCTATGGAAGATACTGAGGTAATTTAGAGCAGTTTTATTAAAATATTTGCATTTAAGTCTTATTTAGTGGATCCATTTTTCCTATCAAGCATATTTCTTGTCTCCTGTATGCAGTTGTCATATATAGTTATTGTATTTTGATATTTATGCAATTTCACGTGTTAAGCTCATTATTATGATTTTTCATATTTTTCTAATATTGTTTAAGTGTCATATATACTGGAGATGCTCTAAAAGTAATAACAATAAGCAAAATTAAGCACAATTAAAATAATAAGAACAATAAGAAGAAATATTGATCATTTAAGTAGTTTTTGTGTCTAAAAATGGAAATTGACTTGAAGGAAGGTTAGTAAAGTTTTATTACAAAATCTAAAGTTTTATGTTTTACATGCCATCACTAGCTTGTGTGAAATGAAATAACCATTAGCATATTTAAACTGGTAGTCTATTTTTAAATTTTATTTATACTCAAATATTTTGCAATTTGTGGCATGCTATCAAGGTAATGCAACTTAATTTTTTACTCGTGAGTGTAGATTTCAACCACTGTGAACATATTAGATAAAAAAGAGATAACTTCTTAATTAAGGAAAAAACACTTTTTGGACTTTGAAATTTTAGTTAAGGTTATTTTCACAAATAGTTTCACCATAAGAGTGGTTGTTCTATGTTTTTTTCAGAGTGCAAAATGTGAAGAACTCCATCTCCATGCAGAAAACTTATCCAGACGTGTTTGGGAACTGTTAATGCTTCTACCAACATGCCCTAATATGTTGCAGGCATTCCAGAATATTTCAGATGAACAGGTAAACAGCAAGTGCTTGTTTTATATGTTTGTCTTTATTGTACAGGGATGTTTTAGTGTTTAGTGTTTTAGTTGAATTTTCCCCAAAGTACGAATGCAAGGTACGTTCAGGAACAAGTAAATCTAATGTACAAACCTAATTGTTATTCTGAAATTAAATTAGACTCGTTTTAGTTCACAGAGTTTGTTTTTATGAATACAAATTGTCACAATCTTTTTGTTTGAACTGAAATAGTAGTTTTTCATCTGCTGCCTAGTGTGTTTAAAATGTTTCAAATTGACTGTTAATTTTAACGTCATGACTGTTGTGATAGTAATTCTTTTTCTGTGGCCTGTTCTACAAATTTAAAACATGGCTACTTACAAAGTGTCTTTCTGGCCCACTAGATGAAGAGTTTTCCTGTATTAAAGATCTTGAAGTCATATATTGTTATTCTTAGATATTACACTTCTTTATAGACACTCACGTGGAAAATTTGGCAGAAATTACAATTCAGCCAAATAACGTTTGGTTCTTGTAGATCAAAATTGTGCACACTTTTAATAATCTTGCAGGTTTAGTCAAATTTCACTGCTATATTCTTGTTATTCAAATTATTAATCATGCATAGAAATATGCTTTAAATTGTATATCTTCAAATAGTAGATTAAATTAAAAACCAAAGACTAGTTTTTCACTTGAAACCCTTTCGTTGCATTTCTTACATCAGCATTAAGTGTAACTGTGTTACTTCTTGTCTTTATTTTCTAAGGGTAATGATGGCTTTAGCTGGAAGGATCTTTTGCGAATAAAAAGTGCCCATAAACTTTTGTATGCCTTGGAAATTATTGAAGCTCTGGGAAAGCCCAACAGAAGAATAAGACGTGAATCTACGGTAATATATTTTCTTGCACAAAATACATTTTTCTCTCTGAACCAAAGTGTATATTGATGAGTCATTTTATAATATTTCGAATCTTTAACTGTTTTTATAGTGACTTGTTACTTGTTTGTCCTTAGGGAAGTTATAGTGATCTTTATCCAGACTCAGATGATTCAAGTGAAGATCAAATAGAAAATAGTAAAAACACGTGGAGCTGCAAGGTTTGATTTTTCTACAGTATTCTGTGATAAATAATGTCGTTTCTTCAAAAGATGTAAAATGAAAACCCACTTGAAACATTATTTTAGAGTTCCTTACTTGAAATTTATGTATAACATTTTAAAGTTTTTCTGTATTATCAGGCCTGTAAATTTGTCATAATTGAATGTAAGGGTTTCTTTCGTTTCTCTGAGTATTTGATCAGATTTTTTTCTTTTATTTATAAAGCTTAGATTGGTATCTAACTGGAGGTGGTGATATTTCTGTATTTGATTTTTCTCACATGGGTACCATTATATTCTTACAGTTTGTTGCTGCTGGAGGGCTCCAACAATTACTAGAAATTTTTAATTCTGGAATCTTAGAGCCTAAAGAACAGGAGTCGTGGACTGTGGTAGGTGATTATTCATCCTTTTTCTCCAGAATATGATATCTGTCATTTATAAGGCTTCCTTAATATCAGTCTTTGTTATATTTACTTTTCTGTACTAAGTTAAAATTTATATAAAATTTCCTATAAAACAGGAAATGAGCATAGACAATAGTGCAGTAGACTATATACTATATATATATATATATAAAATTCACAGCAGTTACCAAATTATCAAAGACTTTGATGCATTGTTCTAGAATTGTTTCAGTATTAGAAATGAAAACAAATTGTCATTGTCTCTTCTTTAAAAGCAAAAGATTGTTGGTGCGTCCAGAAAAAATGCGCATCACTGTGAAAATAACAGATTCTTCAACAAGGTGCCACATGCAGATTCCTGAACTTACACAGATCTTGTTTAGTTATATGTATACATGCTAGACAGCTGAGATGTACTCAGTGTATTACTGTGGAACTGTGCTCTTCTTTTGTTAATTTTACTTTCACGATGCACTTCTTCCTGGTGGAGCTGACAGTGTGCTGTTTGGCCACAGCCACACAGCAGAAAGCCATGTAAACTGGTCTTGAGTTACTAAATTGGTCGGTGGTTTTCATCTCTATCAAGTGATATTACAATGCAAAATGGCATTTTGAAATACTATCAACTGTCTATTTGTGATGAAATGTATTCCATTGGAAAGTACTTCTGTATGCCATACCCTGTGCTGTAATTGAATGCAGTGTATTATTTCCTCCATGTTATTTCATGGATAAAATAATAGAATGTCTTCAATGCACTTGTTAATAGGACTAGATAGTGAAAAATTCTCATTGTAAGAAGTTTTTAATTTAATTTTATTTTTTTTAATACCCTTCTTCTTTATTGTCTATTCTTGTGAGGTTTTGCCAGTTAAAGTTGTAGCTCTTTATCCTTTATAGCTTGCTTAAGTTTTTCATTTCTAATTCTGTAGTAGGAATAAAATTATTGGTAAAATACTGAAAAAAGAAAAATTCATTTTCTTATTCACAGTGGCAACTGGACTGCCTTGCTTGCTTGCTGAAGCTGATATGCCAGTTTGCCGTTGATCCTTCAGATCTGGATTTAGCTTACCATGATGTCTTTGCCTGGTCTGGTGTAGCAGAAAGTCACAGAAAAAGAACGTGGCCTGGCAAATCAAGGAAGACTGCAAGTGACCATGTGAAGGGCCTTCACATACCTCGCTTAACAGAGGTAAGGGATAAATATCGTGGCTGTTTTGTGAACTTCAGATGACTTCCTTGTTGTCTGAAGCCTTGATTTTTTTGGTAATAAAATAATGTAGTGAAAAAGTTACTAAAACTTAGCTATATCCTACATACTGTTCTCCTCTAAAATGTAGTCATTTAATTTTATTTGTTTTAAACCTGCCAATTTTAAAAGCTGGAATCAAAAGGCTTTTTGATGATTGGTGAGTATGTGAAATGGGAATTTCAGAATTCCAGTACTATATCCCTATTTCTTAGATTTTATTTTCAAAATTAATTGCTTCTATTTTCATGGTAACCTTTCAAACATGCCATCCTTATCCTCAGAAAATGCATTTCAGCTTCCTTTAGTGCAAGCTAAGTGTAGAATAACTTCTACTAAGGATATCTGAGCAAGTGTATGATAAACTTACCTAAACCTCTAAATCTTCCTGTTAGAATTTAGACCAAGCCTGATACTTAATCAACAGTGTTTTGATGCAGATGGCAACAGTGTTTTGGTGCAGTGTTTTGGTGCAGAGATGCAGCTGCTGTTAATTGATTGCTCTTGGTCCCAGGACCACCTATCGTTGCAAGACGAGTAGATTGAACTTTGAGCTGTAGCCTAACTTCCCATTTGTCATTGTTAAACATGAAAAGACCCTAATTATTCTATAGAGCTGAAATAATTTTGATAAAATAGATACCTAAATTGCCAAAGCTGCTATTGTAATGGAAATTATTGAATGTATTAGCTTTTTTGAATTGGACATGTGTATTAATGCTGTTACCAGTATCTAAAACTAGGTTTAAATTTGTAATTGTCATTTATGGATATTTTTGATTGCAGAAGTTGTGCTATCTAAATACATTAAAAGACTTCTTTTCAGACTTTGATTTGTAAATTCTCTGCAGCCTGTCAGAAGCACTGTAAAGATTAATAATTTAAATGGACATGTGGTCAGTGTGTTGTTACGGGAGAAATTTAGGTATCCAGCTGTCCTGACACTGTTTCCTTAAGCCTATGATCTTTAAGAGGAAGTTACTGTGATTTAAAGAACTACACTATTTGTTTGGTTTTTTTACCAAAAGGATTGAATAAGCAATTTTTCTACTCAGTTACATTGCCCCTCTGAGTTAAAGAATGGAAGTTCAGCATCTGGACATACTCAGTGAAATGTGTGATTTTAGACCTGCTTTAATAAAGAATAGAATGTAACTATTAACTGTGGAAATGTTATAACTTCTCTTGCTGTTCCTCTTTCTCTGCAGGTGTTTGGTTGTTTTTTTTAGATTCACACTGTGTGATTTAAAAAAGATCAAAAAGCTTGTTGTTATATTAACTGTTTTTTTTCTTTTGACTTCAATTTTTAAAGGTGTTTCTTGTACTTGTCCAGGGAACCAGTCTGATTCAGCGACTTATGTCAGTTGCTTATACGTATGACAACTTGGCACCCAGGTACAATATCTCTTTATTTTTGTTATAAAGCTAATAAAGTGTGCACGTTTTCCTTGATTGTGTTAAAAGGAACAATTAACTTTTCTAGTTGTAGTTCCAGTTAAGACGTGTATCAGAAATTTAAGTCTGTAGTTATTAATTCGCTTTTCTTAGTCACTTCTTTACATAGTTAATCTCAAGAACTGTGGAGAGAACTCTCAGTGATCATCAGCAATAGAACGGTCACTGAACTAAACAAGTTTCCAAAAATAATGGAAGAAAAGAAAAATGCCCACTGGTCAAGTAACTAAGCAACCACAGAATTCCTTGTTTAACCATTTGTTCTCTGGGGTGTGTGACATGGAGCTACAAAATATGTACAGGACGCTGTCATAAATTCTAAAGCCAAAAATGTGTCTTTGTTCTCTCTGTAGCAATTAGCATTCTCAATTCCAGGGGGATTATAAAGGATACTAAAATGAATTCACTTTTAAGCTGCTTGTTTGTTTGCTGGCTTTGATTTATTTTTCCAATTCTGATGACATCAGCTTGTTACTGTTAAAATTCCTGTTGTTATTTTAATGAGTATATATGCATGGAATGCAAAATTTTACCTTCAGAATACATATTGTTAGTAGTGATTCTTGCCTTTTGTCCTGAGCAAAGCAAGTCTCTGTATGACTGTATGGTGACAGAGTTGGACTGATGCTGAGGATCAGTTTTTTGACTAACTCAGTATAAAATTACTTATACGACTCCAAATAATATGTAATGTGTTTTACCATATTTTTAAAGGATTAATAAGGATATTTAGAGCATTTTCAGCCAGGTGTACAACCATGCCTAAGTTTAACCTCTAGCTGAGCTAAAAAAGTAGTTTTAAGTACCTAGAATGTGTTTTCTGTTTCATAACCTTTTGCTGCAATTTTTTAAAATATAAGTAAATGTAAGCATTTAAACTTGTCTGAAGTTCAAAAAGATTTGTTCAAAATGTGGTTCCCCATGATAAACACTAGCTTTCCTCTGTGTGAGTCTGTTCTTGGTTCTGTTTTATATCCTTTCTTTCTTGGATAAAAGGGGTTGTGGTTATTTTTTCTGTTGTAGTCAGTAAAGCTTTAAGGGTGTGTTTTGTAGATCCTGATAGCTTTATTATTACTGCTGATATTGAATACTGCAAGAAATGAATCTTTTTAGGATTAAAGTATTAGTTTTCTTCATGGGTACTTACAAGTAACAAAAGTGTTTCTCCTACGTGCTCACATTTCTAAGTATGTTATGATCTGTGATGAAGTTCAAATGGCTTTCTTCTTCCTGTCCAGGGTGTTGAAAGCTCAGTCTGATCACAGATCAAGACATGAAGGTCAGTGTTGCAAATCAGATGTATGATATGAACTCCTAATGATGAAAATATAATCAAGATCAACAGATTGTTTCATTTGTTCCACCATTAGTGTGCTGTAAAATTGTGTTCCTTGGAAGCATGAGGGCAGTTACAGTCTGAGTGAGAAAACAGAGGTCTAAGAAAACTTGCATGTCTTTCCTTCTCTAGAAATTGTTTATACAGTTGAAATTTTGTACGGTAGTTATATCTTCATCTCAAGAAAAGTGGTTTTTGATGGGAAAATCATCTGTATTCTTCTCTTCCAAAGAGCAAAATATATGTAGTACCATAATATAGTCACCAAAAGTCATCTTCTGGTTTACAGAAATCATCTGAGCGCAGAATTCCTTAAAGCTGCCCTATCTAGCCTTCTTGTGAAGGATTCCCAGAAAAGGTCTAAATGGCCTGTGCTGGATTAAGTCTGTATTAGAGTAATCATGCAAAACACCAAGTCACTGTGTGTAAGTATAGGTAGATCCTCCAAGGCTTATACACTGCCTTTGATGTTTTCATTTTGTTCTGTCCTACAGATAGATGTTTATGTCATGAACCTGAATTCTCAGTAAATGCTATGTGATATACTGAAATCCTTTATATCAGGGTAGTGTTCATGTTAAGATCTGATGCAGCCCCTCTGTGAAGTACCAGCTCATCGCTACTTAAGAAGTAGAGATGCAGGAAGGGGTTGTGCCCCAGACTGGTAATACCTAACCAATTTGACTGCGATAAGTATGATCAGTCTTCAGTAGGCATATTGGTAAAATTCTGATCTGAGATAGTATCTTATATGCCAATAAAGATTTAGCCTTATATGTTAATATGATTGAGGTGAATGTCATATGTGCTAGTTCTATGCAACTCTTCAACATAAAAATTTTATTCTGTTACAGTATGATTTACTTTCATCTGATTTTCTCCTAGTCACACATTATTCAATGTGGCTCTTGGTGAGTTGGGCTCACTGCTGTTCCTCAGTGAAATCAAGTCTGGCAGACAGTGATTATTTGCAAGACTGGCTAAAGAAACTTACCCTTCTTATTCCAGAGGTACGTTAAAGAAGAGATTAGTATATTACTAATTAGTGCATGATATGGGTCAAGCTTCATTAAATTAAAAACGTTTCCCACTGAAAGTTGGGAGAGCAGAAACTGACTCAGTTACTTGCAGTCCTGTTGAAGAGGTAATAATTTGTGATTAAAATACAGAGTGTAAGATGGCACATTCAAACATGTTTTTAAAATCCCATCTTTGTTCTTGGCTTCTGTTTGAAGTTAATTCTTTTGTTGCAATTCATCAAAAATTTCTGGGTAATGCCCTCTAACATGGATTAATCTAAATATACTTCTGCCGTTATGGTTTTTTGTCAGCTATACTCTTTATCACAAAATAAAGTGAATGAGAGTTGATACAAAAATGTTTATCATCAACGAATCTTTGTCTAACCTTAATTTTCTCTGATTTAAGACTAACTTGAAAATTGCATAATGAGATGCATAATACAAAAATTTTGTGTTTTCTACTGATTACTTAAAGTTTCAATGTAGACGTGATGAGGTGATTTATTATCTTTTACTTTATTACTCAACAACTAAAAAAATCTTCTATGCTCTCACCATTTAAAAACTCTGGTAAGAAGTGAGTGCGAGCTTCCAAAGCTGGATTAAAGATAGTCTATGGATTTTTTTATTTTTCATAAGTAAAAATAAAAGAAATTAAAAAATACTTTATAGTGAAATTAAACAAATTAACCACATAATTTGGTATGAGTAAGTACAGATTACAGTATCACACAAATGTTCATACTTTGCCCGGGTGTGACATCACCTATTTCAGGAGCTGGCTGTAATCTTCGCTATAAAAAAGAAAAAAGACCATTGTCGGGAGACAGAGGGCACAGGCAGATTGGCTTTTTTATTGCAAGGATGTCTTCTGTGTAGAAGTTTTTAGAAAGACATACTGTCTTGATAGCCTGATAGGTATTATGAGAGAAACTGAACTATAAAATTACAGAAGTCAAAAAAAGAAACAGTCTTCTAAATGTATGTAATCAGTTCATTTATTTATTTTTGACAAAGACTGCTGTTCGTCATGAGTCATGCAATGGTTTATACAAGTTATCTCTTTCTGGTCTCGACGGAGGAGACTCAATTAATCGGTCCTTTCTGCTGCTGGCTGCATCAACGTTATTAAAGTTTCTTCCTGATGCTCAAGCTCTGAAACCTATCCAGGTAAGAATTTTAAGGAATTATGAGATTTTATCAAAGATGTATTTAAACTTGCATTTGTTTATATATATATAAGAGGAGAAAAATGGTAGAACGCAACATCGTTATTTCTGACGTACTGTTTCGGATACACTAAGATATTAAGACCTTTGGTTCATACGCTTTCAGAAACTTCACAGGTTATGTAGTTAAAACTGTGACACTGCAGTAATGCAGACTTTGCTTGTGCTTGGAGAAATGTAGAACAGCACTTCAAAGATGCTTTTGTTCTAGAAATCTGTCATCCACGTAAGATACCATCAGGAAATGATAGCTGTGTTTTCAGTAAATGCTCCATCTTCCTTTAAAACATAGATAAGTCCATAAACAAGCCAGTACATGGTTATATATTTGTATAGGTGCCCTTCGTTGTTGCAGTTAAATGTTACTGTTCTTCCATTAATTGCGGCTGTTTTTTTATTGTGGTAGTATTGCTAAATAGAAGCAATACTATGGGTGGTTTCAAAGGTATTTCAGGAAGAACTGTGACTGTTAATGTATGCAGATTCGTAGTTGAAATAATCCTCATGATTCTGCCTAAAGTCAATTAGGCATTGCGTGGGAACTGTTAGGTCAGGGTCTGAACCAGTGATTGAGCACCTGGTGTGAAGGGGTGTAGCCAGCCCTGTGAGCACAGGTGCAAGCAATTCACCTGTGGGACCAGATGGGTGGAGCCAAGCTCCACTCCTCTCTAACCTCATTTGAGGGATGGCAGCTGCAAGGAAAGCATCTCTACTTGGAGATTGCCTCCTTTGGAGAATTTGGTGTGCCCTGATCCTTGGAAAGGAGTAAACAATTCCTTCTTTATTTACCGAATAGTGACCTCTGCCTTTCTTGGGTGATCCAGAACTGGTTTAAAGCAGTTATATCTGCTGCCGCCTGTCCTTACAGGCACGCGTATCAGGGAAGGCTCTGCTCACTTCATCTGATGTAAATCTGAAGGAGAGCACTTCATGGCATAGCTTGGATTGGAAGAGACCTTAAAAATCATCTAGGTCTTCCACTGTGGAGTGGTTGCCACCCACTAGATCAGGCTACTTAGGACCCCATCCAGCCTGGCCTTGACTGCCTCAGGGGGTGGGGCATCCACTACTTCTCTGGGCAACCTGTTCCAGTGCCTTACCACCCTCTGAGTAAAAAAAAAACTTCCTCTTAATATCTAACCTCCCCTTTTTCAGTTTGAAAGCATTCCTGGTTGGCCTGTTGCTATCAGGCCATATAAAAAGTCAGTCTCCCTCCTGTTTATAAGCTCACTTTAAATACTGCAAGGCCACAGTGAGGTCTTCCTGGAGCCTTCTTTTCTCCAAGCTAAACCTGCCCAGTTCCCTCAACCTTTCTTCATAGGTGAGGTGTTCCAGTTCTCTGATCATCTTTGTGGCCTTCCTCTGGACCTGCTCCAACGCTTCCACATCTTTCTTGTGCTGGGAGCTCCAGGCCTGGATCCAGTACTCTGAGTGGAAGGGGACATTCACCTCCCTTCCCTTGCTGGCCAACTGTGTTTTGATGCTGCACAGCATGTAGTTGGCCTTTGAGCCTGTAAGTACATGCTGCTGGCTCATGTCCAAGTTCTCGTCCACCAGGTCTCCTAAGTCCTTTTCTGCAGAGCTGCTCTCTTGGAGTTCCTCACTCAGTCTGTACATGTATCTGGGATTGCCCTAGCCTGCGTGCAACACCTTTCACTTGGCCTTGTTGAATCTCATTAGGTTCTTGTGGGTCCAGTCCTCAAGCCTATTCAAGGCCCTTTGGATAGCTTTTCTACCTTCTGTTGCATCAGCTCAGCTTAGTGTCATCAACAGACTTGCCAAGGATGCACTTCTTCCCACTGTCTTAAGTCACTGATGTAGATGTTAGAGTGCTGGTCCTGAGACTGACCCTGGCAGACACCACTTGTGTCCAGCCTCCACCTGAACATAGATCTGTTGACCACAGTCTTCTGGCTGCCACCAACCAGCCAATTCTTTATCCGCCGAACATTCCTGCCGAGTCCTCCAATTTAGGGGTAAGGATGTGGTGCATGGCAAAGGCCTTGCACAAGTCCAGGATGATGATGTCAGTTGCTCTTCCTTTGTCTGCTTTGTCTACTGATACCATCTCTCCATCATAGATGGCCACCAGATTGGTCAGGCATAAACTTGCCCTTGCTGAAGCCATTCTGGCTGTCTTGTATCGACTCCTTGTCTCACATGTGTCTGAATAAGGCTTCCAGGAGGATCTGTTCCACAGTCTTGCCATATGCAAACATAAGGCTCACCATCTTAGAGTTCCCCAGATCTTTCTTTTTCTCTCTCTATTAAAACTTGAAATGAAGTTTCCTTTATTCCTGTTAGCAGAGACTTCTTCTGTAAGCCATGACTTTTTGAATATGTTGGAGAGTGACTTGGTAACTACCTCAGCCAGTTCTTTCAGGACTCTGTGATGCATGTCATCAGACCTCATACGTAGGCTTGGTCACATTCAGTCTCATCAGGTGGTCTTGAACATGCTTTCTTCAAGTGGGAGATGTTTTGGTCTCCCAGCTCCCACCTAGAGGTTTAAGGACTTGAGAGACAGGGGAAGCCTGAATGCCAGTGAAGACTGAGGCAAAGATCTTGTTCAGTATCCGCCTTCTCAGTGTCTATTGTGGCCATTTTTCTAATTTATCAAAGGGGGTAGTCTCTCCTTGGCCTTGTATGGCAGTGAAATGTGAGTACAAAGTTAATACTACTCTAATTTCTTCTTAACATTTTGGCAGATCACAGTGACAGTCTTTGAAGAACAATGATAAGTATTTCAGAGGAAAAACTAGATGTGCACTAGTACTATTATAAAATATTCTTCTACAGGTTGGAGGAAAGTAATGTTCTTGGAACAGTTAGTGCATTTACTATGCTGCCTTAGTACAGTATTATAACAGTTGTTAATGCATTCTAAAAAAGCTATTTCTTTTCACAGATTGAGGATTATGAAGAAGAACCAGTGCTACGACCAGGTTGTAAGGAATATTTCTGGCTGCTGTGCAAACTGATCGATAACATACATGTCAAAGATGCAAGTCAGGTAGGTTTTGCTTTGCAGTCATAAAAATGTTTGCTTTTTTAATTTGGGTATTCAGATTACTTTTACATAAGTGTGAGAGGTTTTTACTGAAGATATAGTGAACTGTGCGGAACAGCTCTTGGATCATTCCCTTCACTACTTTTTGATGTATATTTAGCAGCTCTTGACCAAAGGAAGCTACAAGGTACATGCATTGCGGAGTTGAGAATAGGGGATTGAGTATAATAATAATACACAAGGAGGGTGAACCATGTGAATTTGAGACATAGTGAATGTGGTAATTACTTAGGAGAGATTGGTTGTTGATAATTTTAGTGCAGCCTAAAGAGGCAGAAATACAAGAGAAAAAAGTTAACAGCCAGTTAGCTGTTAAGGTCAGGAAAACTATTCACATCTTTTGAAACTTCAGCAAGGGTTGAAGTTAACTTTTTAGGCACCTTCTGCAACTGTTTTTGCTAGCTGTAGATACTGCATAAATCTCTGATTTATTCTCAGTGCTCTGACTGTATTCTGGGAAGGAAAGGAAGACAAAGCCATTTTCTGCAGCGTTGAAAAAATCTTGCCTTCCTTTAACACTTCATCCAACCAGAGGCAAAAATTTTGTCCCCTTTGGCTTTCATCCACTCACTTTCCTTCCATTTTAGTAATTTAATCTCTTAGCTAAGCTGCAGTTCTGCATACCTCTCCTGCTTTTTGCTCAAGCAAGAAATGATAATTGGTCTTTTGAAACTTCAAATGACAAAATGTGTATCTCTGTGAGAAATAACAAACGTTTTTCTTTAAAGTAGTACTATTTAGTGTTTCGTTTTTTTTTCCAGTATGATAGAGAGTATGTTTTCAAGATCTGGAATTGAAAGAATAATTTCAACTCCACATCTCTGATTTAAAAAAGCGATTGGATCGTGTTTCTAAACTTGTATTAAAATGTTGTTACAAAAACATTTAAAAGATGAGTTTTCATTGTCCCTGATATTCTGTGTGCGTTAACACATTTTTATCCAAAAGCATAATCAGTTTCAGACTGGGCTTACACGTTATAATTCTTAAAGTACGTAATTCTCTTCCATTTAAATTCCATTTTGTTTGTTTTAATCAGACCACGCTGCTTGATCTAGATGCACTAGCAAGACATCTTGCTGACTGCATTCGGAGGTATGGTTTAGTAGAAGTAATTTCTTTTATAAATTGTATTATACAAATTGTTAGTGAAACAGAGTTTTTACATTTCTTTTATATTTGTATATGTATAGCAGAGAAATCCTTGACCATCAAGATGGCAATATAGAAGATGATGGGCTTACAGGACTGCTTCGTCTTGCTACAAGTGTTATTAAGCACAAGCCACCCTTTAAATTTTCTCGTGAAGGGCAGGTAAGAAGAGAACGGTGACACACTGTGAAGACTTCAAGATAGCATCATCTTACTGTGCTTTCTTCACGTCACTTTTTCCCCTCTATCTTGGTTGCAGGGCTCTTTACTTGAAGGTGTCATATTTCTAGTCTTGGGCATGATTGATTAGAACATACTTATCTCTCATTACTTTATATGTAGTACGTTTAGTCTCTTCCCTTTCTAAATATATTTCATTTCAGGTTAGAGTTCTTATCTTAGTGATTTTCTATATTAACTAGCTTAAAAATCTTTAACAGCTGCTCTTTAACTGTATCCTGGGATAGTTCTAATCTAAAAACAGTTTTGAAGCTCTGTACTTAGACAGTAGCAAACATCTGTTACAAGAATGCTACATTCTACCTGTCACTGTAAGGAGGAAGAGTGGTCAGGCAGTGGAGGCTGTTAAACAGTTCTTGCCTTGTATTGTTGGGCCACACTGTTGTTGAAAAGATAAATTGTTGTCTGAATACTGAAGTGACTTTGCCAAATCCCTTGGATAAGCAGATACTTGCATGTAAGGCCAGCTGTAAAAGCTGACTTCAACTGACATGTTTTTCTGTAGACTATACTGAGCTTGTGATAAGACCTTTAGTGAGCTTTCACCGGGAAAATAGTCCCCTGTTACATTACATTACATGGCATATGTCTTGTCTGTTTACTCTTTCTCTTATCATAAAATGATTCCGAAAGTACTGTTACTATCTGGAAGTTTTTAAAGTTTTAAAAGACTACTATGTACTGCTCTTAGAATTAGTGTATTCCAAATACGTAGAGGTTACAAATTAAATTAGAGCAGTAATTCAGTTCATGGGGTGCAATTTGGAGGGAGGATTATGTAGAAACTAAATAGAAGAGGTGGGCGAAGATCAGATTTATGTAGATTGGATATATGAAGATTATGAAAAGAATACAGAATGGAAGCCTAAGTAAAGAGCAGTATGCTGTACAGAATCTTAAAAAACATTGCTTGTGTGTAATATAGGGAGGCCAAAAAATTGTTTTTAAGAATGGATGAGTGTCAACAGCAGAACACATACAACGAGCTTATCTAAAACAATTTGGCTTTGCCAAGACACAGGAACCAAATAGATTGCCTAAGACTAAGTCGTGATCTAATATCGTTTTTTTTTAATGCTGTATACAGTTAAGAACGCTTACTTGAACTGCACATTATAAAGCTCATTGTCTGACAGTTACTTCACTAAGCTAACATAGAGCTAGCAAAAGGTTTTGTATTGTGTTCCTTGGAATGGAACAGGACTGTGAAGCCCCGTGCTTCCTGCTGAACAACAGCTGGTTGTAAAAATATCCAGGAAAATTCTCTATACTGGCAAAATACTGAAGTTTAGACTTACCCAGAGGATTCTGATGCTTTGCATGTGCCCTTCAGATTACTTGGGAAGATTTTGTGGGTGGTGTTTTTTGCTGTTTTTTGGTTTTTTTAAGTGATTGACAGATATTGTCAATCAAGGTCACATTTTGTGACAGCGATAGATACTCTTTCCACCTCTTTGTTGTTTTTGTAGATAATCACTATCAACCTTATTCTACACTAGGTGGACTAAACAGAGCACTTTTAACACAAGCTATCCAGCACATCTTCACTAGAAAGGTATATACCTTATATATTAAGGCTATTCTGATGGTAAAGAGATACCTTTCTAGTACAATTGAGTTTTTACATTTATCCTCTTCCCTGCTCCAACATGTCAGAGTTTATTCAGATAGTGCAAATAATAAGAGGGAAAATTAGGAAAAGATAGATGCAGGTCTCTGAAGTGACTTCTTTTCTAGTGTGTGAGACTGGTGTGTTAGGACACCTGTTTGAAAAAGGCTGCAGCACAGCATTAGGATAATGTAGCTGACAGCACAGTCCAAAAGTCTGTGTTCGCAATGCAGCTGGTCTGCTGATGAGCTGTAGCTGTCTATACCTGGCAAATATCATTAGGAATAGAAAGGAATCAGACTGCTTGCCCCACGAGCACTTAAGATCATAGCATATCCTGACTTGGAAAGGACACAAAAGCATCATAAAGACTGGCCCCTGTCTCCACACAGAACCACTCAGAATTCAAACCCTGTGTTTGAGAGCAGTGTCCAAATGTTCCCTGAGCTCTGGCAATTCAGGATCATGACCACTGCCCTAGGGAACTTGTTCTATGCCCACCAACCTTTTCCTAACACCCAGCCTGACCCTGATGCAGCTCCATGCCATTCCCTCAGGCCCTGTTGCTGTCCCCAGAGAGCAGAGCTCTGTTCTGCCCCTCTGCTCCCTGTGAGGAGCTGCAGGCCTCCATGTGGTAGCCCTCAGCCTCCTCTGCTATGGGCTGAAGAAACCCAGAGACCTCAGCTGCTCCTCACACACAGTGCCCTCAGACCCTTCCCCAGCTTTGTAGCCATCCTTTGGATACTCTCTAATATAGCTTGATGTCCTTACGTTGTGGTGCCCAAACCTGCACACAGTGCTGGAGGTGGGGCTGTGTTACTACCAAGAAACTAAGCATTCATTTATTCTCAATTTTATGCAGAGTGTGATTAAAGTGCATTTCCATATTGTGGAGAAATCTGGAACTGTCTTCACCGGGAGAAGACCTCTCAATGCTTTTCAGACATAGACAGATGACAGTTGTAAGATTTTGTGTTAGTGCTATAGGTATTTCTCTGTACAGTGGAACAAAGCTATTTTTTATTCTGATTTTCCTGTGTACCCTGTAGGAGGCCATCTTTTGGAAGAATTTAGATTTTCTTCAGCTTTTACATAAGCAGCCTGGTCTTTTAACCTCAGAAAGCTTCTTAACTGAATATACCTGAGTAGGGAAATCTAAGAGTGTACAGATTGCAGGATGAAGTATAATGGCTGTATTGGCATTCTGTACTCTACAAATGGCGGAGAATTCCATCCGATGAAGTTGAAGAAGATGCATGTAGGGTAAAAAAATATATATATATAGCCAAAGATAGAAGATTTATTTTCTGATCGTGTAGACAACAGACGTGATACACTTTAAACATGACTTAATTAAATACAATTTGTTAAGATTGCAACCATTTTATTGAAACATAGAAGTGTAGGCTCTGGTTCATCTCATCAGCCCTGGACATAAATGATGCAAATGAATTGCTGGTTGTTTAAGGGATTTTGCTGAAATACTGCTTTCTAAATTCTAATTTCTTCTTTCGTTTTCTCTCATTATATCATTTAGATGACTAATTACTAATGTTCACTTTATAGCTGAAAGGTGGAGGGAGGCTCTTCACCTTTCTGTACTTATTTGAAAGTGCTGAAGTTCTGGAATCCTATGACCATCCTTTTTTACAGAGATTGTCATCTTTTCATCATCTTTTTAATATATTGCTTTTGTTATAATTTTATCAAAATATGTTGACTCAACATAAGAAAAAATACCGAACTTTAAACATATCCAACTCCGTTTGTTAGTGTATTAATCTTGGAAGCTAAACATCAGTAAAGATGTACATTGTCCAGTGGCAGCATGACTGGTGCACAGTTACACTTTGTGCCTTTTATAGTTCAGTTAAAATTCCAGGTAAGTAAGAATGCAAAAATATACTTGCAGTATATATGATGTATAATTCAGTGCTTGTTTTGTGGTTAATTAGTGATTCATAAAATTGCAGCTAGCAGAGCGAATAAGTTTCCATGCTGTCTACAAGAAACTAATCTTAAAAGTTACTGAAAATGCATGTATGTGGTTTGTCAAATTTACTTATCAGTCACAAATTAAGCATATTCTATCATTCTTTTCCAGTGGAAATGTTTCTCTTTAGACTGTATTGTAAGTATGTTATGTAATATAAAGAAATTTATGTGATACAAAGGAAATTGTTCTAATTTGCAGTTCAAAACTTGTGTAGGAGTCAGAAGTCTGTACGTGATAGAGTCCAGAAAGTCTACAGAAATTTCTAGAATATTGATAATGGCTGTCTTCTTTTAAGATTGTACCCAAACTGCTAAGCCTGCTGACTGAATTGTTTTACAGGAGTTTCTGAGAGACATCTTCAATCTTTTGTTCTTGCTGCCAAGTCTAAAAGATAGACAACAGCCAAAATGCAAGTCGCATTCTTCGAGGGCTGCTGCATATGACTTGTTGGTAGAAATGGTAAAGGGGTCCGTTGAAAACTACAGGCTACTCCACAACTGGGTTATGGCACAGCATATGCAGTGTAAGAACCTTCATTCATACATAGTTTTCGAGTATTTTGTGGGAAGACTTTCCTTTCGCGTTTTCTGTTTGTTTTGGTTTGGTTTTCAATTTCTGAATTTATCAAGTACTGTAAAGAAAATGAGACTGTACTTGTTATATGAACTCCTATTCTGAAGACTCTGCATGTTTGTGATGGTAATGGTGAGCCAACACTGTAAAAAGTACTGAGATCATGGAGTTTTTCTCCTGAAGTACATAAATGTCTTTGTGTAATGACTAAGAATAATGTCCTGTTGAGAATGCTTAGGTGGATACAAAGAAATTTAAAGGCAACACTGCATGTTTGGTTGTTTTTTTTTAGCTTAATCTGGATATTTGTACTTTCCAAAAGTAGTAATAAAGTAAGACATTGCTGCCACTAACACTTCTTTTAAAATTTCCCTTTGTAGCGCTACTGGTTATCCATCATTACTTGCAGTAGTGTCACTGAGCAGATGTAGGCATCTTTTGTTGACTTCACAAAAGAGTGGATTTAATCACATGTATAAGTTTATCATCTGTTCTTAAATTCTGGTTAATTACAGGATGCAGTCCACTTAAATGGCACAAATAGATAGGTAGCATTACTGGAGTGGGTTTTACATGCTTCACTGGCTTGTGCTGGACATTCGTTTGTCTTGCCTTTCTATCTTGAAGAAATAAAATCTTTACACCTAAACCAAAATACATAAACATACTGACCAAGATACAGCAGATGGATTGGCTATTAACAGCACTGTCATATTTTTTGAGTCCCTCATATCTTTATAGTTGAATTTCATCTGTACTCAGGTGTCTGCATACAGTGTTAATACAGTTTTGTTACGCCTCTTAGCTTTCATGCTTCTCTATGTTTAAAAAACTCAATTCCTGTGCATGATAAGCAAATTACAAAAATCTGAAGTATTTTGTTTCTGATTTGCAAATTTTTATTATGCATTTTTAGCTTGAAAGAGTTCCTTTCATATGCCCAGCTTAAATTTCAGTAAACTGAGGATTTTTGATGTATTATTATCTATGGAATTGATTTAGTGCCTTATTCAGAAAGCAAAAGGGAAATCTGATGCTGATAATGTGTTGTGTCCTGTACTCATATACTCATATGAGGCCTTCTCAGAAGCCTCCAAAATGTCTATATTTAGGGAAAAAGCCATGAAGAATATGATTTATGAAATTACCCAATATTTCTGGTTGCTGGAAGTATATCTGCTGCTGCTGAACTTGCCAATTTCTTACAGTCATTCATTTTTTTTGCAGTTAATATTTTTTTCACTCCAAATCCCAGTAATTTCTAGCTACTAAAGTTTTCCATAACCATTATCACAATTGTTATTTTCATCCAAATATTCATCTCTATATTTTTTTGTTTCTTTCCTGAGTTCTCCACAACCATCTGGTCCATTCTCCTTCTACATACTCATTATATTTCAATTTCATAATTATGACTGGCAGAATACTATTGTCTCTTTCTGATGTGTTGCTGACGTGGTGCTTTTTTGATCCAGAGACTCCTGTTTTTTTCCTCCTTTCCTATCTCTGTAATCTAATTAGTCTTTTAAAGTCTCTTGTAAGCTTGTCTTGCCATTCTACTTAGTAAGATCTTCCTTAATACTTCTTCTAATTTCTATCCTGTTGTTGGTTATAACATTTAAATTTTGCTATTCAGTGAAGAAATTTTCAGTCCTACAGTTTGTCATCATCTAGTCTGACCAGTTGTTGTCCCTTCTATTCTGCAGCTTTTTTCCCTCATACTCCTAACCAATTGAAGCTAGGATGCTGTTTAGAGATTGCTTTAAATTTAATGTTGCAATATAGTGCAGTTTTGAAAATGTACCTTGTTAAACGTTATCTAGTTTATGTCCCTTGGGACCAAATAATTTCTTGTGAGAAATTTCTTGCAAAATTCCTGAAAGCCCTTTGTCACATGCATTTGGGATACTCCAGCAGTTCTCATGAAGTATAAAGAAGTCATCTGGTTTCCCTTGTAATTGCAATTTGATGAATCAGGCTTGAGAGGTGGGCCCCTGCCAACCTCATGAAGTTCAACAAGGCCAAGTGTAAGGTCCTGGGTCAGGGCAATCCCAAGCACAGATACAGGTTGGTGGAGAATGACTTGAGAGCATCCCTGAGGAGAAGGATTTGGGAGTGTCAGTTGATGAGAGATTCAGCATGAGCCAGCGATGTGTGCTTGCAGCCCAGAAAGCCAACTGTATCCTGGGCTGCATCAAGAGAAATAAGACCAGCATGTCAAGGGAGATGGTTCTGCTCCTCTACTCTGCTCTCGTGAGACTATCTGGAGTACTGTGCCCAGTTATGGAGCCCTCAACACAAGAAGGACATGGAGGTGTTGGAGTGGGTCCAGAGAGGGGCCACGAAGATAATCAGAGAGCTGGAGCACCTTCCTTATGAGGACAGGCTGAGAGAGCTGGGGCTCTTCAGCCTGGAGAAGAGAAGGCTCTGGGGGGGCCTGATAGCAGCCTTCTAGCACCTGAAGGGGCCCACAGGAAAGCTGGGGTGGGATTTTTATAAGGACATGTAATGACAGGGGAAGTGGTTTTAAACTTGAAGAGGGTAGATTAGACTGGGTATTAGGAAGAAATTCTTTACTGTGAGGGTGATGAGATGCTGGAGCAGGTTGCCCAGCGAGGTTTTGAATGCCCAGTCCCTGGAAGCATTTAAGGCCAGGCTGGATGGGGCCTTGAGCAACCCGATCTAGAGGGAGGTGTCCCTGCCAATAGCAGGGGCGTTGGAACTAGATGATCTTAAAGATCCCTTCCAACGTAAACCAGTCTATGATTCTATGATAGTGCCATTCTGAAACCAGCTTCTCTTCTGAAAATAAAGATCTTGCTTCACATGTGGGGTTAGTAAAATGCAGATATTCATCCACTGGCTGGGTGGATGGGGGGAGAGCAGTGGATGTAGTCTACCTTGATTTCAGCAAGGCATTTGATACTGTCTCCTATGACATCCTTATAACAAAGCTGAGGAAGTGTGGGATAGATGAGTGGACAGTGAGGTGGGTTGAGAACTGCCTGACTGGCAGAGCACAGAGGGTCGTCATTGGCGGTGCAGAGTCTGGTTGGAGACCTGTAACTAGTGTTGTTCCTCAGGGGTCGGTGCTGTGTCTGGTCTTGTTCAACATCTTCATCGGTGACCTTGATGAAGGGATAGTGGCCACCCTCAGCAAGTTTGCTGATGATACGAAGTTGGGAGGATTGGCTGACACGCCTGAAGGCTGTGCTGCCAATCACAGATTGGCAAGACCTGGACAGGCTGGAAAGCTGGGCAGTAAGAAACCAGATGAGGTTCAACAAAAGGAAGTGTAGAGTCTTGCACCTAGGGAGGAATAATTGCATGCAGCGGTACAGGTTGGGGGATGACCTGCTGGAGAGGAGCTCTGTAGAGAGGGACCCGGGTGTCCTGGTGGACGACAGGTTGGCCATGAGCCAGCAGTGTGCCCTTGTGGCCAAAAAGGCCAGTGGCATTCTGGGCTGCATTAAAAAGAGCGTGGCCGGCAGGTCGAGGGAGGTGATCCTCCCCTCTACTCTGCCCTGGTAAGGCCTCATCTGGAGTACTGTGTCCAGTTCTGGGCTCCCCAGTACAAAAAAGACAGGGATCTCTTGGAAAGAGTCCAGCGGAGGGCCCCAAAGATGGTGAAGGGGAGCATCTCCCCTATGAAGAACGGCTAAGTGAGCTGGGTCTGTTAGCCTTGAGAAAAGAAGACTGAGAGGGGACCTGATCCAGGTCTATAAATATCTAAGGTGTGGGGGGCAAAGTGGCAAGGCCAGACTCTTTTCAGCAGTGTGTGGAGACAGGACAAGGGGAAATGGCCAGAAACTAGAGCATAGGAAGTTCCGCACCAGTGTGCGCAAGAACTTCTTTACGGTGAGGGTGACGGAGCACTGGAACAGGCTGCCCAGGGGGGTTGTGGAGTCTCCTTCTCTGGAGGTATTCAAGACCCGCCTGGACACCCACCTGGTGTAGGGAACCTGCTTTGGCAGAGGGGTTGGACTCGATGATCTCTGGAGGTCCCTTCCAACCCCTACGATTCTGTGGTTCTGTGATCTTGCTTCATGTGGGGTTAGTAAAATGCAGATATATATTTTGCTCCCTAACTTACATCTTTGGGTGTGGAAACAATGTTCTGCTTTCTTTCAGCATGACAAGGCAGTACATGTGAATGGGTAGTAGAAATAAATTTGTGCTCTAGGGGAAGGACTGATATGACCTTTGGGTGTCTGTGTTGTACATTACCAATTTACATCATGTTGTCAGTGTTGCTGGTTTAGGCAGTGTATGTGTTGTGAGAAAAAGAGCATGTACTATGGTTGGCTGAGGAGTTGGTTTGCTTCCATTTTAGTTAAAGTTTTTGCCTGATTCTCTAATAGCAGCACTTACTAATAATGGAATGCATTTAATGAAAAACTAAGGAGAAGAGACTAATTGAATAAAAGATGAGAGACAGCAGTAAGACTAGAAAGTAAGTGCTAATAAACAGAGTTAGGGAGAACAGCATTGCAGAGAGAATATTTTTTCCTTTGTAGTCTTTCCAGTGAAACAAAGCAACAGTGAGTGCCAAGGTTAGAGACTGAGTAAGGCTAAGCACTCAGTTCAACAGAAAGCCTACTTTCTTAAAGCCTGGGCATCATTTTTCATATCACCTGTTTGTTGTCAGTGATCAGGAGACAGAATTCTAGATTATTGTGTGGATGATAGCGTTGCCTTGAAGTTGTTACACAGCAAGAGGTATAAATAATGATAACTTTAAAAAAAAAAATCCAGAATCAAGTATGAAAACAGCTTTCTTATAGAAATGTATAGTAACTACTATTTAGAATGTATGGATGCTCTTGATGATGAAAGCGTCGTGATTTTTATTGAATGTTAGTTTAAAGTCAGAGACTAGAAGACCATTACTTCATGTAATACTAGCCCTAGAACAACTGTAAGAGCTCACAGTTGCCACATTCTCTCTTTGGAGAAAACAGCAGACTCGTTAAAAGTACCAAATCACTTGCAAGTAAAATGTAGTCTCTGTGCTGCTACACTTCTTGTTACATGGTGATTAGAGATTAAATGCATAGAGCGGCATTTCAGGTTCTTCTATCTAACTTTCTTGGTGGTCTCTCACCTTTCTAGATGCCTCATGCTGGCTCGTGTACTGAAATAGTGAAATTACTTTCCTTATGTACCCATAAGGCATTTTCTTAAAGTGCAGATAACAGTCTGGCTCATGTTTGATAATGCAGAATGCAGAAACTGAATGTATTTTATTAATGTGAGCATAAAGCGTTTAATTTCTCTTCTGTCTTTGGAAGTTAACTTTGAATATTTTTTTTGTGCATCCGTGATTCATACCTTCCAGCTTCCCATGCACCTTACAAGTGGGATTATTGGCCACATGATGATGTTCGAGCTGAATGTCGATTTGTGGGTCTGACTAATCTAGGAGCAACCTGTTACTTGGCATCGACTATTCAGCAACTATATATGATACCAGAAGCCAGACAAGCGATCTTTACTGCAAAGGTATGGTTGGAATCTTACATTCCATATTTGGATTTTGTTAGAAGTTTAAATGTAATATCAGTGTAAAGGCTGATAAAGTATAGATTTATGATTTATTGCTTACAAATGAATATTTCTTCAACACTTTTGGTTTTGGATTCTTTTGCTGATGTCTAAGGTGAAGAGATTCTAAAAAATATGTATTTGTAATGCGTTGTATGCTTAAGGTGGCATTGTAAGAAAGCACGCTCTCAGACTTATCTTTCTGTTGCTGTCAACAACTGTTTGTTTTTGTGAGTTGTCTGTTGCTTCTTACCTCTTAATTTGTCACTTTCTTAGAATAAATGTCATTTTTTTTTAATGTTTATAAAACCCCTTAGCATGCTTGGTGTGCTGCCAGAAGTATTGAAAGTTTCATAAAGTATTACACGCTTCCAGAAATGTGGTATTATTAGTTCTAGTTATTTTTTGTAACAGAGGAAATTTCATTTGGTCCCTAATGTAAACAGGGCATATATAATTTGTGAAAGACCCAAGTTGGTGGTGACCTCATCATTTTTTTTATTATCATTAACTTATTGTTAATTGTAACTTAACTTCATCTACTACTTCATTTATAATTAAAACTTCATTTATTATTAAAAATATGAAGTAAACTAAAAAAGGAAGCTGCTGGTCTGCAAGTGAAAGGTAGTCCATAGAGGACTGATCAGAACTCCCATCCTCATCAATGAATTGGGAAAAAAACAAAAATCAGAAATTACCATACTCTTTTCTGATAAATACAAAAAGCTCCTAACTGAAGTAAATTTTTAGAAAATTGAGTTACCTTTTGACACACTTCTAATGTCATGCCAAAAAATATGCAAGAACTGCTATGTGTGTGTGTAAAATAATGTACTGTGTTTTAATACACGCTATTATTTTTCTTGATTACAGTAGTGGTGGGCTAGTTTGTTTTGTTTGTTTTTGTTTGGTTTTTATTAATTTAAAATATTATTTCTTCATCATCTTAAGGGCTATTTTGGGAAGTTATAAGCAAAAAGATAAAACCTTCTTTTGTCACTTTCTTTTAGTATTCGGAAGACATGAAACACAAGACCACTCTACTAGAACTCCAGAAAATGTTTACATACTTAATGGTAGGTGTGAAAGAGAATATTTTATAAAGTATCCTATTTCCTAAAAATAAAGGAAAAATATGGTTACCACTGTGTGTGAATTCTTGGTAGCATTAAATCCTAAGTTGATTGTCTTAACTGAAATAGTTTTTACCCGCTTGAAAGCTGGAATTCAGCAAATCAGTTAAGCAGACATTGGCATAATAGCTTCTATGAAGAGGCAGTGCAAATCCTAATCATAGATGGGGTTTACAATTGGGCACCAACTATAATGAACAAGCACAAGCTCTTGAATGCTAGGCTGTCTTCTATATTCTTTAAAAAATGGTTGAAAAGTGAACATATGGGAATGTCAGGCTCAGGTGCCGGAGTCTGAGAATCCTTTATTTATTTAAACCTTTAAACTTTTCTCCCTGGCACATTAATGCTCCAGTGGAATAAAGTGTTCGTTAAAGCTATTGGAATTGAGTTATGAGTGAGTTGCAAATCTGAAATTCAAGTCTGCTCTTCAGTTACAGTCATGGTATAGCTGGTGTCAGAGCTGTCCTTGTATGGATGCTCAGTGCACCTACACTGCTGATTTCCTGAGTAGCCCAGGAGCTCCCTGACCAGTCATCTCTTTGGATGAGTTAACGCGATGGTTTGAGGCAGTGGACCAGTTTGAAGCTATGTAATTCATAATTAAGTATTTGGCTGAATGCCTTTCAGGTGGGAATGTTGGATAGTTCTAGTATTCTGCTGTGTCTAGTCCACTTTCAAAATACACTCTTTGACAGAAATTTACTGCAAAAATGTCTGCATAGAACAGTCTTTTGTATGAAGTTAAGACATTTAAGAGATGTTTTGTATGGAGTTCAATGGTAATGAGTTACACAGATGACAGTGTGGTCAGATAGGTCAACTGTCAGCTGAATTATAGGAACCGAACAAAGTGATGATTTGAGAGATCTTCACCATGCCTAACTGAAGGCATTACTTCAAGGATCATAGTAATACAGATTCCCCAAACCAGTAAACACTGTTAGGGAATTTTGGTTCTGTATGTGAGCATCATCCCATGCCAAGATCCAGATATATTTTTTTCTTTTTAACAAACACGTTGCCATGAGTACACCACATTGTAATTTGTTATTTCACTTAGACCTCAATGTAAAGGGTTCTGAGCTTAGCTGTTAGTTTCCTCGTGGAATGACATTAGGAAGTTACCCTGTCTCTTGTTTGCCGTAATTTTCTTAGTTGTAAAATAAAATACGTCATTTTGGTTTGTTGCATTTTCAACACTCCAGAGCTTCAAAGAATAATCTGTAGAAATAAAGCATTAAAAAGCAACTGACAATTTTGAAATTGCAGCAGCCTGAATAGCAAAATTGAGGCAATTAACAGGGTGATCGCTGTTGTTATTATAGTGAAAGATTTCCGAAGAGGTGAATTATGATCCTTTTGGGACCCTTCCAGCTCGAGATGTTCTATGATTTTTAATAGGATATAGGAAATAGAAAAGATTACCAGAAAGAGCTGAGTGTTTTTGTTCTCGGTAAAGAAAAGAAAGCATTCACAACCACTTTGAAGACAGTAGAGAAAAGGAATTTAAGCATGTGCTGCAGGACATTAATCATGAAAAAAAAAAAATCTAGTATTTACATAAGCATAAAATCACAAAAGAACATAAAAATCATAGAATCTGTGGTGCCCAACTGTGTTTTGATGCTGCACAGCATGTAGTTGGCCTTCTGTAAGTGCATGCTGCTGGCTCATGTCCAAGTTCTTGTCCACCAGGACTCCTAAGTCCTTTTCTGCAGAGCTGCTCTCTGGGAGTTCCTCACTCAGTCTGTACATGTATCTGGGATTGCCCTAGCCTGCGTGCAACACCTTTCACTTGGCCTTGTTGAATCTCATTAGGTTCTTGTGGGTCCAGTCCTCAAGCCTATTCAAGGCCCTTTGGATAGCTTTTCTACCTTCTGTTGCATCAACTCAGCTCATCAACAAACTTGACAAGGGTGCACTTCTTCCAGCTGTCTTAAGTCACTGACATAGATGTTAAAGAGTGCTGGTCCTGAGACTGACCCTGGCAGACACCACTTGTGTCCAGCCTCCACCTGAACATAGATCCGTTGACCACAGTCTTCTGGCTGCCACCAACCAGCCAATTCTTTATCCGCCGAACAGTCCTGCCGAGTCCTCCAATTTAGGGGTAAGGATGTGGTGCATGGCAAAGGCCTTGCACAAGTCCAGGATGATGACGTCGGTTGCTCTTCCTTTGTCTGCTTTGTCTACTGATGCCATCTCTCCATCATAGATGGCCACCAGATTGCTGAGGATTTATTATTTATATCTTTACAAAGGACTTAGTTCGAACCAGGTAATATTAACGGGAAACACCTTATGGCTGCACATATTTAAGGGAAATAATAGGCATGTTTGCAAGGATAATGTTCTCCTGTAAACAGGTTCTGTATCTCCAGCGTGCAAGATATTGGAATGGGTAATGCATTGTAGAACAACTTTTTAGAATTCAAGTTTTTTTCTCTAACTGATCTCTTGCATTGTGTAACTAGATGTAGTTTTGGATTATGGAGTCACCTGAATGAGAATTAAACATCTGTCAAGATCTGAGTCCACAGTGTTCCAAAATCCATAAGTATTGGCTGATGCTTATAGTACCATATATTGTATCTGAACAGGTAGAAAAAGACCTGAACATGTCATGTTTTCAGTCAGGATTTCTTAATGATGACTTCCTTTATTAAGTATTTTAAATAATATTTTGCTGATATTATCATTATTAATAATGAATATTGTAATGATGGTAGTTTAAAATTGTTTTACCATTTGTCAGATACATTTAAATGTTTAGATGGCTTTGTTGCCTAAGAGATGCATGTTGACATTCATATGCCTATGTTTGGTATATCTGTGTAATGTAAAAGTACAAGGATTTGTGGTTGATTTGTTTTAATTTTTTTTTACCTAAAGGAAAGTGAATGTAAAGCGTATAATCCAAGGCCCTTTTGTAAAACTTATACCATGGATAAGCAGCCACTGAATACTGGAGAGCAGAAAGATATGACTGAGTTCTTCACTGACTTGATCACAAAAATAGAAGAGATGTCTCCAGAACTGGTGAGTTATTGAGAGGTAGCAAAAGAGAGCTTGAAAAGTTACAGAGCTGCTCAAATATCCTTGACAGAATTTATTAATTCATTCACAGAAAAACACAGTGAAAAGTTTGTTTGGAGGTGTTATTACAAACAATGTTGTTTCCTTGGTAAGTAATCTTTCCCTATCCTTATGTTTTCAAGATATTTTTAACCTCTCAAAACAGTTATTTCATTATGTTTCTCTTTCATTGCTGTGATTTAGGATTGTGAACATGTAAGTCAGACTGCTGAAGAGTTCTATACAGTAAGATGCCAGGTAGCAGATATGAAGAATATTTACGTAAGTAATGCCAGGTTCAGATGGATTAAAATAGATGGCAAATGTAAAAGCGTAATAGGAGACTTTATATTGATCATGTGGATGATTTCTTTTTCTGTGCTGTAGTTTAGGTATTTCTGGGTTGATATTACGAGGTAATTCAGTCAAATTGTTTCATGTTTTCAATGCAGTGTGCTCTTGGAATGGAATAAAGACTGTGTTACTGACAATAGTCATACTCTTCTGTGTTTGCAAAATGTATGAGAATTGTAAATGTCAAAAGATTTTATTACATATGTACTGCTGTGTATTAAGTTAAAACATACCAATGTAATTTTAGGTTATTGGGTTTTTTAAATAACTATTTTAATCCCCACACTTGGAATTTGGATTTATAGCACCTGAATTCTTTGGGAAAGCTCACAATATTGATTACCATTTATCTGAATTCTCCTCTGAAATTTGTATTTGGGTTTCGAGGAACTGATCTTCCTGTAATAATGTCATACTCTTCAGAAAAGTTCAGTCACGTGCTCTTTCTTCATACTTTTTTGTTGCATATGACAAGTTTATTTCATGACTTGTGAATATGTTGATTAAACTTGCTGTAAGACTAGGAGAGAGGTTTTGAAAAGCAGGCCCTCTAAGCAGAAGAGATAATATCTAAGGTAAACATAAACCCCTTCTGTATTTGTTATTATACGTAGGAATCTCTTGATGAAGTAACTATTAAAGATACCTTGGAAGGTGATAACATGTATACATGTTCTCACTGTGGGAAAAAAGTGCGGGCTGAAAAAAGGTAAGATTAAGAAAAAATAAATATTCCTAATGTTTCTTTTTAGTAAATTACAGAATTTTCCATTCCTGCTAGATTAATTCTTTAGATGAAACAGGACTGTGGTTTCACTCATTCTGCTAATGTGAAGGCCTATGAGGATGGGGTCCTTATGCAAAATGAGAACGTAACTGAGAAATCAAATTTTCAAAACAAAGGCATCTTAGAAGATGATCTGCTAGACAGCAAAATGTTCAAGTCCTTTTTCATGTAAACAATAACAAATATGTCAAAATCAGTAACTTGAAATCTTTTACTTTTCCAGTTTTTGGAAGATAAATTATTTCAGCATTTTTTTCTGTAGAATAGGTATTTTAAAATGTTTAAATACTTTTAGAAGTCTATTAATGAACAGAGAAATAAAAATGTTGCCTTGTCCTTTTATTGCAACTAACAAAAGATGAAAAAACTCATCGTTGATTTTGTAGCTGTTATAAATGAAAGTAACCTTTAAAGTTTAGAAATCATTAATGAAAAGTTTATGAGGTGTAATACAAGGTATGTTTTTCATTGAAACTTGTCAGTGACAGGATAGTAATTCCACCTGGTGAGGAGGTTTGCATTGGTAAATTCCTTCATGGCTCCTTTTAATGTACTGTTTTAGAAAACTGACACACACAATGAGCAAATTCAATCCCTTTTCCAAGGCACAATGCTAAATGAGATTATTCAGTAAGCTCAATTTGACTTTTCTGCTGCCAGTTACATTACCCTACTCTAAGGCATTATGATTGCTGAATTTTATATGTATGTGATTTTTTTAACAGATTTCCAGTTTCATGTTTGAAATAAATGTGTTGAAAATCTTTGTGGAAATACAATTCAACCAACTAAATCACAACTGCTTTAAATCATTTAGGGCATGTTTTAAGAAACTACCTCGTATCTTAAGCTTCAACACTATGAGATATACATTTAATATGGTAACTATGATGAAGGAGAAAGTGAACACTCATTTTTCATTCCCTCTGCGTTTGGATATGACACCTTATACTGAAGATTTCCTCATGGGAAAAAATGACAGAAAAGAAGGTATACCTCTTAGAATTGTAATGTTTGTGGACAATTAAGATGTTTTAAAAGAAAATCAAAAGTTTTTTTATTGACCTATATTCTGAAAGGCACACATTTTCTTTAGTACAGAAAGACTGGTAAATTATTTTTGCTTTTGTGTGCAGTTCAGTTTGAACTATTAAGTTCATTCTTAAAATATGGGGTGGTTACGAATAGATGTACACAGTTTATTACTGGCCTATTTTGATTTTTCAGAGTAATGGTTGAACTTCAGGAAAGGGCTGACTGATACCATCATAATTATGATGTACGAACTTGTTAGTTCTGATCTCTTTAGTATGGTGATGCTTTTGCAAAAAAACTTATTTTAAGGGAGCTCTTTGTTCTGGATATGGACTTTCTGACTGTCGTTGTACCCTGCTGAAAAGAAAAGTTAGGACAAGTTTTAGGTGTAATTGCAGGACATGTTTGTGTAACATGGAAACTCCTATGCTTAGGAAATAATACTCAGTATTGTATTATTTAAGGTTTTAAGGAAGACGGTGAATATTTGAAAGAAACTGAGAGTTATGAGTATGATCTCATAGGCGTAACAGTTCATACAGGAACAGCAGATGGTGGACATTATTACAGTTTCATCAGAGATATAGTAAATCCCCATGCTTACAAAAACAACAAATGGTGAGTTATGCAAAGCAAAATTTCATTGTTTTGTATATTGAAGTAACTAAAAAATATTGACTTTGTCAGTAGTGTTCTATGTGCTGTGGGTTCTTCTCAAGAGCACAAGTTTTTGGAATTTGCTAGGTATATGTATATCAATTTACATATACATGTTTGTGTGCTGTAGTGGAAGCAGTTGTGGAGAGCCTTGGCCACTGGCAGCAAGAGAATGCCAGGCTAGGGCTTACAGGAGAGCCAGTGCTTGGTTTTTGACATGAGTATTGACGACTATATTTTATCTATTTCAGTGTGTATGAACAGTAAGATTTAATAGATCACCCTTCATCGTAAAAGGGGGCATACAGCAGTATTAATGATTGCAGACTTTGTTCCTTTTAATTTTGTCCATTTTCTGTTGTTTAATACAACAACTTGAAGTTTTCTTCCCTTTAAACCCACTGCATCTTGTATGGAAGATATGCTATTAGCACTTATGTTCATATCTCAAATTCTCAGCTGAGGCCCTGCAATAAGAGACAAGATTTCTTCTTTTCCTGTTCTTTTCAATAGCTGGCTGGAAGGAACACTTTTGAAAAATTTCCGGACAGTGGCTAATCTCTGCTCCAAAGGCTATCCATAACTGCATACAATCTTTGCCACCTTCTTGTTAGAGTTATACTGATAAATTGTATGGTTCTCTTATTTTATTTCCATTTCACTCAAACTGAAAAAGTAAGGGCAAATTTTGACTGCGTGAGAACTTCATCTCTACCAGTCATGTTTGGAAAAAGCAGAAAATAATGTGTTTCTGGAGTTATAGATAAATACACCTGTTGAAATAGTGACTTCCTGCTCTTATTGAAAGGAGACCACTTTGGGGATCACTTATTAGTTTGCTGTGATTCAAGCAAAGTAGTAGAAATCAAGAAAAATGCTTAATCTGAAGAATCACTTTAAGTGTTTGTTATATTCTCATTTGCCCTGAGAAACAAACAACAGTTGTTTCAAAAGCTTGCTCTTCTACAGGTATCTTTTCAACGATGCTGAAGTAAAACCATTTGATTCAACGCAGCTTGCTTCAGAATGTTTTGGTGGAGAAATGACTGTAAGTTATGACTTCTATTCAACCATTAGAATATCTGTTCTGTAGACTTCCATGAAGTAATCTGTAGTGTTCATCTCTGGTCTGCCATCTGTTCTGAATGTATGAGAAAAATTTAGAGGTTTAAGCTGAGTTGTGTTAAACTTTTGTCATCTTCGTTGTGCAAGTGATACAAAGTTATGCTTGTTTCTATCAGTTGTTCTTCCACTGCTGATCTCTTCAAAGGGTGTTCTCCTCCTTTCAGAAATGAAAGACTTTGCAGAGTACTTGCAGGCCGGTCATGCAAGCTCTCTCCTTTTTCTTCCCTCTCTGTATGACTGAAGTTAAACCAGTAAAGGAGAAGGGTCTTATTCCTCCCATAAATATCTTATTATTGAATTTGTGAACATGAATCCAAATATTTTTATTTTGTTTTGAAACACAGTTGTGAGAAGTATAGCATAGGTATTACTAATTAATCAAAATGAATTAGTGAAATCTCCCTCCAAAGAAGAGAATTTAGCTATTTCTTCTACTGTATCCACTTTTATCATATTATTTATTTGCTTGTTAAAAAAGGTGAGTATGCAGCTAATTCAGGAATTCTTCTCCAGGGTGGTTTTGTTGCTCAGGCTATTAACTGAAGGAATAGTTAACTGGAAAAGCAAGGCATTTTATCTTTGTGTATGCCTTGCTTCAGTAATTTCCAAATTCTAATCTGTAAACCTCTTACGATCAGATCCTCCTTAATTCATAACAGAGCTGAAAAATCTTTTGGAATTCTGTGCAGCCACGCTGTTGTTTGGCAGGAAAATTTGAGCTCTGATATTACTAAGTGATTTTCGAACTGGTGGATCCACGTGTTTAAGTGGTTTTGTTTGTTCCTTTTATTGTAAGAAGATAAAGTGTTTAAGTTGGTATTTGCTTTCAGTAGTTCAAGGTTTCTCAATACAGTAACAGCTTTGTATTTTGCATCAGTTCACTACCCTTTGACATCAGTCAGTATTTTTACACAGTAATGCAGAGAACTGTAAAACAACACTAATTCTTAGTCAGCTTGAATTGATAACTTTTTAAATTATATTTCTATATATAATTATATAATTATATAAAAAACATTAATAGTGCAGTGTCTTATTGAAACAGTTCAGAATCCTTTTTCCTTATAAGGAAAAACATACTGTTTTTTTTATAAAAACAGTATGATGAAATAAATAAATTTAAGAAAAAAATTGTTTTGGTTTGGCAAAGGGATTAAATACTTTTAGGTACCAAGAAAGAAGAGATGTCAGTGAGGTGGATGAGGCTGTTGCATGAAAAAGCCAAAATATTGCATAGCAATTCTGAAAAATCATAGTAGATCACAATGGAAGAAAAAAGAGAAATGATTGACTACTCGGAGCAAGAAATAAATTGACAGCAACCACTCTACAGCTGTCTTGAAATAGTTCACGTGCACATTTACATGGACTGTCAGTGACCAGATCATTAAAGAAGTTTGTATTTAATGATGTTACTTTCTTCTTTGCAGACAAAAACATATGATTCTGTTACTGATAAATTTATGGACTTCTCCTTTGAAAAGGTATTTCTCTTCCAAACACGTTATGTGATCACATTTATACTTCCATAATTTTTCTCAAAACAAAAATTATACATGTTTTTTTCTTAAAGACACATAGTGCTTACATGCTGTTTTACAAACGGATGGAGCCAGAGGAGGAAAACGGCAAAGACTACAAATTTGATGTTTCTTCGGAGTTGCTGGAGGTACAAGTTGATTTTTTTTGACACCAATTTTAAAATACTACAGGAAATCCTGAACAAATTGGGAATCTGAGTAAAACCAGGAAAACAAATACAATTGGAATCAGTGAAATGATGATCCTTTTATTTAGATGTAGTCCTCAGGAGAATGCTGTTGAATAGGAGGTACATGAAAATTCACGCTGTACATAAATTTCAGGTGCTTTCTCATTCTGTCATGTAATTTTTAATTCAAGCATCTGTACTGTTCTGCTTCATATTTCTTAAAAAAAAAAGGTAGAACACTTTTTGTTATTGTTTTGTTTTTGTGAGCTCGTATCAGCATTTTCTTCATAGTTGCCACAGTACAGAAAGTATTCTCATTAACCACCATCTTTTTATCTTGCAGTTCCTCAGCAAATAACTGCTTTCAGGAAGGACATAACAGTAGTTAGTTCCAAGAGTAGTTCCAGCTTTTTCCTCACACTTTCCATAGAGGGTTGTAAAATATTGGTAGACTGTGTTTAGGGTAAAGGAGCATCGGTTAGAAAAACTTCCTTTCTTACACATAGTCATGGAGAAGGTAGCCCAGGTATGAATAAAATGAGTATGAGAAGCAAGGAGGTACATCTCCCTGTTCTCCTTAGTGTTGAGTACTGCTCTAACTTAGGATACCTAGTTATAAATATGAGGACACTATTTATTCATGTATAGCCTGGTGAACTGGAAAAGACAGTGCTGAGGGGCAGGGTAGTATACTGGGTATCTCACTGTGGTAGGTATATCATCAGTGTGGACTTGAAAGGGATTCTTTTACTTTTTTATCATGTGAAAGGCAAATCAGATTCCCTGCACCCTCTTGGCGGAAGTATTGCTTTATCATTTGTTCTGTGTTTTAATTCTTAACTGAAAAAGATTCTTCATTGTTAGCCAATAAATCATCATGTGTTTCTCAGTCTTCAAAACAGTAACAGATTTTAACAGGTTTAAACTTTAAAACTATTCTAACGTGAAAAATGCTACAAACAGGTTTGGTCAAAAACATCATTTCAGAGAGAGAAACAGGCATCCTGTAAAATTCTCTACTGTAAAATTCTCTGCTGTTTAATGATGGAAGAGTCAAATGTTTACTCTGAGAGTTCTGACTAAGCTGCCGGAATGTCTAGTTGATTTCAATTAGTGAAACTACATATATAAGGAGATTTAATTGTTAAGTTGTTATATGAACGTAGATATCAAGATACGGTTTTGAAATGTGATTCTTCATTAAGATGTTGGATCATTTCTGAAAAATGCAGCCTAAAAATGTGATTTAGTTGGGAAAATTAGATCACAGCAAGGGGGAGGATCCTGAGCTCTGTTCTGCAGTCAGAGAGCAGGCAAAACTAGTATTTGCTATAGTATAAACAGAACAACTTTGAGAAAGTCCTTTAAAATAGAATAAATGATTCTAGAAGTAATTTTTCATTAAAAAAAATACTGATTTCTTAGCCACAGGAAACATTTAAATATTCTTAGAATCATTCTTAATGTAGTGAAATAAACTGCTTTCTTGTATCTGATGTTAGCATTTTTTCTTCAGTGGATATGGCATGATAACATGCAGTTTCTTCAAGACAAGAACATTTTTGAACATACATATTTTGGGTAAGTTTTCTTTAAAAATGTAATATTAATGCTTCTTTTCTTCTTGCAGATATTCATTATTTTTTAAAATTAACAAATAAAATTACTGACTCTAGGTTTATGTGGCATTTGTGTAGTAGCATCCCAAGCACGCTACCAGATCCAAAAGCAGTTTCCCTGATGACAGCAAAGGTAAATACTTCAAAAATTTATTTTGCTTATTTTAAATGAACACTTTATATTTTAATTTGGGCGTTCTGTGATTAATGGTTCCTTTTTCCCCCCACAGTTAAGCACTTCTTTTGTACTAGAGACATTTATTCATTCAAAGGAAAAGGTATTCTGTTTACTTGTAAATTCTCATTAAGTAGATGCATGAACATAGTGAAAAGTCTGTATTTTTTCGTTGTGAAAGTATGATACTGAGATATACTCAGTACAGTGGACAAAAAAATGTTTAAAGACTGTCATTCAACTCATTTTATTATAAACAAAATGTGTAATAGAATAAAAACTGCACAGTGGAAGAATGTGGGATCTGGATTTAGGTTACTTTGCCTCAGCAAAGCATTGGGGAACAACAGACCTTGTGTTCTGTTCATTTGTAAATTCATAGATGTTTCATGTTTTAGCAAGTACTTGTTAAAGTCTGATGCAGAGGACATTGTTTACCATTGAACAGCAGTTGTAAACACTAGTGTTAGCAACAAGGAAGTTTTATTTTATCTGAACTACTTTTATTCTCAATAGGCTTTTAATTTTCTCATCTGTGTTTTATGAAATACTACTAATTCTAGAGTCCCTCACATTGTAAGAATACGATTGCGATGTGATGGCAAAATGGAAATACGTTGATAGTTAAGCGTTGTGTGACTTGCATTAGTTTCAATATGTATAGTGGTTTGTAGCTGCATGCATGTATGCTATATGCTTAAAATTCAATGTTCTAACTGAGCATTTAGAGATTTTTAAGTTAAAGATTTTTTCTGTATTTCTTTTTACAGCCTACAATGCTTCAGTGGATTGAACTTTTAACAAAGCAGTTTAATAACAGTCAGGCAGCTTGTGAAGTAAGTGACTTAGGAACTCAGCGAAGTACAAACCAACTTTCTATATATTGTTTAACTTTCCTGGAGGTTTGTATCCCTGGAATGTTTTGGACTATGAACCACCACATTTGGTATATTTGTGCAGTATGAGATGAAATCCACCTCTCTGAATAATGCAGATGCTGGGGGATTACTTTTATTTTCAGAAACCTGTGATGAGACGACAGGACAAAATCCTTTTCTCACTGGGAAGAAAGACCATGTGGTATTGCAGCTTTTGTATTTGATTATTGTATAATGTATAATGAAGAGGCATTAAAATGAATTTGGAAAGACAGAGTAAGTCTTAATGACTAGAATGGAAGGAACTGGAGCTGAATCCAGGGAAATGTGATGAAAAGCTGTGGCATCATATAGAGGCTTAAAAGGGAGTTAAAAGCAGGTATTTGTCAGACATAGCTGGAAATTCATGCAGTGCCTTGCTTATGAAGCTGAGACTCTTTAACTCAATGTGTTAAAAAAAAAAAAATCTCTTTAGGAAAAAAAATGCAGGAAGTTGACTGAAGAGAGTCTGGGCAAAAGTGCAGAGGAAAAATGAGAAACCACAGACAAAGAATTCACTAATTCACTGTGGTGGTGAAAACAGTTTTTGAGATACTGGAGGAAAGTTTGTGATAGATTTATTGGGATAATTTGGATGTACAAAGACCCTAGTTGCATACTGTATCCAGCAGTAGCCTTTATTCAGTACAAACAAATGAAAATCATAGTATGATGTAGGCTTGTGATGATTAAAATGGGTGAATGCATTTAATACAGTAAAGAATACTTGAGTGAACTTGAAATAAAATATCAGCAACTTGGATTCTTTATTTCAAGGTTATTTTCTTGTGAATAAATTTTTGGAAATCAAAATACTGTTTGCAAAGTCTAACTTTGAATGTATCATACTCTATTGTTACCATACGTTTTCTACCTCTAGAAATAGAAAGACTTTTCCACATTTTAAAATGCATAAGGGACCTAACCCAGGAACTATGTTCTTCTTTAAGCCTGTCCCTACTCAGCAAGATTCTTCAACTGAGTTTTTATTGTGAGCATTATTTTTCATTCTGTTGATGCTACTTTTCAGGATAAGCATTTCCTTCCAGATATTTGAATAATGGCACGACAAACACAGGGATAAGAAGATACTGGATTTAAATCTGTTTATTTCTGTTGATCCTTATTCCTTGTTTCTCATGCACAGAAGACATTTACATTTCCCTTGCATTAATACTTCCTTATTCCTTAATAATAACAACATCGATTTCTCTTCAAACTTAGTATTATGCAAAAAGAAGATTGGACTAGAACCAGTTTGAAACAAAACTAACAAAGTACGTGTTTTCTGCAGTGGTTTTTGGATCGTATGGCAGATGATGATTGGTGGCCAATGCAGATCCTAATAAAGTGTCCCAATCAGATTGTGAGACAGGTGAGACAGAAAGAATTTTCCTGTGTTAAGCAGGTGACTGCTTGACCAATAAGCAGAAATGGACAAATTTTATGACACATAGTGATTTGGAAAGGTTACATTGATATCTGTAATTGTTGTCTTTTTCATTCCTCTTTATGGTTTAGAGAATATACTTAGCTATGGGAGTATTATTGTTTGAAGCAAAATATACTTATCGTATAAAAAAATATCGTGCCATAGTTGTAGTTAGTATCACAGAATGTCACAGCAGATACTAAGATTTCTACAGCTCCCACATTATCTCTACAAAACTGAACATTAAAAATGTTTTACATTAAAAATGTTTTTTTCTGAATTTATTCAAAACCAAAGTTTAAAGATACACATTCAGAAAAATATGTACATTGTGTCACAAATTTTTGTTATTTACCCTTTCTGGAAATGTTTAAAATTGACAAACGCAAAAACAAAAAACCTGTGTTAGCAGCATTTGGATATTCACAGTTAAAATTAATATTAATGGTTTAACTTACATGTATATTTACCTTGCCAGTTGTTCAGGTAAAAACTTTAGAAATTACTTTCTCACCTGAACTGTTTTAAATTTGAATTACTATTGAATTACTATTTGAATTAATATTTCCACATAGAACCATACAGAGTTTCTGTATGCAACCCATCATTAAAGCATTGTATTTCATGGGTAATCACTATGCAGGATCTTAGGTGAAGCTCTAATCCTTGGTGAATTTTTATAAATTAAAAAATGACTGGAAGGAATTTCCTTAAAACGTTCACAAAATAGCTCATTATAGGGGCAATATGAAAAAGATTGCTAAAAATATCCATAAATGTTTCAGAAAATAGAGATAGAAGAGAAAATGTTTATGAGCAGAGGTCCTAAGTCTTGTTTAAGTAGCACACCAATATTAAAAACTCTTTTTAGGGTTTCTTCATGAGATCTGTTTATAGAAATCAGGTATTCTTAATTCGCTTAATTTAAGCGAATTAAGTTATTCGCTTAAAATATCAGGCATTAATACATTAATGAATGGAATGTGGGTGCATCAGTTCTCAGCTATAACCTTTGAATGAAATAGAGCTGGAAGAAGTATTAGGAGACTGAATATTCTTTGTTGAAATATATATTGACATGTATGGAAAAGAATGAACATGCAGAGTTCATGTATTTTATCATTTGCAGATGTTCCAGCGTTTGTGCATTCATGTAATACAGAGACTGAGACCCGTGCATGCACATCTTTATCTTCAGCCAGGGATGGAAGACTGGTAAAATATTAACACCTGAAAACTTCTGTTTATTACCTGCATTACAGCAACCAGTTTTTCTTTAATGAATTATTCTAAATGGTCTTGTAAGCATAAAACTGTATGATTTCAGTTGTTTATTATTCTACCCTAAATCCTCTGATTCACTTAAAACTCTATTGTGGTTGTAGAAGCCAATACTGTAGATACAATTTTTGAAGTATTTGTTGTGTTAGAATAGATTTTTTCAGCGTGATCTTTCTTTCATTGTCAATAATAATCTGCAACTGTACATCTTACTCCTTACACATGAGAATCTGATTGCACGTTATATCCGGATGCATATAAGTGTCAGTTTTAATTTGTAAACCAGAACAGGAAATTAAAGTCCAGTTCTGCGCTGTATAACTAAATCAGCTGTCATCACAAAGTAAGAAAAAAAAGGTTCTATTTTGTTCTGCTAATTACGGGCAAAATCGCTGCTTTGTCTACAATTATGAAGCATTCTTTTTGATGCATAGTGAGAAGAGAGTGCTTTTTCTTTGATGTTTTGGGTTAAGCCTGTGATCCTGATAACTTTTTCCTAAGCAAAAATTGCAGAGTTTGTAATAACTATATTGCTGTTATAAAATTCAGGACATGGAAATACAGTTTTTACATCAAAATACAGAACTCAGGTTTTTTTTCTGAAGATCTGAGTGTCATAGAAGGAGAGCATGAAATACTGTAAGATTTTCTGAAGACTAGATCGAGATGAATGAATGCTCCATGCATTATGTGAAATGTCTACATTGGTTTGTTTTTAGTTCGGATGACATGGATGGTCCCGTGGAAGACATCGGCAGTCGCTCATGTGTAACACGTTTTGTGAAGACTCTCTTGTCTATTATGGACCATGGTGTTAAGCCACACAGTAAACATCTCACAGAATACTTTGCCTTTCTTTATGAATTTGCCAAAATGGGTGAAGAGGAAGTGAGTATAGCCTTGTAGCTTTAGGAATTGTGTATGTGTATCTGTGTATGTATTTTCAAGTAATTCAACATCTGTGTATTTCAGAGCCAGTTCTTGCTTTCGCTGCAAGCCATATCAACGATGGTTCATTTCTACATGGGAACTAAAGGACCTGAAAATGTAAGTTGGAGTATCTTTGATAACAAGAGCTAGTCTTTCCTGTTTCATATGTGAGATCATTGGTGCTGTGTCTCTTGAACCATCTTTCAGATATTAAAATTGCTTCAATATTACAGTCTTTTTTCAATGTTTAGTTTTACAGAATATTTTAAATATATACTGAATTGACTATACTATAAACCACAGTTGTCTATTTAATATAGAAATAAAAATTAAGAAGAATCTATTAAGCTTGCCCTCATCGCTCTATTAATAACAGATGGTTGTGTATTTTTGGTACAACTTAGACTTATAAACTTGCATTTTTTCTTAAATACAGCACCATACCACTCTGTATAGTGATTCAGCCTAGCTTTTTCATTTGTAAATACAGTTCAACTTGTGAATATTTAAATGTGAAACATCAGATATTTACCTGATTTGAATCATACAGATTTATTAAGGTGTTTTAGAAGGGGAGACCTCATAGTGGCCTTCCAGTACTTAAATGGAGCTTCTAAACAGAAGGGAAATCAATTTTTTACACGAGTAGATAGTGATGGATAGGACAAGGGAGGAAAAGAGGAGAGATTTGGATTAGATGCCAAGGGAAAATTTTTCCACTCAGACGGTGGTGAGATACTGGCACAGGCTGTCCATAGAAGCTGTGGATGCTCTGTCTCTGGAGGTGTTTAAGGCCAGGTTGGATGGGGCCCTACGTGGCCTGATCTAGTGCCTGATATTTAATGGTTGGCAACCCTGCCTGCAGCAGTGGGGTTGGAACTAAATGATCTTTGAGGTCCCTTCCAACCTAAGCCATTCTATGAATGAAAGATGACAGTATATGTAAAAACACATACAGGTTCTCTGTAATTAAAGCACTAAATGTCCACACTGAAGTTTATCTTTTTTTCCTTCAGCCACAGGTTGAAGTACTTTCTGAGGAGGAAGGGGAGGAAGAGGAGGAGGAAGAAGATATACTTTCTTTAGCAGAAGAAAAATATAGGCCTGCTGCTCTTGAGAAGATGATTGCCCTGATTGCTCTCCTAGTTGAACAGTCTCGCTCAGAAAGGCAAGAGCTGAAAACCCAAAACCAAATTTTAATATCTTAGTTGGAAATGGGGTTAGAGGTTTTTGTTTTGTTCTTGTTTAAGTTGGTCTCTTAAAAGCATAAATGAGCTTGCATTATTGGGTCCATGATATTTTTAACCATTTCAAAATAAATATTTTGCATCGTTGACCAAATAAAAGATTCAGACTAAAATCTCAAATCCATTCAATTGCTCTGATTTGCTTTTTTTTCTTTCAGTCTGTTTAATAAAAAATGTTTATTTTTGTTCAGTTTTATGTCAGTACCCTTGTATAAACTAGCGCTCACAGTCATAAATTTCTCTTTAACCTAACTTAATAATCACAGAGGTAAAATGATTAAAGTTTTCTTGTATTTTAGGCATTTGACTTTATCACAGAATGACATGGCAGCATTAACAGGAGGAAAGGTAACTGATTTTAATACAAATGTATAAACCTTAAAAAAAAAAAGTATCAGCATACGTAATTGTAAACAATGTACTAATATCTAATTATTTGTTTTAGGGTTTTCCTTTTTTGTTTCAACATATCCGTGATGGTATCAACATCAGGCAAACTTGCAATCTCATCTTCAGTTTGTGTCGGTACAATAATAGACTTGCAGAACATGTAAGTATCAGAAACTGCAGATGTTTGTTGAAGATGTTATCTAATAAGTGTAATGAGATGATTTGTTATTTTAACTGAATAAGCAAAAATCTAAGTGAGTGTTGTTTGTTTTTTTTTTAAGATTGTGTCCATGCTTTTCACATCTATAGCAAAGTTGACTCCTGAGGTATGTAAACCTACTACCTGTATATTAAATAATTTGTTTTAACATTCTTCTGCTTTAAATTACTTAAATAATACTGTGCTCATTAAAAATACTGGTTGGAAGATGATCCATGAAAGTTTTTGTGACATAAATAAAGCCTAATTGCGCTGTATATTAAGTTTTCTGAAGCAGAAATCTGGTATGCAATTTCAGATGAAAATTTTATTCAAAACCAAATAACTTATTTCTAGATTTGCCACCTATGTCAGTTTTATAAGATTGATAAAAAATAAAGCATGAACACTAGAATAAGTGGAGTTAAGGAATTACCTTTTTGTTGTTCGAGTTTTGGCAGACTATTTTGCAGTTCTGTGCATGCAAACACTTCTCTCAGATTGAATAAATTCCTGCCCTGGTAACAAAACTACTGAGAGTTCTAAATGGATTCCACATGATAAAATATAGAGTGGAGCTCATGCAAGGACATTCTTGTATATTGCTGTCATAAAACTAAAAACAATCAGGAAAGATTGAAGGTATGTCAAAGAGAGGAGACGTGATCATAGTTGGAAAAGAAACACATACAAAACCATTCTCATGACAGCTTTGCTTTGCGTGATAGAATGGGCACTATCAGATGACAATCTACTTCCCTCCCATCATGCTTTTACTACATTTTATTGCTTTTTTTTTGTTTTGCACATATGCACATGCACAAGAGTTGCTTTTACGGAGGTGCAAAATATAAAATGATAATAGTAAACACTTTACTGAAGCACTGTTAAAAGCTAGATGAGTCTTAGCAAACTTAAAATAATAAGATGCATTTTATGAGAGTAGACCTTGGTGATTTCAGAGGGAAACCATAGGCCAGAAATAACTGTCAGTGTAAAACCTAAAAAATAAAGTAATGTTTTGGATAAACTCTTTGGGCTACATGTTACCTGTTACACAAACACTTAAAAATGACATTTCTGAGATAGTGATATCTATACTAATGGGAAATTTTTGAATTTTTAAGTGCTGTACAGCTTGATTTTATTCCCTTTGTTCAGAGTAATGTCTGAGTTTAAGTATGTAATGTTATTTCCTTGTAACTATATATTTCTAGTAGATTGATCCTGTGTAGTTCAATAATGCTACCTTCACTGGCTGTAACCAATGGTTTAAATCTGTATATGGACATAGTAGAATTAAGATACAGATACAGATAACCAGTTGATTTAGAGATTAAATAATAAGGGATTAAAAGTAATTAAAATGTTAACTTCTGAAGTTAGTAGAAATTTTTCTTAGGCAATTATTTGGAATGGTTTAAAGTCTCTAAAAATATTAATGGATTGAATGAAATACATAAAAATGGCTATTTTTATTTTTTATGCATTACAGGCAGCCAATCCTTTTTTCAAATTGTTGACTATGCTAATGGAATTTGCTGGTGGACCCCCAGGAATGCCACCTTTTGCTTCTTACATTCTGCAGAGGATTTGGGAGGTACAACCTTGTTCCAAAAAAAAAAAAAAAAAATCAGGAGCTGAATTGTCTTGCTTACTTTTTTTTAATGTACATGAAAGGGTTTCACATTTCACTGTCATCCTTCTTTGCATCAATTCATGGATTTTTCAAGAGCCTTCTTCTTTCAAAGAAACAGCAACAGTTCATAAATGTTAAGTTCTACTCTAACTTTTACATTTGTTTTAATAGCATTCTGGTTAGCTGGTGTTTCAGGTTAACTTTTAGTTTAATGAGAAATGAATGCATCATAAGGGTCTGGATTGCTGCTTCTGAGCAAATTCCACTAATTTTTCTGAATTATCCTTTTACAAAGACTGTAAGCTGGTTTGAGGACCATTCTTAGTTTTCTTTTTTGCCCATTATGTGCTGGTTAAGTGAATATCGGGTTGACATTTGTTATATATTTGTCTATAAAATAGTGATGAATTGTCTAACCCACAAAACAAGTACTAATTGGAATACAATGAATAATTGCTGTGGTGTTGGAGCATTCTCACTCACATTTCTAAAGAGAGAAAGAAATTTTTTAACTAAGTGGCACAGGTTAATTGAGAAATAAAGAAATAGATCAGGAATTAAAGCTTTAGCTTCCTTTAAACTGCTATTTGAGTTTGTTGTATTTATTACTGTCTGAAGACTACAAGGGAAAGATATTGAACATTCTGTCTCTTTTAAAACTTAAAGAAGAAAAAAAGAGGAGATTGCTCCTGATAAATTTATTTTTTAATGTTGATTAAAACTTTACAAGCAGGATGTCGGTCTTGTTAGCTGCTTTTGTTCTTCAGGAGGATTGTAGTAGTTGGAAGCATCTTCGGCAGTGTAGTTACTGCCTGTGTTTTCCTAGGAGATCCTTTTTTCTTATCTGGGTACCTACACCTTAAGGTTAACAGAAAACAGTTTTTAAAACAGCTTTAAAATAAAAGAACTTGGTTTATTAGCTTGATAATACATCAGTAAATTTCCAACCTTGTAGAACTAGAAAGGCGCAGGAAATTATGTTGTATTTTTAAGGCTCTTGTCATTGAACAACAGCACTCCACAGGCTTTTCATTACCTGTGAAGAACAGCAGGTGAATGTATTCCTTCAAGTTGTGTAGTCGGATAACGAGTAACAGCAAAAAGCCAAATCAACTAATTTGCATACCGTTTATATTCTTCTCATATAACTTCAGTAAAAATACTGATTCAGCATTAAGGTTTTGTCATCTTAGTGTTATTTTAAATCTTTTTTATCTGTTTGTAAAAACAAGATTATTCAGCTTTAAAAGCGCTTAACATTTCAACATTTAAAGGTCTTAAAATGTACATAATGTAGAGGAACTACCTGGACTTGATTTTCAAAAGCTCTGAACATGATTCAGAAGTGCAGAGCACACTGAAATTTAACAAGGGTTTTCTTTGTCTGCCGTAGTCCTAGCATGTGGTATGTATTTCAGTAGCTCTACTTAGTTTTAAAAAGTACTTTCAGAGTCATTATAGCTATTTTTAGCTTTTTTAATACAATTAATAAATACTACTAAGGTTAACGTGTTCCTCTTGATTTTTCCATTGTTCTTTCAGGTCATTGAATACAACCCATCTCAGTGCCTGGATTGGCTGGCTGTGCAAACGCCTCGAAATAAATTAGCTCACAGCTGGGTGCTACAAAACATGGAAAACTGGGTTGAACGTTTTCTTTTGGCACATAACTATCCTAGAGTGAGAACTTGTAAGTTAATTTAAATTAAAGAAAATAATTGTTCTGGTGTTGCAAATTATTATGCCTGGTATTCCTGTGACAAATGAAATATATGATCTTGTGCTTGTATTTTCTTCATCTTTTCAATTGTTCTACAGTTGCTCTATTTTAACTTACTGCTATAACTGTGCCTCGTCAAGAGGCAGCTACTATAGATTAAAGCCATATTGTTATTTCATTAATGAAAGAGTGCATTAGTAGGTTCTTTATCTTACGTGATGAATCCATGTGTCCAGGAAAACCCAGTGAAGAAAAACAACTAAGCAAAGTTGTTCTCTGTAGTTTCCATCACGTAGTTGCATTGTAGGCAGGAATAGTACATGCTCTTCTTTCAGCTATCACAAAGTAATCTTTAGCTGAATTGAGTCCTTTGAACCTTTGGATCAAGGATAAGTTTTTGCTTCTGCCCGGCTCTAACATGTACTGCCTCTGTAAGTTGTTCTGCTAGGAATCACACTGCCAGTATTTGTCACATTCAAATGTGGAGCCTTTCCCGTGTCTAACTTTTGTTGTAACGAAGATTTGATAGTAATAAGCCACACTAAACTTTAATGCTGTTTCTTTGGTTGAAGAAGGTGTGGAATCTTGGAGGTACAGCTTTGCAACAGCTCCAGTCAAGCAGTAGAAAATAGTTACAGAAAGCATCTCAGTGCATTTCTGTGCTGGAATGCATCGTGTTACAATAGTTAGAACCAAGCAGCAGACAGAAATATAGGCTGAGTAGGCCTGAAAGCTAACTCAACACCTCTTTTAACTTGCTGTGTGCTAGTCTTATATACTGTTTTGTTCATCTCTAGTGGAAATATAGTCATACCAGATTCTGTAAAATACTTTAAAATCTGTGAATGGGCCATGCAATATAAGTTTAAGTGGCTATTAAGCATTTACATCATTTTTGAAAGTGTAACACATCTGTTTTTATTTGAAGCTGCAGCCTATCTCTTGGTGTCGCTTATTCCAAGCAATTCCTTCCGTCAAATGTTCCGATCAACCCGCTCTTTGCACATCCCTACACGTGATCTGCCTCTTAGTCCAGATACTACAGTAGTTCTTCATCAAGTCTACAATGTGCTTCTTGGCCTTCTTTCAAGAGCGAAGTTATATGTTGATGCTGCTGTTCATGGCACAACAAAACTCGTGCCCTACTTCAGTTTCATGACATACTGTTTGATCTCAAAAACTGAGAAACTCATGTTTTCTACTTACTTCATGGACTTGTGGAACCTTTTCCAGCCTAAACTTTCTGAGCCAGCTATAGCCACCAACCACAATAAACAGGCTTTGTTGTCTTTTTGGTATAACGTCTGTGTTGACTGTCCAGAGAACGTGCGCCTTATTGTACAGAACCCTGTGGTGACAAAGAACATTGCCTTCAATTACATCCTTGCAGACCATGATGATCAGGATGTAGTGCTCTTCAACCGCGGGATGCTGCCTGCCTACTATGGCATCCTGCGTCTCTGCTGTGAGCAGTCCCCTGCGTTCACAAGGCAGTTGGCTTCTCACCAGAACATCCAGTGGGCCTTCAAGAATCTCACGCCGCATGCCAGTCAGTACCCAGGAGTAAGTAGATGAGTGCCAAAAAGTATAATTTCATTGTCAATGTTTCCTCCTTTACAGAATGTCTCCTTTAGTGAAGGAGTTGAAAAGACGTACTGAATATATTCGGTGGAAAAACTATTCTATTTTTATTTACTGGTGTGTGTTTAGATCTGATTACTGTGAGGGAGGGATTGTTTTGGATTTTTTCCTTGCTGTATAGCAGTTGGAAAGCAGATGTTTTTTTTGGAAGCAGCCACTGATGTTTCCAGAAGATTCTGTCTAGTTGTAGGAAACAGGGAAAGATCTTTTCAGTGGTCTTACATTGTAACACACTGAGTTGGAGGGATTCCCAGTAAGCTTTTTGATTGCTTTCAGTTTCTGGTACAGGGCCAAGATTTGATGGCCTGGTGGTGCCTTTTGTAAAGTATTGGTACTCTGTGAGGTCTGCTGTCTCTGCAACATTATATCACAGTAAAAATAGATACTATTTGGTCCATGTGTAATTGTAGGAAGCCAAGCTTACACATTTTTCAGGAGGGAAAGCATGCAGTTTTCTATGAGTGCTTATTTAGTATTGCTTTAGGATCATTTAGGGGTATACAAGGTTAGAAAAAAAATCTGAGGATTTTCTTCCCTGCATAGGGGAGGAGGGTATATGGACTCTTCTACGTTGAACTTCAGTCTAGTTCAGCTCTCTGACTACATGTGTACTGTAGCAGTCATGTAAATAGTCTTACTGTTTTCATCTCCCATCAGAAGGGACTTTAGTTACTTTGGCGTATTTAGTGTTTTCCGCGCACAGAAAAATTCAGTGAGTTTAGCAGTTTCCTGAACTCTGTTATTTAGAATATAAACATCATGAGAGTTTATGGGTAACCATGCTGCAAAAGAATGACCTTAAACTGCCCAAGAGGAGAGATGAAGAATTGAGCACTTGGATCAAGGTTTCTCAGATTCTTTTGTCTATGTATGTATAGTAATGAGCTGTTAGAAAGCATCAAAACATGCATTCAAGGTTCAGAAAGATATCTCAGGTATCTGTGTCATAATGCACATAGTAAACAGTAAAGACTAAAACCAAACCGCATTGAACATAGATAAGAGATCTACAGATTCTGTGTCAGAATTTTAGTTTTTATAAACTGTTTAGCTTTAATTGTTTAAGTTTAAAAATGTCTGCTGACTTTTTAACAGGTTAAAATTTTATCCCATCTACAGTTGTTTAAAATATATTATTTAAATGTTATTTTAGGTTTTATTTATTAATTAATAGGAGTAATACAGAGGAATTTAAAAATTAGATATAAACCATAATATACTGAGAGAAGTGCCACTAACTTAACATTTTTGTGTTTCAGGCAGTAGAAGAACTGTTTAACCTCATGCAACTTTTTGTAGCTCAGAGACCAGACATGAGAGAGGAAGAGATAGAAGACATAAAGCAGTTTAAGAAAACCACCATAAGCTGTTACCTGCGCTGCTTGGATGGACGATCTTGTTGGACTACTTTAATAAGGTACGGTAGTATTGAAGTTGTGGTATAGTTTGAATAAGAATGGTATTTTGTAGAATGTGAAGTACAATAAAATTTAGTGTTGGCCATTTTATACTTTTTTTTAATTTATTTTAAGGTTACTTTTATTCAGAAGTAAAAAACCACTTAAAATCACTTTTTTTTCCCCCAAATCCGTCGTTTTTGGGTGTAATATGTTTTAGAAGGTTTCAGCTTCTAAAAATTCAGAAACTAAACACTGTACAATAAGCAGATATAAACAAGATACACAGAAGATACCTACAATAAACAAGATATATATTGCTATGGTTCAAAAAGAATTGCCGTGACAAAACTAGTAGAGCCGTTGGGGGGAAAAAATCATTTAAATGTGCTAAGTCGGCATTTAAGTTGAAATTCCGTTCTCAGCCTACCATAATTTGTCTAGGTTGACAAAACAGGAATTTCATTTGCCATTGGTGACATTTGTTATTTTGGGGCAGAAAAGCTATTTAGAAATTGTATTTGTGGGACAGAATTTTGTTGTTCAAATCTTCAAATAGTTTTTCTTTTCTAGTATATCTTAGTAGCATATCTGGAACAGCTGCTTGGGGTTGTTTTTCTTCAGTGTAACTTCAAATTGTCCGGGTATGTAGGTCAAGTACTGGGGTTTTAAATAGGACAGCTGATATATTGAAACAGCTGTGTGAAAAGGAAGATGGCCTCCGTTACTTGGGAGGTTTACATAGGTCATCTGTCACATGACGCAATCACATTTTCCCAAATGCAGTGCTGAGATGAATGACTCATTCTTTGTGCATAATCCTGTCAGAGATGAGCACGATAATTCTAAGCATGTGTAAGAATTACAAGAATATGTATAAGAATTACAAGAATATGTATAAGAATTTACAAGAATATTACAGGAATATCTCAATGTTTGCTTTTTTCTCCTAGTGCCTTCAGAATATTATTGGAGTCTGATGAAGACAGGCTTCTTGTTGTGTTTAACAGAGGATTGATTCTGATGACTGAGGTAAGTATTTTTGTTATTAATTTTAATAAACAGCTCACTTTTTTACCAATCCAATACATCATTCCTATCAGCATTCCCTTTAAATTGTTTTAGTGTGGTATCATTTGAAATACAGATAAAATATGTGGATGAATTACTGACATGTGTAAAACCCTAAGATTTTTAGGCTTATAGGAAGGACAAAAGATTTACCAGACATGCCTGACCTATAATGTACAAATTTAAATGAGTAGATTTGAGGCAATAAGGATCTTCATATTAGATAAAAATAAAAGCTTACTAGATTAGTGATTTGGTAGAGTAATTATAAAAACTGTAGCTTAAGTAGGAAGGTGAGCAAGAAATAGAAAGGCTGATATCTCATGTCTAGAGCACTTGCTCTGAAGTTCACAGTGGAGAGCAAATTAGGAGCTATTGTAGTTTAGTCTGCTATAGATCACAAACCAGTAAAGGAAGTGAATGAGGTCTTTTGTGAATTGGGAGTAAAAAGAGAAGTTAGAATACAGAAATAAGAGCTTATACCATTCCCAGATGGAAGTTGCAATTAATATTTTTGAACAAGCCTTGAGCACTTTTGAGGCAATTCTCTTCAGGTTCCCTATACCTGTTCTGCTTCTGTTTTCAGGAAAGAGTGGTCGAAGAATACATAATCTAGATTTCTTTAAGATGAAACTAAACTTAAAACATCCATTTCTGGAGCACACAGTATATTACAGTGTAAATGGATATTTGGTCCGTGATCAGATCAGAGTTGGTTCAAAATGGAGGATTAATAATATAATAACACCCTGAAATGGGTACAGTTGGATGTCAAGCCTCCCCCAACTAAAAGTTTCATTCTACAAAGCTATTTGTACTGTCCTGCAATAATGTAGGAGAAGCCTAAAAGACATTGCTGGACTTTTAGTGACTACTTTCCGAAGTGAGTGAGATACGATAAGAATGAAAGAAAAAAAAAAATTGATTGCTCAGGTGGTTTTGGTGTGCTTTTTTTTCCCTCTTAAGGTGAGTGAAAGAGCTTCCATTATTGAGTTTGCTCATGGACTAGAAAGTGTTTATGAAATACACTGGCTGCACAAAATGGGAATGGATGTTAGGTAGTTTTGAGTACGGGAATAAAATTCTGGATAATCTAGATGTGTTGGAGAAACACATAAGATGAAATTTATTCTTGGCAGACTGTTATCATTAGGGATAAAATAGCTCCCCAGTGAGAACAGGCTGAGAGAGCTGGGGCTGTTTAGCCTGGAAGAGAGAAGGCTCTGGGGAGACCTGATAACAGGTTTTCAGTATCTAAAAGGGGGCTGTAAGAAAGAAGGGAACAGACTTTGTAGGCAGGGTCTTTTGTGGTAGGACAAGGGGAAATGGTTTCAAACTTAAAGAGGGGCGATTCAGATCGGATAGAAGGAAGACGTTTTCTACAATAAGGGTGGTGAGGTACTAGAACAGGTTGCCCAGAAAGGTGGTGGAAGCCCTGTCCCTGCAGACATTCAAGGTCAGGCTGGATGGGGCTCTGAGCACCTGATTGACCTGTAGATGTCCCTTTTCATTCCAGGAGAGTTGGACTAGGTGACGTTTTAGGGTCCTGGAACAATTCTATGATGCTATGGTAATAAACTGGTATGAATGCATGGTTGAAAACGACTGGGTAGGAGGTAGTTTAAACTGTACGGTAAATGAGGTATTGGGATAGATTGCTACAGAAGGGGTCAGCCAGCATAGGTGGAAGTCCTCAGGTGTTCTTCGAGCAAACATTTGTAATGAAGGATATGAAGACACTCAGTCTGCCTTAAGGCATGTGGGTGGATTAGGTGATGCTTTGAGATTGGTTCTTCTTAACCTTTTGATGTCACTAGTTAGAGTTTTCTCAATCACACAATAGAAAAGGCTGGAATTACAAAATCAGAAAAGGCACAAATGAAGACTCTGCAGTACTGTTTGAAAATTCATTTTTCCCAAGCTTGTTACAACTATAATTGTCTTAATTAGCTATAGTTAGTTACCCCGGAATATGTTCTGTTCTGTCTTGTGAACATTTACATTCCATAAACTTGGGATAAAATGTTAGGAGCTGAGTTATAACTTGATTTGTTTATGAAACTCTTAAGTAGACTAAGATACTCATGTACAAAAAGAACTTACCTTGATTAACTTTGATTCATACAAACAATTGATATTAAGTTTATAAAGAATGTGTAATACAAGATACAATTTGTCCCTTGTAAGACATTGCTAGAAATGAGATAAAACTTTTAATTGAGTTGCTTTATGACTTGAAAGTCCCAGGCCTTATCTCTTCCCTTGTTTACTGAAAACATTTTGCATCATGAAAATTACTGCATCAAGCATTTATCATGTCCAGAAAAGTTTTCCGTTCTAGCAGGGTTTGCCGTGTATCTTTTCTCTTCATTATAATAAAAAAAGGCCATGTCAAGTTTTTTGCATTATGGGGAATGAGATTCTTTCTTTCTTCGAAATACACCAACAAATTAAATAACATTTCTTACGTGTTGTGCTAGAATTGTTGTGCTGCTGGGAAATTAGTTTTCCTTTCTAATATTTCTATAAAATGCACAGAAGATATTTTTGTTAAAAAAAAACTAGGTAATTCATCTAACATACGTACAGTCGTATAGCATTAAGTCCCTAAGCAGCACTTGGAAAAATGACTAGCATATATATCAGTCTTGTAGGTTGTTTTCTGTTTTTGCCGAAAATGTGTACACCCAAGCCTTTCTTTATGCATTTCTAATACCACTTGGTATGCTGGCAAAAAGATGAAGCTTAGAGATACATAAAAATATTGTACCTAATGTTATGTTTTGCTTATTGTGTTTGAGATAGGTTTTGTTTTTGAAAACTTTGTCATTATTTTGTGTCAAAGATGATAACTCTTACTAATATAAAGCTTTTATGGTTGAAATCAGATTTGGAATGTTTATAAATGGGTATCTGTGAGAGTTGCTTTGGGTGTCACAAAGCTGCTCTCTCCTTGAGCAGAGATGAGAGGTATAGAGGTTGTTGTTATGCTGAATTTTACAGGTTCAGTGTCACTCTGGCATGCATATGTGAAACATTGTATATTACTCTGATTTTTGGGTTAGGTGAGAAAAACGCAGTTCAGCCTTATGACCAAGAACAAGTTTCAGTTTAACCTCCATAGATTACATACAGTTCATTCTTACAGTAACTGTACGTCCTAGTGAAGAGTCATATTCAGTTGTCACAAAAGATACCCAGTCATTCTCTCTTTCTCTCCCTCCCTCTTTCTTTCTCTGTCACATTCTCTCCCTCCTTCTCCCTCTAACTTCTAATCTGAAAAGATTCTTCAGATTTTTTTCATAGTACACGTGCTAACTGTATAAACAATTTTGGTCCTGTTTCAAACGTTATGTTTCTAGTAACTTTTGATTACACCTGACATTGATGCTTACTTTGATTCTTTCTTGTGCATGAAATAAATGTAAAAGTGGTGTTTGCAGGATAGAAATGGAAATGATAATAATGTGTTGTTTGGCAACGTGAAGTTGTGTATTTTTTCTTTTAGTCATTTAACACATTACACATGATGTACCACGAGGCTACAGCTTGCCACGTGACTGGAGACCTGGTAGAACTTCTGTCTATATTCCTTTCAGTTCTTAAATCGACACGTCCATATCTTCAAAGAAAAGGTTTGGTTACAGCTCTTCAAAGGTTTATGTTTTTTGTCTACTAATTAATTTTTGTGACCCAAACCCTCGTATTCTATCTTGCTTAGTATTTGTGTTTAAATTTAAACTTTCCATACATGTGATTACTAAATTGTTACTTTCTAAATTACTTTTTACATGATCTGAAACTAGATTTAGTTTGAGATTTATTAGATTTGTAGAATGAGAAAAAGTAATGTTAGAAGAAAAAAGACAAATTATTCAGCTATAAAATTCCATACTTCATTTATAGATCTCTCGTGAAATTAAATAAGCAGATTTCTGTGTTTTTTGCATTCACAGATGTGAAGCAAGCTCTCATTCAGTGGCAGGAGCGAATTGAATTTGCCCATAAGCTTTTAACTTTGCTAAATTCCTACAGTCCTCCAGAACTTAGAAATGCTTGTATTGGTAAGTCATAATATTATGCGTGCAGTTAGGAAGGACCTGTTCTATGTAGTTGTCTGATTTGAAATTTAAATTCTATTTTTGCAAGTGCACATGCTTACTAGATACTCTGTAGATTTGAATTCTTGGTATTATCGTTGACAACATATCATTGTTGCTATTATTCCAGTAATAAATAATTCTGTTTTCATTAGGCTGCAGTTAATATTCATACATTGCTAGGTGTGCAGACTGTTCACAAGAAGTCATCGTTCATCTTGAGAGGCAGATTTGCAACCTGACTTATTAAAAGTCAGATGTATGATTAAGGAGTAACTCATTAACTCAGGTATCAAGTCAGTTTAGAATCAAATCCCAAATCTTTCATTAAGTTCTAATACTAATTAAAGATCCACTCAGAAGGGCACGTGCTGACCAAGTTCGTCTGCATTACAACTTTAGCATCTACTTTTATGATCCATTTGCTATAAAGTATAATAATTTAAATAAAGGTAAAGAACTTGTAGGAGTGAATGGATTAGCTTTTTTAAATTGTATGCATAGACGTTATATGTAATGTGTCTGGTTTGTGCTAGGAAGCCTATTCCAGAAACTTTTTTGGAAACAGATTTTCAAAATAAATTTTAATGGATGCAGTCTGCATTTTTTGGCATGCTAATGATGGCCTAAAACATTGTCCACATTGAACTTTGTGTGATCTGCACGCATTTTCCCATTATTTTGAGTGCCTTTCTGATTGTCCTTCTGACTGCTGCTGGTTACGTTTTCCAGGTATCAAACCTGATATATTAAAGAAGAAGGAAAGAGGGTAATTTTATTGAGCTTCTACTTTCTGCAAGCTGGCACCCCTCTCATTGGTTGTAGATTCACTGTTGAGCAGGTTTTTCTACAGTTGGCAAAGGTGAAGGGAGTCCTGACTAATTCAGGTCTATTCACTTTGCGTGTTGTTCACAGTAAAGCTAGCTCCACAGTGCACACTAGCAAAAGAGAGATGAAAGAGTGAAAATGCATGATCCATAAGTTAAACTGTTTTCTGTTAAGAAATAACAATATATAATAGAAAAAACCTTTTTGTTTGTAGATGTCCTCAAGGAGCTTGTACTTTTAAGTCCTCATGATTTCCTACATACTCTGGTTCCATTTCTACAGCACAATCATTGTACATACCACCACAGTAATATCCCAAGTACGTATTTCAGTGATTGTATTTTGAAGTTCTGTTAAACTGTTATTACTCTGTCATGTTCCTTATTGATGTTAGATATTGACCTTTTCATATCTATTTTACCCTACCTTGTACTACAGTGTCTCTTGGACCTTATTTTCCATGTCGTGAAAACTTGAAATTAATAGGGGGAAAAAGCAATATTCGTCCTCCACGTCCTGAGCTCAATATGTGCCTCTTGCCTACTATGGTAGAAGCCAGCAAGGTATGTAAGCATGGTCTTAATGATAGCTATTTTTCAGTTGTTTTTCCTTTTTATAAAAAGTATCATAAAAATCCATTAGGGTATTATTTTCATTTTCTTTGTAAACAAAGCATAATTCTTCTTCAAGATGTGTTGTCCTCATATACTCCATTCTAGATGTGCACTCCAGAAACACCATTTTCCTGCCTTTGGTGATACACAGCTTCATTATTCCAGATATGATAAGAGTTGAAACCTTGTATTCAAGGTAAAAACTACCAAACAAAAAACTGCCAAAAAAAAAAAAAAAAAAAAGCCCACATTTGATAGTTTTCCAATCTGTTTGTAGAATATAAAGAAAAATCAGGAACAGCCCAGGGATTGGTCCAAATGGGTTTGAAACTATGTTAAGGTTTATTAACAGTTAAGTAGATCCTCCACATGTCATTAAGAGTCCATTCCAAGCGGACTGAAGCACAATCTACTAATTGTTTGGGTAAAATACCAGTACATTACATACATAGGGCAGTTTTTAGTGCTTTGAATCTTTTCCTTTCTACTTTCCCTTCTGTGGGCTTCCTTATGGGATGTCAGCTCTGGTGGGGTGGCATCATAGTCACTTGCCACGTCCCAGTATTACAGTTGAACAGTGGTGGGATTCAGCTTACCAAACTTGGACTATCTAAAGATTGTTGTTCTGCCCTTCCTGCGACTAATGGAGAAGAATCAGTACCATCAGGAGATTGATCCTTCATGGGTTAGGCACCTGAGCCTGGGCAGCGAAGAATACTCAAATGAGTAGATTTTAGATAGCTAAACTCAGGTAAGATGAATCCCACCCTTAGATGAATATGTATGGACAACCATTTGAAGAAGGAAAGCTGGTTACTCGCTGTAAGGTAACCGTAGTTCTTCAAGATGCTTTGTCCACACAGATAGTGAACTTCCTCCTGTGCTAATGCAGAGCCCTAGGGGAATTCTTACCGGTGAAGGATTGAGTGGTGGTTGAAGCCGCCATACCCCTTATGCCCTCAGGTACAGTGGTCGCAAGGACACACTGAGTGCAGGCACAGCCCCAGTGGACACTGCTATTCAGAAAGAATCCAGTCTCCTGCACATGGGGTGTGTGTGCACGTAGATGGGAATCTGTGTGGGCAACACATTTCGAAGAAGCACGGTTACTGTAGGGTAAGTAACCCTTCTTTTTTAAAGCTTTCAGAATGATGCTTTGTGTATTTGTGCACCATCAAATTTACTGTATGTGTTTTGAAAAAAATGCATAGAACGGGAAATTACCGGTGTTTTTCCATCTCATATCCAGCAGCAGTGGATACAACAGAAAATAATGTAAATATTTGAACTGAAAAGTCATATGACACAGTATTTTACAAGTTATACTTAATTCATATACCATAAGAACTGGAAGATTTGTGACCCTCTAGAACCCCATCACAATTACGTTTACCTGTTGTTTTTTTGTTGCATGCTATTTTTAATTTGTTCATTTTGTAGGAGATTGTATTTTGTTTGCTTGAATGTTTGAGATTTCCTTTTGGCTATCTGGTCTACAGAAGCCCATTTTGAGTACATAAATCCAAAATATATTAAATACTGGCATACAAAGCCCTTGGCATGTTTACCATTTGGTTTGGGATATTCCTGAAAATACTGCTTTGAGAGCTTGTGAAACTTTGTCTTGAGAAAATTCTGACTTCTGCACCTAATAACTGACAAATTATAATTTACAAAGTAGTAGTGTGTATATTTAGGTATCTGAATATGATTTGAAATTACTGTATTCTTAATTCTCTTCAAGATAAGGTATTCATGCAGCTTCACATCTTCTCAGTCTGTTTATTCAGAATCCTAGATTTTTACTGGCAGGGAATGTTATGTGCCATCCCTGTGCCATTCCCGCCATTGTGCTTAGCAAGGACACAGTGGTGAGACACATCTGGATTGGGTGAGACTTGGAAATCCCCATACTGTATTCCTGTAGTATTTGATGACATGTTTTAGGACAAGAAGTGCAGGGAAATTAGGCTAGGGGCTTGGGAAATCTGGTAGTGGTCCAGCTACTTATGTAGTTTAAATGAAGTTCTCTTAAATCTCCAGGGTAAAGATGATGTTTATGATCGTATGCTGCTAGACTACTTCTTTTCTTATCATCAGTTCATCCATCTACTATGCCGAGTTGCAATCAGCTGTGAAAAGTTTACTGAAACATTAGTTAAAATGAGTAAGTATGAAAGTTAAACAGCTTAAGGGTGTTGGTTTTTTTTTTTTATTGTGATAATTGTGAGCACTTCTCCAGCAAGTTTTATATTCAGTGTTCTCAGGAAGTAGCTGCGCTTGTGGAACCTGCCGCATTAATTACTGTGGAAATTAGTTTCCCATAACCTACCAAACGGTATAATACAGTACATTCTTACGTACATTCTTACGTGTCTGTCATGCTTCAGGCCCCTGCAGAAGGGACACGTGGCAGTCAGTGAGAATTCATTCTACTTGTAAATTTGGTTTCACACGGACTCTCGGAAGCTAGTTCTTCTGCCAATTTAAATGGCTTCGTGTCAGATCCCAAATCCTCATCACCTCTGCCAGACAGTGTAATTTCTGGCAATTACAGTTTGTCTGCTCAGGAGTATGAGAGACCATCTATACTGTCACTGATAGCATTGGTTCTGTAGTAAAACATGGGTTTGTTTATCTTACTCCTTTTGGGAGGCCATCACAACAGTTAACCCAGATTTATCACTGTCCAGTCATGTCATTTGTACCTGAAAACATAGATATTGTTTAAGCTCCACAATTAAGTATTACCAGTATCTGCGATTTTTTCCTGTCACAATGTAAAGCTTGTCTCTAACATGTGTTAGCAAAGGTGTTGCTGGCTTTATCTGTCTGAATTGCTCCAAGCATTCTGCCTGTATCACTGCAGAAGAGCATCCTGCCATGAATTGCCCATTAAATGCACGTGTTACTTTGAAGGCACATCATGGTGGGTTTTTTGTTATTTTTTTCCACCAATTGACCCCAAGATAGGCTCCATTTTCCAGTCTGGTGGGCGCAGATGCAGAAACATTGCAGTCACACAAATACAGTTATTGCATAGATAAACGTTTTAGGACCTGTCTCTTCAATTCAGTTATTAAAATTAGGCATCTGGCCAGATTTCCTTCTGTAGTCACTCAAGAGAAGTAGATTCCATCCAAGAAAAAGTATTCTACTGATTCTTAGACATCTTAAGCAGCATGAACCACCTTCCAAAGATGCCTGCTTGTTTTTTCTCTGTTGAAGCCAAGTAGCTAGCTAAGATTAAATGCCAAACTTTTAGATAAAAGGGTACAAAATTAATTTTCCTTCAAACAAGGATGGTAGTAGAATGTTCTTTTGGTCCCCGAATCACCCAACTGCTTGTTCTTTGTCATACTATTCTGATTGTAACTCTTGCATTATTGTTTACTATAGGTTGTGTTAGTTAAAATAATTCATTGGAAATAGGTATCTTTGCTATTGGTGCTTGGGAAATAATGAGAATTAGAGTTAAAAACTTACGTGCTATTTTTGAGAAAATTTAAAACTTTTTGAATGTTGTACCTGACCAGCTATAAAAACGTAAGAAGACTTGAAAGTAATGAATATAATGAGTAACTTGAAAATAATGAAAAAATCTGGTTACAAATGCAAAACTAAAGCCAGCTCTGGTAGTTTTGTTTTTTTACATTTCCCAGAAGTACTAAAGGGATACATATATTTATTAAAGGTACTGTAGAAACTTCACAGACCAGAGGTCTTTCTAATTATATACTAAACAAAAAACTTAGAATGTAGTCATATCAAATGTTATGGCACTTCGTTACTGTTCGTGTGAGTGAGTATCTCCGAGGAAGATGAACTTGCCATTATTCACAAAGTAACTTTTATTTTCTCAAAATTTCAGGTGTTCTTGTTGCATATGAAGGTTTACCACTTCATCTTGCATTATTCCCCAAACTTTGGACTGAGCTTTGTCAGACTCAGGTAAGAGTCAGTGTATTGGAGAACTAACAGGATGAAAATAAAAGCAAAATACGACAACTGTGAAACAGGTTTTAACCTGTAAATCGTAACCAGTGGGTATTGCTTAGTCGTTAAACATATTAAATATTAATTCTGTTTTGAATAAAAAATACCCCTACTTGTGTTATCTGACATCTGATAAAACTTAATGAATCGAGTATAAATATGTAGCAAATTGTAGCATGCCCTAGGTCCTGCAAAAACTTATGCAACATATATGATAGTACAGTAATGTGGTAGCATTACACAATAGTAGTAGTCTGTACAGTGTAGAGACATTACTTTAGCCTGCCTCTGTGAATTTCCAGCTTTTTGTGTAGTACAAATACAAGTATGATTAAATTAAAATGGAGAGATCTCTAAGTCTTAGGTCTTCCTTCTGGAATAGAACATAATGTGATTCTGTGATAACATGCCCACTTTGCACCTTTGCAAGAGGACACTGTAGTTGACTCAGGTTAGGAGACACTGGCCCTTCAGATACATTCTGGTTGTGATAAACCTGCATTCCTTCAGAATAAGCTTCATAGAAGGAAAATGTGAAATAATTGACAGCACTTAATTTGTACAATTTACTTATAGCTGATTGACCTGAAATACTTTTATCAGTAAGATCCCTCCAGTATGAATTAAAAATATCTGTGGGCCTGGTTATATTTCCCCACCTTAAACTACTGAAGATTGTGCTACTGCAGTGATGTACTTTCAGTGATGACTTTGCAGTGTGCTTCCTTTCTTTACCAGTCTGCAATGTCAAAGAACAGTGTGAAGCTCCTCTGTGAAGATCCGGTTTTTGCAGAATATATAAAATGTATTCTAATGGATGAAAGGACCTTTCTTAACAACAACATTGTATACACCTTTTTGACGCATTTTCTTCTGAAGGTGAGTGATCTTTCAGTGGAAGTTCCAAGAGTTGTAGTCTGGTGTACGTTCTTTCAGCTTAGGGTACTGTTTTCACAATTCCATTTTTTGTGGTTTAAAAAGAATCTCTTTTTTTACAGGTCCAAGGGCAGGTGTTTTCTGAAGCAAACTGTGCCAATTTAATCAATACTCTAATTACAAATCTAATAAATCAGTATCAAAGCCTAGAATCTGATTTCAGCAGCCAGAGAGTTGAAATCTCCAAAGCAAGCTCTGCTTTAAATGGGGTGAGTCTTTTCTAAGCCATTCAATTATCAGCATCATTTAGGAAGCAGCTTACTTTCTATGGAAGCTCTTCAGCACCATTTGTCAGCTTCTAAAGAGATAGGCATTGTTACTTCAGTTGTCTGGCTGGAAGAGTTAATTTCTATTAATGGGATATGGAGCAGACGTCTGAGCTGTCCAGAATTCTCCTTTCTGCTTGCGTGCATTGTCTCAGCGTGCACAGAATGCATGCTTTAGTCTCCAGGCAGATGGTGGGGATCATAAGACTTGAAGGGTGGGCTAATAGCAGGAAAAAGAGCAACACGAAGTGCAGGAATCATTGGTATGTTCTAACCCAGCAAAAGATGTCATCTTACCATGGGCAGCGCAGGACAGATACAAGTTAATGTCAGCGTATTGGTAGTGACTGGGAAATTTTTGTAGCATGAGTATATTTACAATTTGATCTTTTGGATGTTCAGAATATCTTGAAGCTTCTATTTACTGTGCGGTCTGTGTAGCTTTAATCAAAAAAGAGTTTGAAATAAGGCTGATGAAGGTTGTTTGCTTATTTTTTTAGGACCTCCGAGCGCTTGCCTTGCTGCTTTCAGTGCATACTCCTAAACAGCTCAATTCAGCCCTGATTCCAACTTTACAAGAACTTTTAAACAAGTGTAGAGCATGTCAACAACAGAGGAATTCATTACAGGAACAAGAAGCCAAAGAAAGAAAAATTAAAGGTTTGCCTTCTGTAATGGTTTCAGTCAAACAGTGCTGTGATTTTACAAACTTTTACAAAATTAACATAACACGTGGCTTTCTTACCACAGAAATCAAGCCATTTCTTGGTTCCAGTCCTTAATGCTACACAAGAAATACTGTATTATTATGGGGCTAAGACAATTATATGAATTGTTGCTAAGGAAATAGGTGTTTGTTGAAATATAATGTGTTTAATACAGAAAAGTAAAACAAAAAAACATGAAAAATGTCCTGCTGCTTGGGTGTGTGGTATGAAAACAATGGTTCCTTTATAGAGTTTTCTTTTTTTTCTTACAGATGACGAAGAAGCTACTCCTGTAAAAAGAAGACGGGTCAGCAGCGATGAGGAGCACACCGTAGACAGTTGTATCAGTGATATAAAAACTGAACCCCAGGAGGCATTGACCCCAACCAGCACTTCAGATAATGAGACACGGGACTCTTCGATCATTGATCCAGGCACTGAACAAGATCTTCCTTCCCCTGAAAATAGTTCTGTCAAAGAGTACAGAATGGAAGTTCCATCTTCATTTTCAGAAGACATAATGCTGACAATGAGGTCACAGCATACAGAAGAGCAGTCAGGAAATGGTAAATTTCAAGAATGCAAAGAATTTAAAGACCTGCAGACTTCCAAGGATTCCATTGTAGCGGACGAGGACTCAGAGTTTCCTTCCACATCAATTTCAGCAGTTTTATCTGACCTCGCAGATTTGAGAGGCTGTGATAGTCAAGCCTTATCATCCCAGGACCCTGAAACTAGTTTATCAATCACTTGTGGCCATTCCAGAGGACTTTTTAGTCTTATGCAGCAGCATGACATTTTAGACATCCTGTGTAGGACCATTGAGTCTACAATTCATGTGGTTACAAGGATATCTGGAAAAGGAAATCAAGCTGCTTCTTGACATTAGATGAAGCATGTCTGCTTCTAAGTCTTTTTTTTCCTTCCTCCCCCCAAAAATGCTGTTGCCTAAGTTTTGCTTATTTCTGTTTTGTGCTTCAGTTTGTCCAGTGCTCTCTGCTTGAATGGCAAGATAGACTTATATGCTTAATTCTTGGTCAGGCAGAACTCCAATTTTATTTTTTGTTTGTTTTTGGTTTTTCTTTTTTGCATCTACCATACACTTTCTTAAAGGGCAATCAGATAATGGATATGTTTTATGTAATTAAAAATTCACTGTAGTGGCTTTCATTTAATATGGCTGTCTGGGAGAACAGGGCCTCCTTGCCCTGTATGATGTAATTTAAACTTATGGCATTTTTACTGTGTATAATATGGTGTCCTCTGTGCCAGTTTTGTACCTTATAATAGAGGCAGATTGCCTCAGATCGCTGTGGTTCTTATTATCAAAATTAAGTTTACTTGTATACTAAACAACCACAAGAAATTTGATTCTGTAAAGAATCCTCTTTAGCTGTGGCCTGGCAGTATATATATGGTGCTTTATTTAACAGAATACCTGTGGAGGAAATAAAGCACACTTGATGTAAAAATAATTGTTTTATTTTTATTGACATGATCAATTGCTATTCTGTGCACTTCATTAAACTGATTGTGATGACTTTTCATTTGTTTATATATGTTATTGCTTCACTCTTGGGATTTCTCATCAAAGATAACGTGAAAAGTAAAACAAGTGCAGAGTATGCTATGCAATTTCTGTAAATCTTAGGGTTCTTTTGTTTACTATGCATGAATCACACAGTTGAGAAGGATTTGTTGTTTACTTTTTTCCAGCAGCTAAGAACAGGACGTGGTGGAAGAAACTAGTGGAGCTTCTCATTTTTTCCATTTCCAACTTTAACCTGTCTGAGATTATTCCTTCCTTTTCTCCTATGCCACTTGCTGTCTTCCTTTGACTTTCTTCTACCCATGCTGCCCCTTGGCATGCTCTCTCACTTTTGCAACACCTTTTCTGCCTCCTTAAATGCAGGATTGACTTCACCATCTATTTTGTTCCATTTCCTCATGGTATTTCTAAGGAATATGCATTTCCTAGTTACCTGCTGGATTGTCAATGATTCTGATTGTAACATCTGATTAAAATCCATTTTTACATTGATTTTCCAGTAGCTTAGCTCATTTGGGTTTTTGTCTTCATAACACATCTATGTCTTTTTCTTCTGTACTCCTTAATTCGGTCTACCATTTAATGTAGTTCAGTGTCATTTTCATGTCTGCAATTCTGTTGTGTGGTGCTTTTGTTAGTCTCACTCTCTTCATCACTTTTTGATGTTCTGTGGTTAAGCATTTCTGTCTCTTAAGGTTTATGCTTCATATTCCCTTTCATTAGCACTTTTAATCCTGCATTAGAAACCACTATATTAATCCTGCTGAGGGCTTAAGTTTGTCATGTCATTTTTCAAATGTTAATTATGTAATTACTTTTTTGTTCTCTTTGGAAATAATTTTATTACCCTTTCTGATCAACTTCTCTGTAGATTGTATAAATTCAGAGAAATCAATAGCTTCTACTCAAAACTTGTACATTAATGAATATCAGGATTGATCTGTCAAGTTTTCTCCCACACATACATAGGAATTTGTGGCTGGGTTAAGATGTTTGGGAAGACACCTCTCAGTTCAAAATCTGCAGTAGATAAAGAAGGCATTAGCCCCTGAATAAGTAGTCTTATTAATTACTCTTACTAAAAATACACATCTGATTTTTGTTAATTCAGTTAGACTTAAGCTTCTGGCTAGCAGTTCATTGGCCTTTGGCTTCTCGTACAGGATTAAATCATACTGTAATCGTTACTGAAGAGTGGGATTCTGTCCTGCAACAGTTGTTGAACCTTACGAGGTTCAGCGAAGCCAAGTGCAAGGTCTTGCACCTGGGTAACAGCAACCCCTCACTACCCATACAGGCTGGGGGACAAAAAGATAAGAGCATGGCCCTGCCAAAGAGAGCTTGGAGAAGAGAACGCTTCAGAAAGACCCAATAGCGGCCTTTCACTATCTGAAGGGGGCTGAAATAAAGTAGGGACAGACTCTTTAGCAGGGTCTGTTGTGACAGGACAAGGGGAAATGGTTTCAAACTAAAAGAGCGAAGATCTAGATTGGATGGGAGGAAGAAGTTGATTTACAATAAGGGCAGTGAGGCACTTGCATAGGTTGCCCAGAGGTGGTGGATGCCCTCTCCTTGGAGACATTCAAGGTCAAGCTGGAATGGGGCTCTGAGCACCTGATGGAGCTGTGGATATCCCTGTTCATTGCAGGGGAGCTGGATTGGATGACCTTTCAACTCAAATGATTCTGTGATTCCATGAAAACTTTTTTTTTACTGTAAGGACAGTCAAACAGGTACTCTGTGGATGTGAAAGCAGAGGCAATCATTGCCCATTTTTAAGGAAGCTTATACATATTATCAAACTGACAGCTATGCCAGCCTGAGAGAACAAGGATTCTGAAAAAGGTCGAGTTCACTGCACCTTTTATTAGAGGAAATGAGGGCTGGCTGGAGTGTTCCTCCTTCCATGTTCTTGCAACAGCAGACCCTTTTCTGGGGTGTTTGTCCCACACCTGGAAATGAGTGGTCTTTTTTTTTTTTCTTTAAACACTGATAACTTAGTTAACAGAATTTGTACTTTTATCCTGTTGATGTTAGGTGTCTGTTCTTGTTAAAACAAACCTCACCCAAGTGCAAAGGGGATAACCAACTGCAAACTTGTAAGGGAAAGTCGCTCCTGGAGAAAAAAGGCAACACACCTTTATCTTCTGCATTATTTAAGTTTGCTTGATGAAACTGCTGTATGTTGTACTGTAAAATAAAGTATATAGGACTTATTTGTCAAACTAATCAGTTTGTATAGAAGTGAAGTTAATGGAGAAAACAAATATCATGTAAAAGTCATGTATTTTATTCATCAGCTGTGTTCTCCACAGGCAACTCTCCCTTTCTTGGTAGATCTGTTTCAAACTGCCTCCTTAATCCTTGCTAACCTCAATGTGGTTATAATTAGAATACTGAAAGGAAATAATTGTTTATCTTATCAAACAGTTCTTTGCTTTATTTTAAGCTACAGAATTGTGAAGGGCCAGAAATCAAGAGAAAGATTTACAGAATTGCAAGAAAGTATTATTTTGGAAGAAGTAAGTGAACATACATAGTAAATTTCACAATGAGGTCAAGTAAGGCAGTACGGTGCATGCAGAAGACTTAACAACAGTGGTAAGCATTGTACCATCCAGAATAATGTAACATTTTAAATTATCTTTCCCTAAAACTTTCTACAGCATTAGAAGCAATTGGCCTGCAGTTAAACCAATCTCAAAAACATATATAAGGAGGTTGGAACGTTCCCAACGTTCTTTATCAAATGTTTCATAAAATCTTTCAGTTGAACTCTGATGAACATCCCCTTTCCTAACATGGCCATTTTGCCACTTGATACACTGAATGTCAAAGAATTGCAAATGCTTTCTAATGATTAATGTAGCTTTCCTACCTCTGGTGGCACTACTTTATTGTGTCTAAATCATAGTTTCTCTCTCAAGTTAAGCTGCAGTAAGTGAACAAATAATTTTCCCAAGCAAAGCTGTTTCTATACATAGTCCAACTTACAGGCCACCTCACTCATTAAAAAAACATAAATAAAGCTGAAAATATACAGTATCATAGAAGTGGGTCTTTATTCTTGCCACAAATAATTTATTTTTTTTTAATGTTAACAATGTATAAAAAGTAATGCCCTAACAAAACTACAGTGCTGTTATCAGTCCATGTTGTCTTTGGATTGCTGCAGTAAATTATGTATCTCTTCAAAATAATGCTTCTTCCACCACTGCTTTGTACTATCTTCATTAGAGACAGGAACTCCTTTGCACTCTACCTGCAGTTCTGTTTCAGCAACCATATCCTTGAAATTCAGGGCAACTGTTGCATAATGCTCTGAAGGAAGAAAAGGTGACATTTCAATAAATTGTTTTTCAAAAGGTTAAATATGCAGCAGCTAACTTTATATCTATGGCCCGTTTTCATGGATGTCAACTTCAAAGAACATCCTGCTGTTCTCCAAAATAGCTTCCATTTAGCAATACTGGTAACAGTCACACTGTTTCTCTTCCTCCAGGCACAGCGTAGCCTCTATTAGAGGCCCTCAAGAAGACTCACCGTCAGGCCAGTTTCTACACCTCCACTTCAAGACAAGCCTTTTGCCTGGGACCTGTACAAAGATAAGAAGATTCCTCCCATTAGCACGTTCCTTTGCTTTCAGGATAATTCACATTCCAACTACTGAATGCTAATTCTCCCCTGAAAAGTAAGGAGAGGAGGATTATCTTACATAAAAGTAGATAGACCAACGTGAACAATATGAAGATTGCTTTTAGGCTAATTGTTTTAAATAAACTGTTTTCATTAAACTCTTAGCTTGCTACATTCCACTGTTTTGTTCTCTCTATGGAAGAAGAGGTTATGCTGATTAGTTATGAAATATGAAATTATTACTAATATGAAATATTGGTCTTATTGCAGATCTTAAGATGAGAGCAAGTTATGTTTTCACACCTGTACTGTATAGTAGCTTAATCCATCCAGATGGCAGGGAGTAAGATACCAAGTCTAACCTCAGCAACTGTGTAAATGGCTTTCAGAAGTTTCAAGAATAAAGCTGAGCTCTGAACATCATTTTTTTCTTGAGTACAAGAGCACTCAGCTGGGGACAGCGTCATATTTGTCTGGAATAGGAGAGGAGTTCAAACTGCTTTCCAGCTCAATAAAAAGGATGGTGCTCAAAGTTTTCTCCTCCAGTGAAGGTCATTAGTAATTGATGCTTGCTCTTTTGATGTGGAATCATAGAATCATTAACATTGGAGAAGGCCACTAAGATAATCTAGTCCCAATCACCAGAGAAGAACATCATGTAATAGCAATCATTTTTGCTTTGCTGTAGAGGAATTGAAGATGCATTAGAGAAGCGCAAATGTCTGCTACTTTTACGTCTGACACCAGCACCCCATTTTTCAAGTGAAAAGTAGAAGCTTTCTTACCAATTCTGTGTATTCACCACTGACACAACCATCAAACATTAGGAGTTTTCCTCCCTTCTCAGCTTCAATCACAGCAGGACATTTAGAAAACTTCTGTACCAACTAGCAAGAAAAAAAACACAGCGTAAGTTGGTTACCTACTGTGTGTATAAATAACATGCCATATTACAAGACAAGGGAGCCTTGCTACAAAACTACAGAAAGATAAAATTTCTCTTGTGTGTTTGGTTTTTCTTCCTATTAAAAGGTAATGACAAAAAGATCTAAGCTATTATTTAATTTTTATTAATTTTTATATTTAATACATTCTCATCAAACAGGTAAAGCAGAATGGTTCTACTGCCCCCCAGCGTGCTTTCTGTTCCCTATCTCAAGCATTTGACAACTAGGTCCTGTACCTTTGTTCACTGATAGGATACCATCACACTAGCATGCAATGTCAGTAATTATCAACTCCTTTTGCAGTTTCTCCACTGAAATTCCTCAGAGGCTAAAAAGGTGAGGCTTTTCAGAAAAAATTTAAGAAGGAATTATGACCGCCAGAATCACAAATACTTTTGGAAGTTACAAGAAAAGGGTAGTTCATTAATTTCTGGGTAATCACATCTCCTCACTCCATTTAATGTACTTAGGGAAAATTATCTGTACCTGGTATTATGAATATTACACATATTACTTGTACAGCTGTTCAGATAAAACAACATTCTCTTCTCTCTTCTTGAACACCTCCAGGGCCCATGACACCACCACTTCCCTGGGCAGTCTGTTCCAATAAGTAAGTTACCACTCTTTCAGAGAAGAAATTTCTTCTAATATCCAACCTGAACCTCCTCTAGAGCAACTTATCTCACCTCTTATCATATTGCTATTACCTGAGAAAAGAGGCCAACCCCCACCTCGCTACAAACTCCTTTCAGGTCATTGTAGAGACTGACAGGGTCTTACCCAAGCCTCCTCCAGACTGAGCAACCTGTTCCCTCAGCCACTCCTCCCCAGAACTCTTCACCAGGCCCCTCACAGCTCCGCTGTCCTTCTCTGGACACATTCCAGGGCCTCAGTGTCTTTCTTGTAGTCAGGGGCCCAACAATGAACACAGTACTTGAGGTACAGCTTCACCAGTGCCAGAACAGAGGGACAGTCACCTCCTGATCCTGCTGTCTGCACTATACTGATACAAGCCAGAATGCCACTGGCCTTCTTAGCCACCTGGGCAGTGCTGGCTCGAGTACTGACCAACAGCCGCAGAGAGCCTTTTCCCCCACTGTCTGCCAGCCACTTTGTCCCCAGAATTATATTACTAGAAGTATTTATATTATCCACTTATATTACCTCAAGAAGTATTGCCTACTTACTTCCTTAGTTGTGAAGATGCTGTAAAGCTCATCTGCTGGAGAGTTGAATATTTCTCTCATAAGCATCCTCACTGTTGGAATTTTTACACCTACTAAATCCAGCAAATGTGGTGAAGCAGACTCCTGTAAAGCAAGCAAATTCACATGAATGATAGCAAATTCAAACACTCATGAGCTGTGAAATGGCAGGGGTTGTTGTTACCTATGCAACATTAGGTATACTGTGCAGTGAATATACAACAATTATATAATCTACGTCGGCCTTTACTTGACAGAATTATTAATCAGTATTCACTACATTAAGTGAAACAACTCCAAGTAATTCATACCAAAGACATTTGTAACTTCAGACTGTGGGAAGCAGCCACCTTGACCTTGCAGAAACCACACATTACAGAACAAAGCATTATGAGATACATGCTGGTGTCCTCTTCCCACCTGGCAGACCCATGCCCAGGTTCTGTGATGGACCATTTCTGTATGCTAAGTCTTGATCACAGCAGTGGTCACGCAAGTGCCACCCCAACGATTGCCACTTTTGCAAGTATCCACAGGAATACAGATCTGTTAGCACAGCAAAATTTGCAGGGACTACATCTATGGGAGAACTAAATTTGTACAACACTTACAGCAGCATACCTGCACAGTGTTCCCACTCAGTCTTCTCTCAGCAGCCAGTTCCTGACCAGCAGCTTTTGTAGGCAGAATCATTCCCAAGGTGAACTCTGTAGTGAACAAAAGCAATGTTCAGTACAAAAACTGAGCTGCACAACCACAATCACCCTGACTTTTCAATACGTGATAAAGATTTCCTGCCAAAACTCTGTAGAAATCACACAGAATGGGACATACAACTCCAATCCAGTTTCCTTACCTTACTAGTATGTTTTTATTACCCACATAGCCAAACAGGAATTTCAACTGCAAATAGAGGGTTTTCAAAGTCACCTGACCCAAAATTATTCAGTGTTGCCTATTCAGGTACATACCACCTTCTCCATGAACTTCTTGACAGCTTATCGAAGAAAAGCTGATAGCAGAGCTTTGCTTTGCACTGCAGGTATTGCGCTGATCTCTCTGACCAGCATGTAGAACAAAATACAGCCTGGATCACTACCAAAGCTTCTGGACACTGCCATGTTTGACAGCAATTAAAGACTACTAGGACTAACATTTTTATACCAGCTGGTAACAATCAAAACAAATAAATCCAAGGATTCTCAGTTCACTACCAATCTATTCAAGAAAGAAGGTATAAAAAAACATATTGTTTCTAATTACCTGTTTTAAGTGCTTTAAGGTAATCTCTGAGGGCCTCTCTGACTTTTGTGGTTCCTTCAGTTCTCATAAGCTCCTTCAGAATATCACCTTCCCCTTTCTTCTTGCTAACATTAATCTAGAAATAGAAAAATGACAAGACCAAAGAGGCACCTAAACATTAGCCTTTTAGGTTCCAGCAACAAATGAAAATTTATTGGCTTTGTTTACTCTATTCAGAGGACAGCTACAGTTTCAAGTTCATTATAGTCTCAGTTTATCCATCTTTGCTAAAAATAACTCTTATGGGTTTTCACTTAAATATATGCATCTCTCCCTCCTCCCAGAGCAGCTTAGAGAAAGTATAACCAGAGGCATCTGCTGCACAGCGGCAGGAATCTGCAGAAGCCACAGTGTCAACTACTGCACAACCAATGAGGATGTTGAGTTCTTAGGTTGCTTTTTTTGTTGTTAAGACTACAACAACCAGAGTTCTTCTCAGATGTGTAGTTAGCATACTGTCACAAACAGTAACTAGCAAAGAAAACCGTGCACATTCCGAGTAGACAAAATCTGAGAACAAGGATAAGCTATTATTCCAAGTACAAAAAAATAAAAACACAATGAGCAAAGTAAATTATCAAAGTGTAATTAGTGCACTTAACCACAGCATAAATCAAAACACGATGCCTATGTGTTAATGTTTTCTTTAAGAATTCCGAGCCCGCAAAGCCGTATCAGTATTTCACACCTACCTCTGTATCATCTACCTCATTTTCTTCTGACAGGTTAGGAATTTCAATAGATCCCTTATGTTTCTCACCAGACTCTTTCACAGTACCTGTATTAACACAACAAATTCTTAAATGCATTATTAAAAACTATTTCCCCCTTCAGAAGAGTTTTATACTTGGAACAGGTACAAACCTATCCCTTGAAGCAAGATACCTGGGATCTAATTTAAAAGAAGTAAAGAGCAACAAAAAGTCTCAAACGTGTCACAATGCTTTCACAGTAAACTATTTTCAGACCCTTATTTTCCTGTACAGATGCATGAGGCACATGCACGCAGATAAACCATCACACAACGCTCATTTTACACTGCTGTTCTGCCACCACTCCCATCTTCCATCATCTGCTGTCCTAACGCTCTTCACTTGCAAAGATGTGTCTACCATCACAGAATGTGAACCTAAGAAGGGAGCAGCAGGAAAATAACCCCCCTCCTCCCTTCAATGTCTCTGCCCTTTATGTGGAAGCTCCCCAGAATGCTAGCTATTCCTTCTGGAATGCCTGGAAAGCTCCTACCATACAGGCACATACATGTACATCATGGACAGTTACACCAGTGAAACAAAGAACACTTGCAGATGTTTTAGAACATTCTTGCTCTCAGTTGATTTACTAGGAGCTGCCAACTCTGTTTCAGAAAACCTTGTCGGAACAGAACATGCTCTGCACCTGCACCTCTCTGAGCCCAGGCGCATCTCCACTTACCTGCACGGCTCCGTGACCGTGTTCTGCGGCACGAGTCCTGCACCATGCTGCCTTACTGTGGAAGGACTTAACATTTTGTTTTCATTCCAATGAAGACTCTTTCCCTGTGCCTTACAAAATCATTAACATTTACATTTATTCACCATTAAGGTCAGATTAAAATCTCAGTGGAAAGCAGGGGTGGAAACATGCAGTTATGCTCCAAATCCTGTTATTTTCATATTGTTCAGCCTACACAAACAACCCTGCATGAAGCATGACTGCATAAGGAGAGTTATCATAAAGGCTAACATCCTATTTATTTGGACTCTCTCATCTATGCAGGAGCTAGCTAAATCCAGCTGAACATCAACGCTCCCATCACTGCACCCTGCAACAAGCGCCAGCCTATGGGAGCCACCATGCACAGGTGCAACCTGCTGTGCTACAGGCCAGCGTTGGAGAAGCACACAACAGGGATACTCAAACATTTCATAGTAAGAAAAAGAATTAACAATGGCTGGTAGTGAACAGCAGGGCACCGTGCAAAGGCTTGATCTCTGTCAGGATTTAACGCAGTGCAGCACAGCACAGCACAGCACACAAACGCTGTTCTGCCAAGACAACCACATCTACACAGCACAACATGAGCAAGGAGTCCTCTCCTGGACTTCTCAATGTCTCCCAGGAGAATGCAGCTCAAGTAATATCCTCGTGAGCTTAAAAATGTCACTGCTATGCTTCTTAACCCAACGCAGACACGTGCAGCCATCCCAGTGTTCTCTTCACTGCTTTCTTCCACTTCCAGGATTAGCACAGGCCGGATGGGGTAAAGCAAATTTTATTTCCAGCTACTGTCCTATTTTCAGACAAGGGGCAAGCAGGCAGGAAGAATTTTTTACGCGCACGACATAAACCTGACTTCTATCCACTCGCTAATTTTATCAACAACTTTAAGAAATCTTAAAATACGGGTTCTCAACTAATGCAGAGCAGAACAACAAATTTAGATTTATGAAAACAAACACTTTTTTTCCCCCCACCTTCAAAAAACCACCTGTCCAACAGCTGGTACCTGCGCTGGACAGGGAAGCTCCAGCAGTTGACAAGCTGATCAGCGGGGCGCAGGCAGAGCCATGACACAGCTCTGCATTTTTATTATCGCTGTGACGATAGCAAAATGATCACCCTTTATCAAACAAAGCAGTAACGCTCTGATAGCGGAGACAGGAGTCAGTGGCTTCTTTTGTTTCCTGTCAATCCACTATTTTAGAAAACTGACAGCAAAGGAGTGTTTCTCAGTAAGACTACTTTAAAAATACTGCTTAAATATGTATGTTTTAAAAGGGCATACACATACCACTCTTCATAAAGCTTCCACCACCATGCAGAATAATCCATTAAAATCCTCACTCCACCCTAACACGAACGAAAGAGCCAGCAGCCATTCCACCCAAGCCCAGTGCCATCAGGCAGGGCTATTTTCTCGTGCTCCTGCTGCTCAGTGATCTGAATTGCTGAGAGAAACACTCTTCCCAAATTGGCCTTCACAAACTGCCTGCAAATTTCGGGATTTATATTATTTTGTTCTTAGGTGCCCACGTTTCAATTAAAGCTTGAATTCCCAGTTATCCTAGAAGACTTGAAAAGGGAACTGATGACAAAAACTATTGTTCTAGCAGTTCAATCTCACCTCTAACCAGGAGTTCCACCTAAAGGGGCAGCACGATAGCTACTAAAAAAAAAAAAACACTAGAAAAAAAATCGACCGCAGCTGTGAGGATTTCACTCTTTTAAAGCCGTGAGGCCGCAAAGAAGCAACGCAGAACCCAGCAAAGCAACCGCGCAGCGACAAGCCGAGGCCCCGCACGCAGCCCCGCCACCCCGCACCGCAGCCGGGGCCGCCCGTACCTTTCCAGGAGAGCCGCAAGTTCCACTCGTAGAAGAAGATGAGCCGCCCCTTCCGGCTGCTGCAGGACGCCTCACCCTCCACCTGCTTCAGCTCGCAGATCTCGCAGCGCCCGGCCTCGCCCTCCACCACCAGCCCCACCAGCACCTCCTGCAGCTTGCTCCGGGACCAGCTGGTCGCATCCCGCTCCGTCCTGTGCGGGCCGGCGGGACCGCTGAGCGCGGCCGCCCCGAGCCCAGCCCAGCCCCCGCGCGGCCGCCGCCCCCCGCCCTCCTCACCAGTGCCAGTTGTTGACGTTGGTGCCGTCCGCGCGTTCCTCCACGATCCAACGCGGGTCCCCCTGCCCCCACTTAGCCATGGCGGCCCCAGCGGAAGGTGCGAGAAAGCCGCGCCGCCCCGCCCGCTGTTCTCCCGCGCCCTTCCGCGGGAGGGCCGAGGCAGCCGCCCGCCCCGCAGCGCCCCGCCCGCAGCCCGGCAGGAGGCCCGCCCTTCCCAGGGGCGGCAGCCGCTGTGAGAAGGGTCACGGTGTCCCCGGCTAAAGCAAGGAAAAGGCAGCAGACGTGGAGTCGGTGTTAGTGCCATTTTATACATGCTATTTGAAATTAAATACGCAGCAGTCGTCGCACAGTTCGCCTGGCCCACCGCTCCCTCCCTGCCCACCTCCTGCAGCACAAAAAGTCTTAGCAGATGTTACAGTCTGGGCAGCACCCCCTCTGTAATCACAGTACATAATCACAGTGCACGTTTAATTCTGTATTGTCGCAGCGTCATCATGGTTTTCAATAGTTCTCTTCATCAAGCATAGTTATTGTGGAAAAACATCATCATCCTCATCGTCCTCATCTTTTTCAAGCTCAGCATCCAAAATAATTGCCACTTCTGAAAATGTGACTCCTTTTAGTTCTTTCTCAGGGGTGTGCTTTGTGGGATTGGATGCTAATGAGAGAGCTGACTCAAGATCTGAGTGGTCCTGCAAGAAAGGAATTAATGCTTAGCATTTGTCATTGATGTTAAGTTGAATAACCTTATATATATTCTGCCTCTGAAGCTTACAGAGAAAGCATTATCTTCAAGGCTGCAAGTTTCAGGAACAACAATACATGAGAAGCCTTTGTTGTAAAAGATGGAAGAGAATCACCCTTCTTTTCTGGATGACAGAGTCACTCCCAGGAATAGACAAACAGCCCAAAGATGTTCATTACTTCACATAGTTTCTTTTTTCCCACTGTTGAATTCAGCCACAGGTTCGCACGTTTTTTGGATAACTATTTCAGCAAGGTGAGTAATACAAAATACCTTTCACTCTATTCTTTTTTATTGTAAAGCCAGTTACCTGTTTTGTTGTGATGTTAGCAGTGGTCTCAGCACCTACATTTCTAGGTTCAGTGGCCCCTTTAAGCACTGCATTTCCTTCACCATCACTGTCAAAATCTAACTGTAGCATCTCGAGGAAACTGTATTTTCCATTGGCTTCAGGTACATCTTCATCAGCACCACCTTCCCTGGTGCCTTCCATGTTGTTAAATGCTATTCCTTCCGTTCTTCTGAAAGGGAGCAAAGAGAATTCATAACACCTTGATCTTTCAAAGAGCTACATGACAAAATCTTAGCTTGGCTGAAGCAGGGAGCAATAGTTGTGCTGATTTCAAAATTATTGGGATTTTACCTGGAGGACAATGTGGAGCTCCTTGCCTCCTGAAAGAGGATCATAAGGCTTAATGATTTGCTAAAAAGTAATGATTTTTGATACAAGATTAAAGTGTTTTAGTTTCCTCGAAGGATAGATTTCACAACCTGTTAATGGAATGGTTCCTGGAAATCAATATATACACTATCAAAAGACACAAGGAAAATCCTGTGTTACCGGAATAATCAAAAAGGAGATTTTTTGATTGGCTAATATTTATGAATTTGTGACATCAGCATCCTACTTACACATCATTCATGCCCTCCAGTTTCACTAAGCTTTTCAGACTTCCGTTTTTGTCAGCCACAGATGGATTATCAACACCCTCCATCTCCATTTGCTTCTTTCCATACCTTCTGAAAATGATAACTGCATTAAAATAGAATTCTTTTTGAAGATTGGCTTTACAATTTTTTACAATTGTTTTTCAAAACAGAATGTGAACTATTGGTGTCATAATTTTAATGCAACACTGAATTTCCATATCGTTCTGGGGATTAGTGTTGAGAATTGCCTACTTTTCTGTACAGCTGTTTGAGTCTAAATTAATTGCAATAATGTAAACATTCACTGTCTTCTTGAACATGTATTCCTTCTCCTCACCTATATGGCCCTGCAGCAAACTTTCACTGGACTTCAGAATACAATTTAATGCAGTCTGAGGAAACTCAACTCACATATATGTGCACTACAGCTACTTTTCACCCCCTTCACAGCTATCCACATCTCTCGGCTTTTAAAAGTATTTGTTTCCACTGTTTCTCCGTAAGAAACACAAAAGAAACCAACTTTAAGTTACGTGTGGTGAAAGAGGTGTCTAAAACCTGCAGTAAAAAGCCTAACTGCTTTGATCTACAGCAAAACTTAGGCAATGCTTGATCCAAACACAAGTAATTTACCAGATTAGCGTTTCTAAAGTTGGCATTTGAAGTAAACTTACCAGTTGTCTGCCTAAATTACATTGTTGAAGTAAAAATATTTGTACCTTTTCCTTTTAATAGAAAAAACAACGTATATCAGGAAGGCTATGAGGGTGCAGGCTAGCAGAACGCTGAGAACGATGGTTGCAATGAGTTCAGGAGTTGCTGAGAATGCAGGACCCTCTTCCACAGCAGCAGTGACAGGTGCTGAAAATATTTTCTCCAGTTCTATCTCAATGTTCTCCTGCTGCTCTCTGAGTTTTCTGAAGACAGAAAATCAAAGTGCTTATGTTTTATCAGGCCTTTGTTCTGTCTTGCAGACTAGTGAAGAAAATAACAGAATGCCACACGCTGCTCTACCTTTTCCAAAGATTCAGGCTTGTCCTGTCTTTCATTTGGGAAAAAAATGCCTTTTTCTAGAAACCATCCCTGATGCTTATGAACTGAAACGCTGCAGAGTTTGGAAATTTGAACTTGGGAGGGTAGCATCCTCGAAATCCAGATGGAGGCAGCCATGTATAAACAGTTCATAGATAACCAGCAGTGCTTTCCTCAAGAAAAGAGATCATCCGTGCAGAGTGCTGCCTATGACCATGGGCCCCACTGGTCCTATCTGCCGCAAACCAGTTCTCATTACAGGTGCTGAGTCTAGAAATTACTTCCTTTTAAATAGCATCCCCCCTTAATAGTATGTTTACATGAATATGTATTTATACCACTGCCATGTTATGAAATAAACAAAATACACCTGAAATTCGAGTTTTTAATCAAAATTCTGCAATTCTGAAGCGAAGACAACATCTATTTTAGTGATATTCTTTCTTCCTCCATTTTCTTTTAAGATGACTTTTAAATATATTTTGAACAATTAGAGAGACTTATTCATGTTTTCAACAAACTCCGGAAAATAATTTTGGATAAATAATGAAAGCTTTCCGCATTCTAAAAATTCAGTTTCAGCTCACATGTAAGTGGCAGATAAACTGTCATTTGATCTAAAACTGTCCTGTCACGACATTAGTAATTTTTAGGGAAAGAAAAAGCCTAGCTGCATAGCTCTGACACCCAGAAGATTGACTGTACAGACCTTTTTACATCTTCTGCAGGTATTTCACCATTTGCATTATCAACTGCAATAATTTTTATGAAGGTTTCAGTAATGCTGTTTCTTGCTCTCCTTTCAAGCTCATTGGAATAAACATCAACAATGTATACATTCCATTCAAGTTTCTCCTCGAGGACCCTGCCATCATGTTAAGAAAACATTTTTTATTAACTGAGGAATGATAAATTCTTTTACACTGCAAACTAGATGATAGAAAAGTAGTATTCAGTACAATACGTTGCAGCTAGTTAGCATTTTAACCTAAGTGCATCAAAATGCAGGATTATCATCAGCAAAGCAATTAAGCTATTTGCCCAATATCATTGAGGAGCAGGGAAATAATATCCAGTCCTTTTCTCTGACATGATGCATTTCATTAGCAAGTGCTATAAAACTTTTGTACGTAGCCTAAAAATTCTTAGATAGGTGCCATAAAACCATAATTGATCAATTAGAGAAGAGTTAGCAAACCCTTACACCTAGATTTCATAACCAATATTGCATAGTATATCATATATTTATCTAGTCTTGCTTTTCAAATCAACATATGGTTTGTTTCATTCTTAGTTGTTTTTTTTTCTTATAAACTCATGCAGCACTACCTACAGAAGGAGAGGGGAAATTTCATCTCCTAAACCTTATTTTCTCCCAGTTCTTTATTAGAGAGAGGATCACACTGGATCCAGGCACTGGATCAGACTGTTGGCCTGGCTAATCCACCATCTTGATATGCATCGGTACCAGCTGCTTCCAGGAATGGAGCAAGAGCAGCTCCAGGGTCTTTAATTTAATTCTTAGCAACAGTAAATCAGTGGCATGATAGCATTAAGGTAAAGCTTGTTTTCTCCACTCTTCAAAGCAATTTCCCCTAAAATTCTGTAAAACCAAAGTATTCTGTGTCTTCATTAATAATGGAAAAAGGCCAAAATACGTTTTTAACTGTACACTATGGCCATCCACACATTGCTAATCTCCTAGTGCTGTAGAGGCTGAAGCTTGAAAAGCACTGCTGTTGTCCCACAAGGGGGATTTCTCTTCTGTAGCAAAGGGTTTGTGGACTTGTGACTTTTGTCAAAGAATGAAAGGTCTGTATATCTTCTATCCTATTTGTCTCCACATGTGCACATTGGGCCAGCTATCCAGGAAAAGTGTTTCCCTAGGCAGCTGAAAATTACAGAAACATTATGGTAGAAAGGGATCTCTTGAAATCATCTAATCCAACAACACTCTGACATTTGTCAACTCAGGCCAAATTCTTACAGATAAAAATGGTGTATCCTTCTGATAGATTCCTGAGAACTCCCTCAAATTATTCTGCATTACACCAAGTTTCACAGTTTAAAAATATACCTTTTTACTTCAGCAACATTTCTTTCAACAGCATTGATCTTCTGATTAAGAACAAACACCACAATGTTGCTACTGGAGGTGACATAAATAGTTGCCTAAGAAATAAAGAAATTGCATGTAAGGCTTTCTAAAGCATATATATCTCTCTCCAAGACTGACTTAAAAAAAAAAACAAAAACAACTGATGGTGATGCTAAGAATGAGAAATCAATTTCTTATGTCATTAATTTCAATAGAAGTAAGTCTTTAAGACAGCATTCTAAGCAATTCAAAAGTTGAAGAATATATTAAGTTGTAAATGAACCAGTACAGAGATCTACTAAGCTTGTCAGCAAGGTGTTGGGGAAGAGAGCTTGCCAGATTTTCATATCTTACATTCTATTTCCATATATGTGATTAAAAAAAAAAAAAAAAACAGATTTCCAAAACTAAGTATGGATAAACTGTGGAAACATCTAGATTTCTCTGCACTATCCCCAGTTATCTGTCAGCAATCTGCATTTATTATAAATGAACTATTTGAAGGTCAATTATCTAGGTAATTTCATATTTCAAGTCTTTGCTGGAGTGTCTGAGTTTTGGATGTATATATAAGATGCATCTGCTGTGTAGCCACATGGAGGTTCTTGCACTGATAAAGTGGATAGTCTAGGAAAAATTGCACCAAGGAAGGGAATTGGTATCAAATTGCAATGTCTGGTAGCAGCTCCAAAGTTGAGGTAAAGCTTGATTTAGCCATAGCCTGAGTTAGCTAAGAGATTAATTTTGTCCATAAGCAGAAAAATATCCTCTAAAAGTCAATTTTCATGTCAAGATATTTCTGTAAATTAAAAGAAAGAACAACCTTATAATTCTGGCCTGAACATATGTAATGAGTATTGGTATACCCAATACTCTTATTGTCTGGTATTAACTGTTTTTTTGGGGTGGGTTTTTTTTGGTCATTACAAAACCTAGCTTTATTTTATGCAGAGTTTGACATACAAGGAAATGAGGACTGTAGATAGCATTCTTCCTTACATTGACTGTTGTGTGGGCTGTGAGTCCACCTTGGTCTGCAGCTTGGAGTTCCAGAAAAACTGATCCAGCTCTTCCTGCTACAGACACTGTATAAATCTGCCCTGTATTTTCATTGACATCAAATTCTTCTTGATAATTCAGTAAGCTGTACGTCAAAACTCCATTGCCTCCTGCATCTGGATCTGTGGCCTGGTTTAAAAAAAAAAAGCAGTTTTGAAGCACAGTTTGTGGCTTTTGGGCTGTGCATTGCCCTTCGATCGTAAAACTGCAGTTTCTCTTTGGAAGACTGGATAGTTCAAGGATAGTCACATTTTTTCCCTTTGCACTAACAAAGTGGGGCACAAGTTATCAGAATCAAACCAAGTGTATAGAAGAGGAAATACACTTCCCGTAGAGCCTAGGAGGATGCTACAACTGCAGGAATAAAGGAAGCAGACTACAGGAACTAAGAAACACGAAACTTAGACAGAAAGAGAAAATAATTGCTCCATTTTGTAGCTCATTTCCCATTTGAGTTTGGTAGATAACAAAACAGTTAACAGCGCCAATGAGAGAACGGTAGCCTGTGCAGTGTGTAATCCTTTAAGCCCCATACCTCTAGGCAGCAGCATGAGTCAGAACAGACTGCATCTCTCTTCTGACAGAACCACTGGCAGGACAGGTATGGACTAGTCCCCTAAACACCCCATCCTTCACCTGCATTATGGTCAAACTGGATGATGAGCAGAATTTGACTTTTGAAAGCAGATTTAACAGCTCCTTTAAACCAATTTGAACAAGCTGGGGAAAAAAAATCAAATATTCGAAAAGATTTATGTCCTCCTGAAGAGCACAGAAAGATACTCTACCTGAACTGTAATAACCGGGTACTTGTATGGCACAGAGCTTGGTATCAGAGCAGAGTACATACTATTCAAAAATGCTGGCTTTTCATTCACATCCTGCACTGTGATTGTCAGCATCACCACGTTTTGAGCAAACAGTCCTGTTAAGCAAACACAGGTTATCTCTGGTGCTGCTCAGACTTGTGTCTGCGACAACAACAAACATCAACAAAGCACAACTGTTAAAGAGGCTGGGCCAGGCTGTAGCTTTGCAGTGTATCTGTGCTGCACGTGAGAAAGAGGGAAAAGAAAGGGATTGTAGCAGGGAAATATGAAGAGGAGCTATTTATTTCACTTCTCCTGGGGCTATGGTAAGAACAGGCAGTGAGAAGCCAAAGCTGTTTCTCTGTCAGACTTCTCCACCTGGCTGTACGTGATCAACAGTCTAATGCTCAGGTATTAAGTTCTTTTCTGAGGCTGCTGCTGCTACTGTGCAGGTCTGCACAGCCTTGACCTTCCACTTTTTCTCTTCCTTGCCAGACTTCTCAGATTAAGGAGAAACTCAATTCCCATCATTGGTTGCAAATACAGAAGACAAAAAAACATCCTGTGTTCATTGCTCTTATTCAAGTTGGAAAGCCCTTAGAAGGAAAGTTACCTGAAGACTGGACTTGTACAGCAGATGAGATATTTTCATTTGCTTCTACTAAAATCACATACTGAGAAACTTCCTCGTAGTTCAAATTAATTGCTGTTTTCAGCTGGCCACTCTTTGGATCCAATCTAAAATGACCTGAAAGTAAAAGCATGCACTTTTGTTGTTACATCACCTATAGCTCTCCTACCTTTTGTATCTCAGTTTCTCTTAGGATGCTTCTATGGGCCCTCTGCTCTTAAAAAATGTGAAATGCATCTCTACACTGTCTGAACAGCAGAGGCACTATAGCTGAGGTCTTATCCCAGACATGCACCTTTAGAAACTTGCAAAGGAGCAACTAACTTGGAAAACAAAATTGCAGTCTCTTGTTGCATGTGATTTCCATGCTTCCTATTAACTTTTATTTATTCCTATTCTTTGTGTGCACAAATGGAGTTACCTCATGGCTGCTAAATCTGAAGGACAAATGCCCTAACAAATGTGCAAGTGCAAGGAAATGATAGACTAAAAGTGATTGGTAGGGAGGGAGCTACCTGCTAATGAGGACTTCAGTTTTGTCTCCTTAGCCTGCAGTTTTTTGTATCTTATTACCACAGGGACCCATTTATTGGCAGGTAATAACCACCTTTTTAGCCAAAGGTTACCAAACTGTTACACTGAAGAGATCTGAAAGAAGTTCAGTGCATATTTATTTATATATTAAAAGAAATGACAAACTTTTATCTTTGATCTCCATCTTCTCAATTAAATACAGCAGCATCTGCCATACAAAAGACAGGTTGGTCTGTTATCTTAGCTCTTTTAAGTCAGAAACGAAATAGCACTCACCTTTTTCATTGCCAGATACAATTGTGTAAACGATCGATTTTCCTGAAGTCCCAGCCACAGCAAAAGTGTAAATTGAATGATCCACTCCTGTATTTTCCAAGACTGAAATGCTAACATAGAAAATTAATTTATCATTTATGTTAAACTTTCCAGCAGCAGTTACATTGACAGGCTTTGAAATTTAAATCCTTAATAGCAATGTCTCCATGGATAATCCTACCTTGGGCCCTTCTAGCCGTTTGCTAGAGCTCAGTGGCCTTCAGAGAGCAGTGTAAGCCCTACTTTTGTAGCCAGAAATTTGTTTACCGTTGGGTAAAGCCTAAGGAAAATGGTTTTACTAGCATGCAAGAGGAAAAGGGCTTTGGCTTGCATAAGCTGCATGGTAAAGAAATGAAAGGTGATGCCTTGCATCATGCTCCTAGAACTACCAACATAGCAGGACTTCCTGGACTTTTACTTTTATTAAAAAAAAAATAAAAAATAAAAATAAAAATAAAGGCCTTTCTAGTATGTGAGAGGGAAACGCTAGTATAGTTATCTTCAACTTTCAATTTTACTGTGTGTTCAACTACCTGGCGATTATGTACCAGTTATAAAACTCACCTGATTTTGTTCTCAATAAACTGAGGAACAAATGGACGGTTGTCAATCACATTAAGAGTAATCACAGCAGTACCATTTAAAGATGGAGAACCTTTGTCCTTTGCCATCACTGTTAAATGGATCTCTTCAAATCTAGACAGGTTTCCAGTTGTTATTATTTTCCCCTCACTCTCATCTTCTATCAAGAAGAATGCACTGAAGTTTAGATCTGGGACAATGTAATATTCAATAAGGCCATTTTGCCCCTGCCATGAAAGGAACACAATTTTATGTCACTAATGCTTGCAGGACCATGTTATTTCAGAGCTCCTAGTCCTGTCGTACAGACTCACTGAAATCTCAGTATTTCCTTGCTTAAGTTGACAGAATGTCAGAGGCATTTTAACCATATAAGAGTAATCAGGACTCAGATACTTCACGCTTAAGTTGTAACACAAGAGCAGCTGCAGCCAATGGACAGAGTCATCAGCATAACGTCATTGCCTCCCCTCCATTAACTTTGATGCTTTAAGAGCTATGTATACTTATAGTCTTAAGAACACACACTTGTATAACAGTGCATTTAGTAGGACTTTAAATGTGTCATGGTCTTCAGCTCTGCACAAACTTAGTCTACTTTAGCTTATATAAAAATGCTACCTCAATAGTTTTGTAATCAAAGTTCATAGCTTAGAACATCTAAGTTAGATTTTCAGAAGAGGAGGATATTGATGAGTGAAGATTTTTTTTCATCTAGATTCCCCATGTGACCTGGGACAATGCGCTTCAGATTCCCTGTCTGTCAAAGTGTGTTCATTTTCCACTGGTGCTATAAAGCTTTGTCCACACTGTCAGATGTATTGAGAACTGTGTTTTTATACTGCTAAAAAATAAAGTAGTAATAATGAATTTGCAGGAGAAGAATTCCCGTATCAATACTAAAGAAAACTGCGTGCACTGGGAGTACATTTTAAGGGGTAGGACACACACTGAAACAAGAGATGTTACAAGGTCTTAATGTCTCTAGTCAATTTATTCAGAAAATGGAAACTGACAGTTAGCAATGTTAGGATGGGTGTTAATGGAAACATAGAATGGAAGAAAATTCAGAAGCAGTTTGCCAGTTATACAATAGAAGTGTGGGGAAAGGACTCTGAAAGAAAAAAAATATTAAATTTGTAGTGAGGGGATACCCAAGAGTCCCCTAAAGGAGCAATGTCAACAAGAATAAGCTAAGGTCCCACAGACCCTTGTGGCACCTTTAGGAGAGTTGCAGCCTCCTTGCTGCTGTGCATGTAAGCCCTATTCCTGCCTGCCTACATCTACACGAGAGCTGGACTTAATGTAGGTCTGTGCACCTCGTTTTCCTGAGACAAACCTTAAGCTTTACTCTATTGCACTTTGTTCTGTATTTCTTCCATAGCTCCCCAGAACCAGGATCAAACCCTGGCACGAGCATCTACTGTCACTATATCATGTGTAGATGTACTAGAGCCAAAGGCTTCATTGCTGGGCCATGCCCCAGAATTCTGAAAGGATGCAGAGCTGATCACCAGACACATCTGAAGATGAGAATTTCATTAAGTCTCAGCGCAGGGTTCTCACTCTGGCAACTTTCATAAGCATTTTCATTTTTATATAAAATAATAGCAAATAGCAAAAAGGGCCTTTTGATTATTTGCAGCAATATATCACAACTACAGATATTTTAACCAAAATGATGCATGAAATATTAGGAACGCACCTGATATTTGTGTTCTGCTGTCACTTCTAGATGTTTTGTCTTTTAAGTGATGTAATTAATATTGATGTTGTCATGGTGATCCGACTGACTGATATATCTCCTGTTACCTGGATACAGCCCCAGTGGGTGCAGTACTGGCTAAGTCAGTCAGTCAAACAAAATTACTTTACACAATGGACACAAAGAGAAAAAGCTAGGGTACCACTCTTCAGAGGCATTTGATGAGCATACATTTACATGTTGTTTAGTTTTCAGAGAATCCTCCATTACAGAAGTTCAGATAATTTCACACTCGCTAAGTTGCTTATGCTCTCATGTACTTTTGAAAGACTAGTACAACTCCACACAATAAGGGGGAAAGCTGGGGCAAATTCAGCTGAGGAAATATGCCCAAAAATAGGGAGCACATCATTGTCAGAGCAGAAATAAAATCCTAACTTCCGATTCCCAACACTGCTAGTAAATTACAATTCACTTTCTGCTACAGTTGGTATTTCATGCCTAAAGAACAAAGAAAAATATATTTGGGCTGCAGCTTAAAGCAGTGTCAAAATCAAACACAAGTAGTTACCTGATCTTTGTCAGTAGCATGCACAGTTATGACATGAACACCTACTGGATTAATCATGTTTATAGAAGTGGAATAGGAATTCTGAGCAAATACTGGAGCATTATCATTCACATCAATCACTAGAACAGTGACATTAGTAGTTGCCTAGAAAACAAAATAGTTTAGTACATCTTAGAATATTTAGAAAGTCTTATTTAGCAATATTTTGTTATTATTTGCTTATGTAACAAAAAGTACAAATTAGACTGTAATTAAGAATGCTGTAGTAAAAGAACAGGTAATGTTTAATTTTGTCAGCTTGACATCAGAAATCACAACAAGATTTTAATACAGAAGATGTAGGAATTCATACTTGCATTAGGGTTCTACTTTTTGGAAGCTTTCAGAATGAGTAAGAATAGGATATGTTCTGTGTCCTACTGTTGCAGCCGATAATGGAAATACAGATTTCGTAGTTCTGTTGATTGTGTAATAACTTTTCAAATAAGAGAAAGAGAGCAGAATTGGAACAATCCACTGAAAATTGCTTTTCCTGCCATGAAAAGTTAACACAGTACTTCTAGTTCTAACTAAAAGCAACAGGCAAGAATTCCTCTTTTTGTTAGTCAGCAAACAATTTAGGGTCAAAATTTACCCTGCATGATTATAAATTATTTGAATGAATTATGGTAGACAGTGTTCTTCAGAATGGATATTGGTGGCAAAAATCTGACCCTAAACATGAGTGGGTGACTAATATATTTTGCACAATAAATGTTTCTGATAAACGTTCCTCCCACTATTTCAAATCTACTCTGACTGGAAGACACAGTTCATTACAGCAATACACTTTTACCTGATAGAAAGGGGCAGATTTATTGTTGACTGCATTCACTGTAAGGGTATATTTATTCACGTTTTCATAGTCTGGAGAGTTCTTTATCTTAATGTTCCCAAGTATTGCATCTATTTCAAAGATATCTCCTCCACCACCTGAGATACAAACAAAGCAGCATTATCAATGAATACATCTTAGAAATGTAGCATTTAAAATGGTAGTTAATTATACATTTACTTGTGTCTTGAGCTCATGAAGACCATTCTGTAGATGATACTCAAGAAAAACACAAAAGATTGAGTGGATGAACATTTGAAATGCGAACCAACAGAATGGGTTAACAAGTTCTGCAGATACATCCATCTCACTCATAAAGTAATAGTTTTTGAGGCATGCAAACGATGATGGACAGCACAGTGGAGTCATGGAGTACATCTCTAGAAAGACACTCCTCCCAGCCTGCACATCTCTTTGGGACTAGTAGAGGTCAGAGGTGTTCCCAGGCTCTTTTGCAGTCCTCTGACCTTCTGTGCGTTGTCTCATTTGCATTTGCAACAGCCATCAACACTGTAACAAGACAGTGCACCTACCTGCTAACCTCTGTAAGAAGAGATGTCACTGAATTTATTCAGGCTCTAAGGAAGGTGGGCTAAGTGGCATGTAGATGTAAAGAGAAATCAAATTGTCACTGCTAAAAGATGTGGCAGTGATTTTTACTGGCTACTCTCGTCCAAAACCACCTCAAAGCTTGTATGCATATTGGAAATAAAAGATCCTGAAAACTATATCCACATTGCTCTTGATGGTACAAACAACAACAGCAACTTTTAATGCCTGTAGGCTTTGGACCAGAGGGCTATATATCACCATCTTTGTTATATTAAATGTAGTGGCAAAAGAGGTGCTCTTCTCAACTGTGATCCCAGCAGCTACCATAGTTAAACGTGATAGGAAGCACAAACCAGAGCTCTGCTGCTGTGGTTCACACTCTGGCACGCTAATTTAAAATGAAATTAGAGGCAGTATGCATTAATAGCTTGTGCAGAGATCTGAGGTATCAGAGGAGGTGCTGCCTGTCGTGCTACTTCTACTGCAGAGGTAAAGGAGTCCAGCACAAGAACAGTCCATGGTAGTGTATCAGCTCCTGACACACTTGTGATGCTTCTAGTAGCTGCAAAATGATCACAGTCAACAAGCTAAAGAGAGGCTTAATTTAATAGCATTTAGAACAACTGTAGTTTCTGCAAAGAAAGCTGCTATTCAATAATTTTGAAAGATATGTGGGCATAAATTATTAAAATAGTAAAGCAGGTGAAAGTGAACCTCCTTGGCTTACATAGAGAAGAGTTAGGAGCTAACACATATAAGGCTATTTATGCTTTTAGCAATATACACAACAACGTGACAGTTCTTCCAGTGCAGTAAGAGAACCCCTAGTTACCTGTAAGGCTATAAAGAACAAAAGCATTGTCTCCTGTGTCTCTGTCCGTTGCTGTGACTTTTCCAACTATGAATTCCACATCCACGTTTTCATTTACACTGAATGGAGTCACTGGATTAAATACAGGTGGCCAATCATTAACATCAGTGATCTTTATGACAACTGTGCAGTAACCCCTTTTCTTCTCAGGGATTCCATCATCTTCAGCATATATTACAACCTATAAGTAACATGATTATCGGAAATGAAACCATGTAAATAGATACTTGCATTACAATTTAAAAAATCTGGATGAGTTTTAAACTTCAGAGTATTCTTAGAAATGTGAACTTGAATTCTGAAATCACTTCAGAATGGTTATTGAATAGTTTAGGAGTGTCCGACTGACATAAAAAAACCCTTTTTTTATACAACCAAAATATTCACCAAGTTTTTTGCTTAAAACAACACAAAATGATAAAAAATATCTAGCAGTAGCAGCAACAGTAGAGAACATTAACCATCATCTTGTCTCCAGCACCTTTGTCAATATCAAGCTAAAGGAAAAAAAAGTCACCAAAAATCCAAGGAAAAAATAAAAGTGTTCTGAATACAAGCTTTAAGAAAACAAAAGCAAACCTGGTACTCTGTAGGTTCCTCTTCGTAATCAAAGGAGACAGTGGAATAAAGAATTCCAGTTGCTTCATCTATCTGGAATTTTGTTCCATCTCCACTGAGAATGCCATATGTTAGGGCACCATTTCTACCCGTATCGTTATCCTGAGCTGTCAGGTGGACAATCTGGGTAGCAGGCAAATTCTGTCAATGAAAAACAAATTGAGGCTCTCATAGACTTTGGTTAGCTGCAACTTCTTAAAATATGTGAAGGGGGGAAACAGACACTGCATACAGTGAAGAATAGAACTATTTCCTCAGACCATGTCTTTTCTTCAGAAAAAAATATCACCACCTTTTAAAACACATCGGACGTTGATCTCAAGTGTCTGACTTGCTGTTAAGGAATTATTAACAATTAATAATCTCTACTCCTTTGAAACTACAGAGATGTTCTCAACTTTGAAGTCATTTTTTCTGTCTGAACATTAATTGGCTAATAATTATTCTTTTTAAAATAAATGATCTAATTCTTCCCTTTAAAAAAAATGTTATTTGCATTAAGATTGACAGTAAATATCAGCATTTTAATTTTAGGGCCATTTGAAACCTGATCTGAAGTTATTTGATCCAACTCTGCATCCAACCATTCCTTCTCTGTAAATATTTCATATAGGAATCAATTTTTAAGGTTTGGTAATTTGATTCCAACTCTCCTACATCGAAGTAACTGGGGATATTAAAAATAGGCATAATAATTAAATGTAGATTTAGTTAACCATTAGAAATTGACTAGATTTCAAACCAGTTGTGGCTGTTAAGGACAACATTCTGAATCAGCTGGTAATCTCAAAGGCAGTGTATGTGCTACCTGAAACATAAACCTCATCAGTGTGCTGAATTTTTTGTCTGCTGTTGTTTTTTTAAGTAGCAAGCAGATTAAGGTGTGGAAAGTGTTGAAGAGTGACATGTAACTTAGATCCTTTTTCATAGCTAAATGCTCTGACTTCCATTGTGGGCCACTGTAACATAATAGCCACAGACTGAAATCTAGCTTGCTTTTTGCCACCACTTAGTGGTGAATCACAGCAGATCTGCTTGCATGAGAGAAGTGCGCAAACCTAGAGAAGACTTGTTTCTGTTACTTCCATGCAAGAAGCTCCACAGAATCACACAGAACGACAGAATCATAGGGGTTGGAAGGGACCTCCAGAGATCATCAAGTCCAACCCCCTGCAAAGCAGCTCCCTACAGCAGGCTGCACAGGTAAGCAACCAGACAGGTCTTGAATATGTTCAGAGAAGGAGACTCCACAGCCTCCCTGGGCAGCCTGTTGCAGTGGTCCGTCACTCTCACTGTGAAGAAGTTCTTTTGCATACTGGTGCAGAAATTCCTAGGCTCCAGTTTATGGCCATTTCCCCTTGTCCTGTCCCCACAAATCACTGAAAAGAGGTTGGCCATGTCCCTTTATCTCCCACACTTAAGATGTTTATAAACATTAATAAGATCCCCACTCAGTCTTCTTTTCTCAAGGCTCCCTTACAAAAAGTTAAGTGAGAATCAGATTGCAAATGCACATGAAGATGTTCTGTGAATAGAAATGCAAGATGGGAATGGCTATTTTTTTTTTCTGCCATGGAGCCCTTTATTAGTAAAACATTCACTTTTTCTTCAGTACGTCCTCACTTCTAGACCATTCTCTACGTATTAGGATTTTCAGGTTGAAATAAACCTTAAAACATCTTATGGTAGAACGCAAAGCCTGTTCAGTTCCATGATGTTTACTTATATACTCAACACAAGAGTTTTTTATTTGTTTTCATTACTACTTTGAGGATTCATTTTTATGATTCAGTTTGGATGTTTTCTTACCTCTTCCAGCTCTTGTTCTAGTAGAGAGAATGTGAAAACTGGAGGGAAGTCATTTTCATCAATGACTTCCACGTGCACGGAAACTTCATTAAATATGCTAGCAGTAGATGAATCTGTTGCTCTCACATTGAAAACGAATGGAAAATCTTCCACTGTCAATTTCTTTCCTGTTCTTATGATACCAGTGGATGGATTGACAATGAAATACCCTATTAAAAACAAGCAAACAAACAGAAGTTACTCTGATTTTATTAGTTAAAACTGAAGATAGAAAGCCTTCAATGTAAGCTATAGGTAATTTATATATCTTATCACAGGTTACAGTATTCTTCCAAAAACGAAATAAAATCAAGCACGGTTTTATAAGAATATCAGATAAATCCAGGCCTGCAGTTAACAAAAACTAATAATTAAGTAAGTCAGTATGGAAACTAATGGGAAGAAGTTCACTGAACCACTTTCTGTTCAGGTGATCTTCACCTTTCTCTGAAAGGGTCAGAGGTTATTTGTACTTGCTTCAGCAAGCAGTTATTTTATTCACTATGAATTCCTGTTGTGACTGAAGATGAGGGATTCTGCATTTATCAGAGTCTCTTGACAACTTCAAGTGAATCACAACTTCAAACACTTTACAGTAGGATAAATGCAAAGAGGGTACATTTAATAAGGCAATATTAGCTCTGTAAGTTTAAGATTAGTGGAAAAAAAAATATCAAAAAAACAAAAAAAAAAAACAAACAAAACAAAACAAAACATAGCACTAAGTACTAATCCACTTTATCCCTTGTAAGCCCATTTTACACATTCATGTTTAAGAAAACGCTGCTGAGTTAGGTGAGATTTTTTGGTTGGTTAGTTTGTGCTCCATCCAGAAGGCTTTATGCTGATTTAGGTATTCTCTTTCCAGTCACTGTACCTTTATGCCTGATCAGGTACCACCTGATCCTCTTGTAGCAGACAAAAAAAAATGCCCATAAAGCCAGTGCAGTCAGGTCAGTACCATGTGTCTGTAACTAATCTGGCAGAAATTCAATCATACTCACACTTGATCCATACTGAATTTATAGATCTGGTTGATATACACCAAACATTCATGGCTATAGAACTGAGCAAAAAACAACCACCCAAAAAAAATCCAAAATACGAAGTGTTTTGCAACAGTACTTCTGTATAACACAGAATCACAGAATGACCCAGACTGGAAGGGACATCAAGGATCATCAAGCTCCAACCCCCCTGCCACAGGCAGGGCCATTGACCTCCACATTTAATACTAGACAAGGCTGGCCAGAGCCCCATCCAACCTGGCCTTGAACACCTCTAGGATGGGGCATCCACAGCCTGCCTGGGCAGCTGTTCCAGCACCTCACCACTCTCTTGGTAAAGAGCTTTCCCCTAATAGCCAACCTAAATCTTCCCTCCTTCAACTTAAAATCATTTCCCCTTGTCTGGCTATTATCTACCCTTTCAGAGGGTTGACTTCTCTCCTGTTTATAGGCTCCCTTTAGGTACTGGAAGGCTGCAATGAGGTCACCCCACAGCCTTTTTTTTTTCCAGGCTGAACAAGCCCAGCTCCCTCAGCCTGTCTTCATAAGGGAGGTGCTCCAGCCCTCTGATCATCTTTGTGGCCCTCCTCTGAACCCTCTCCAACAGCTCCTTGTCTTTCTTATATTGAGGGTCCCAAACCTGGACACAGTACTCCAGATGCAGCCTCACAAGGGCAGAGTAGAGAGGAACAGTCACCTTCCTGTCCCTGCTGGCCACCCCTCTTCTGATGGAGCCCAGGATACCATTTGCTTTCCGAGCTGCAAGAACACACTGCTGGCTCATGTTCAGTTTTTCATCCACCGGGACCCTCAAGTCCTTCTCTGCAGGGCTACTCTCAAGGATTGCTCCTCCCAGTCTGTATAAATGCCTGGGATTCCTCCAGCCCAAGTGCAACGCCTTGCACTTTGCTGTGTTGAACCTCACTAGATTCACCTGGGCCCACCTTTCAAGTCTGTTGAGGTCCCTCTGAATGGCATCCCTTCCTTCCACTGCATCAACCACACCACTCAGCTTGGTGCCATCAACAAACTTGCTGAGGGTGCACTCAATTCCATCATCCATATCATTGATAAATATGTTAAAGAGCACCAGTCCCAAGACAGACCCCTGGGGGACACCACTCGTTACCAGCCTCCACCTGGACATAGAACCATTAATCACCACCCTCTGTCTGCAGCCTTTCAACAAATTAACAAATTATCCATCGGGTGGTCCATCCACATCTCTCCAATTTGGAGACAAGGATGTTGTGGGGGACCATGTCAAAGGCCTTGCTCAAGTCCAGGTAGATGACATTGGTCCCTTTACTTGGTCACCATCACTCCATCATAGAAGGCCACCAGATTGGTTAGGCATGACCTTCCCTTGGTGAAGCCATGCTGGCTGTCCTGGATCACACACTCATTCCTCATGTGATCAAGCATGTCATCCAGGAGGATCTGCTCCATGATCTTCCCAGGTACAGAGGTGAGACTCACTGGCCTGTAGTCCTCCCCTGGGTCCTCCTTGCTCCCTTTCTTATAAATGGGAGTGATGTGACCCCTCCTCCAGTCATCCGGGACCTCACATAACAGCCAGGACTTTTCAAATATGATGGAGAGCAGCTTGGCAACCAGCTCAGCCAGCTCCTTCAGAGCCCTGGGATGCATGCCATCCGGCCCCATGGACTTGTACGCATTCAGTCTCATGAGGTGGTCTCGGACATGCTGTACACTTACAGTGGGGGGGATTTACCCCCCCGATCCCCACCTAGAGGTTTAGGGATGCAGGGTTCAGGGAACACATCCTTTTCTTGTTATTTCATGTGAAGAGCTTACCCTTTTCATCTCCAGACACAATGCTGTATACTACAGGGACATTATACAACACAGCGATCTGTACAACAAATGTATCCGGCAGTGTTTTCTCACTCAGAGGTGCAGGCTGATAGACTGCCTCAGAGAACACTGGGAATGAAATGTTGGTGGGAGCTACTGTTACCGACACCTGCAGGGAAGAAGACATGACCACAGACATTACACAACAGAAGTCTGGAGCTTTTTCAGTAAGAAAAAGGCTAGGATTACTGCATGCTGAGTTTGACACCTTAGTATCTGTACATTAGTGAAAGTTGTTTAAAAGAATAGCCAGCGGTCTCACCAGTTTAGTTTCAGCTGATTTTTTTCCTAAATACAGAGTGGGATTCCAGTTGCTCATATATAGTTGCTCACATTTTCAAGTGACTTTTTTTGGCTTAACAGCTTTCAAAGAGAGGATTTATAACAAATTATTCCACTGTAGTATGCACAATCAGAACAGGAATGGTCATAATTGATTTTACGAAAAATTGTGCAAGGCTGTAAATAATGCCACTAGTTCACAAAATTATGGACAGTTTCGTTCTAAATGTCAGCCAGCTGCTGTACAGTGCTCTGAAGAACAATAGCTCATAACTGTTTTAAGGTTCTGCTGAATATAATTTTCTATGTCTTTATCCTTATGCATTTCTACCTTTTTTTGAATTTTGCTGATCTGTGATATGTAGTGGCAAAAGATCACAGCCAGTAAAAAAAAATATCACTGCGTAAAAAATATTTCCTTTATCATATTTCAAGATCTCACTCTTCATTTTAAAATGCATTTATTTCTCATACCATGAGAAAATAAACAGGGACGCCTTATTTGCTGTCTCCTGTTTATTATATCACACACTTCCACTATGTACCTTCTAACTGTCCCACTCTTGACCTTGCACAGAGGTTTCCATTCCTCTAAACTTCTTCCCCCACAGTCCAGAGCCTCTGTCTTTCTTGCATCTTTTCTGAAGTGGAATTATCAAAATAATACAAAACAGATAAGGTACCAAGCAACTGCTATAGCAGCATAACTTTTAAAATGCTATCATAGCGTATCCTGTTCCTGAAACAGACATGCAGCGCTGACATTCCAACTCATCTTTGCACACTTTTGTCTCACTAATACTTGTTACCTGTAGTTACACTCAGTTTAGAATAAAGCAGTATGGTGAATAAACTTTGTAAGTAGATACTAAAGTAAGAATTTTAGTACCTTTACAGAAGTTGAGAGCGGTGGCAGACCTGAATCCGTAGCAGTGACTGTCAAGGAATAATACAGGGGAGATGCCTGTTTGTTTAAGTCTCTTGTTAATGTGAGTACTCCTGAGGTACTGGAAAGATTAAAGAGGCCTTCTGAGTTCCCATCTGAAGAGGGAAAAAACAAGTATTGGAAATGTTCAACAGAGCCAGCAGAGACCAGTGACTGAATTATAAACCCAAGATCAGGGAGACTTGAGTTGAAAACCTGCTTTGTATGTTATTTGAAACACATACAGATGTGGTATGAAGTCTTCCCTGATACTGCGTTTGTGTCGCAGAGTCCTTTGAGCTGGAAGGGCCGTTGTGAAGCCTCCAGTCTAATCTCTCACTCAAAGTAAGATCTTGAACGAAATCAGAGTATGTTGCTTAGGACTTTGACCAGTCTAGTGATGAAAACCTCCAAGGGCGGCCTCTCAGGACAGTTGGTTCCAGTGCTCAGTTATCTTCATAGAGAACTTTTTTCCTCTTACATTTACAGATGAGTTTTTTTTTTCCTCCTTATGTTACAATGGCAGTCAGAAACTTTTGTTTCGACTTGTGGCAATGATATCTAATTCTTCTGTCATTAACTCTTCACCTCAGTGAGGAGTTTAGCTCCATTTTCTCAGTAATCTCTTCTTAGGAGAGAGATCCATGATCCAGTTCTTCATTAACTGCTAGGATTTGCTAGATTCTTTGAACCTTGTCTCCAGTCACAAAGGCTGGAATACCTTATCAGTGTTGTGGTGCTGTGAGCTGAGCATGTTAGGCACTGTGTCTTCCAGGTATTTGGTTAAAGATTACAATGCATACTTGATGCATGACAGCTATGGAGACCATATAGGTATGGTAGATGCAATTATGTGGTATAACTGTTGGAGCTCAGGTATACTAGCACGTGTCAATACCACCCAAATGTGCCTGCTGTATCCAACTTTTCATTAGGATTCATATTCCAACTTTTCATTAGGATTCATATTCAAGGCAATATTGTAAGTGAAGCCTAAAATTCCCAATTACTTCTCTAGGACAAGAATATCCTTCTTTGTTTCTATAGTAAACATTCACTGGAAGCCATTATTTTGATCAGTTTTTTGATAATACTACAATATAATCTCTCTAAAAACGTCAGCTTTATACATAAATACTTAAAAACATTTGTCTGTCACACTCATTTCTATCAATTTTGAATGTAATTGTTCAAGATGCAGTTTGGATGTACTTTTCAGGGTCTTAATTCCACAAAAACAGTTAATAGTTTGGTAGTACACAAGTATCCTAGTAATAAACACCCATGAAGTTTTTCCTAACATACCTGTAATATTGTAGAAAATGCCTTCATCATAACCTTTACTTTCATCTCTTGCGTCAATATCTACCACCAATGTGCCAGCTGTAGAATTGTCTAGAAGGATCTGGAAATACGAGGGTTTATCAAATATGGGTCCTTCTTCATTAACATCTTCCACGATAACTAAGAAAAGAAAGTCCACATCTGAGCGTAAATGTGAATTTCACTTAAGAAGTTACAGGCTACTGCTTCAGCTCATATAAGTGTCCACAGTTCCTCTGTACTGAGTTTAAATTCTTTCAATATAAACAAAATAGCAACTTTGTTTTCTGAAGTTCAAAACAGCTGCCCTTTGTGGATTTACTTTACTGTCCAGAAAATACATTCCTCACAATGACTTCACTTCTGGCTAGTGTGTTGTCACTACTATCTGTCATGAATAATACTATCTCACTGTTTCCTTGTGCTCCTTTCTGGGTCTCTCTCATCTCTGGCTTTAATTGAGACAAGATTGTTAATTTTGTGTTTGTACACGACCTGGGACAATACAGCAACGGAGTATAACTGAAGCAGGCCCTACAGTAGTATAAATAACACAGAAGAAAAAGTTCTGTGACAAGGATCAGTACTTCCAGTCATACCAAACCTAGGGCTGGTCAAAGATGAGGATAGCAACTTCACAGAAATCTTCTGCTATAAAATCTTCATTTAATATAGTTTGGGGNGGGGGGGGGAAGGAAGGTTTTGTTGTTTGGTTGGTTTTGTTCTGTTTTTAAAACAAAGTAGCGCTATTTTAACAATATTTTTACAACTCTTAAAATCATCATCAACGTTTTTCACCAATAAAGAAGTCAGCTGTCAGTAACCACAAAAGAATTGAAGGATGATTTTGAAAACTTTTTCAATCAAAGTGTCAAGTAGGTACGGTAGAAATGACACAGAAAAATTGTGAGAAAATTAAAGCAAGCATTGTCAATGTGTATGAAAAAAAACTTCCTTTCTGACAAAGCAGTTAAACATTTTTTGAGAAAAATTTCATCTGGCCACAATTAAAAGGTCACAATCATTTCTAATAATTTACTTCAGCTGAATGTATTAATACTGAGGACTATCTTTGTGCCTTATAATTACATATGCTGAAAGAGAAATGAAGGAAAATTTTCTGTGATAAAACAGAACTACCTGTAATGTTTGCTGTGTCTTGGAGATGTGGCTCGCCAGGATTGAAAGCTTTCAGTGTAAACGTATAATGGGCACAGCTTTCATAGTCCAGAGGTTGCACTGTTGAAATATTTCCAGAAAGTTCTCCAACACGAAATGAAGTCTCTCCAATAATAGTGTAATGAATAATGGCATTGTACCCTATGTCTTTGTCTATGGCTGTTGTGCTCAAAATCTGAATTAAAAAAAGCAAACATTTACGTCAGAATGAAGAGAATGGCAAAGCATACGCACAAGTATTAAGCTGTATCGTGTTTACTGTCTGAATTACTCACAAAACCATTAATTGCACTGCTAAAATACTGACACACCATATAGCAGGACAGGTAACAGATGTCATAATCTAGGGTGTTACCCCTTTCCTTGATTCCTGCCAATCATTACTTCACATCCACAAGGCAAATATGGAGCCAGAAATCGATATATTAAGGGAAGACAGAACACCTTAAGAGCAAGGGGATACTAGGTACATGACCTAGCAGGCTTACAACAGGCCCCTTGAAAACCAGACCTTTAAAACCGCACTACCACTGTGGTAGAAGGGGCAGGGAGAGTGGCACAAAGAGAACTTCAGGGAGATCCAGTGGAATAGGCAATCCACTGTCATATAAAATGAATACACTCTGATTTTACAGACTCCATAGACTCAACAGGCATCCACCAACGCACAATCATCATAGCACCACTTCCAAGTTTACATAAAGAACATTACTGCAGAAGAACACTTTTAATGCCACGCACCACGTGTGGAGGATCATTCTCTTTTACAGTCACTGAGTAGAAGTTCTGGGAGAACACAGGTGGGTTGTCGTTTACATCTTCTACAGCAATGCTTAGAGCTAAGCTTGCAGATAGTGGTGGTTTGCCAGAGTCAGTGGCCTGTGAAGAAACAAGTTGTCATTAAATACAGCACTACATAGATATAAACTTATTTCAAAATAAAAATTCTGAAAGGAATCTTTGTCTCTGAAGACCTCCTTCTGGGTCAGTTATCACTCAGTTATATTGGTCTAACTCTGTGCTTGCTGACCTGAATACCTTCCAAGAGCTTCTCGCTTTGCTCAATAATTTAATCAGCTGTAAAGGTCTCCTTAAAACACACTCAGCCACAATGGCAGGTGCTGGAACAACCACTTGTATGCGCAGACGTTAATTTGATTAATAGCAGAAGATCAACTGAATAGATGCTTATAAAATAAGTGTAAAAACAAAGTTTAACCCAAGTACATTTTTTAATATAAATCTCAAATATTTTATGTCTAAATACATACGTTTTGAGGAGTGGAAAAAAAGTGAGAGGAACAGACAAAACTGGACTGGCAAAACAGTACAAGAAATATAGTTGTGGCAGCTGCGCAGTCTAAAACAAGTTCCAGAATGCTTTACAGATTTGACAGTAAGCTACCATGTGTCTATGATCTTTAGGATCTGAAGTTCATGAGTCGTTTATTCAACAATAACAATTTACACAGCAGAAAACAGAGTTCTCAGTGAAAAAGATAACAACCAAAAAATAGTGAATGAATTCTAATGGAATTCATGATGACTGAGATTTCTTTCTTGTGACTATTCAGTATTTACCAGTTTTATCTTGAGAATTTTGCAAACTTGCAACAAATTTTTCAACTTACTATTATTTTCAGCTCATAATTATCCACCATTTCTCTGTCTAAGGATGTTCCTGTCATTAGCTTGCCTGTGGAAGTGTTAATATGGAACGTTCCAGCAAAATCATCTTGTAAATAATAGCTTATAAATGCATTATCTCCTATATCCAGGTCAGTAGCAGAAAATGTTCCCAAATCTAGAGGAGCCGCATTCTCAGGAAGAGATAGTTTTGTTTGAATCAATTCTGAGAAAACTGGAGGGTTGTCATTGATGTCATTTATTCTCACAGTTACCTGTATTTAAAAACAAACAAACAAACAAACTTGATTGTAGAAACAGTATCCAAAGGAGAACGTTTTCATTTCAGTCTACAAAAGTTTATAGAAAAAATAAACAAAAAAAACCCCACGCCAATAACAAAGAAGGCTCCTAACTTCAGCATTTGAACATTTTCACAATCTCAGCATCTCAGCAATTCTACTTTTTTAATCCTCAGTTGTTACAAGTAAGAAAAACTCTACTTTAACCAGAAGAGATGAGCAGAATTAATAATTTGGGGCTTTTTGGCAGAACTATGCACAGTCAGTTTCAGTGTTAATCAGTTTCTTTGGTTATGAGTTCTTCATAGAGGAACTCTCTGGAAGCAATGCAGTTTGAGAAGCTGTCAAGATTCCTCAGGAGAAATGGAAATTAAATTCAACAAGTCTCTCGAAATACTCATTCTTACATAATCAATGACACTTATCTAGACTTCTTTTTTCTTGTAATATTCTAGTGGTTTTAAAAAAAGATGATAAAAATGTAACACACTGTACCAAAGCAATTGCTGTATTGGGTGGCACCACAGAGTCAACAGCTTCTACCACGATGCTGTATAGGTCATCGTCCTCTCGATCTAACTTGGCAAGAGTCACAATGTCTCCTTGGTCGCTAATAGCGAACTTGTCAGTATGTGATCTCAGAAAGTATACTACTTGTATGGCTATGCTTCCAGTCAGTGCCTTCACAGAGCCAACAACAGTCCTAACTGGTTCCTCTTCTGGAATGTTGAACTCATAGCTGGAGCTTTCAAAAGCCAGTCCGAAGCCAGTGTCATTTACCAGCAGGTAGACAGTAACAGAGGCTAATGAGGGAGAATTATTCAAATGTTAGAAGTACTAAAATAATAGAGCTGCTGGTGAAATAATCATGTCCTGTGCCCTATTTCCCTAAATGTTTTGGGTAGTAATAGAAATTGACATAAACTGGCACGTAGGAAACAGTAGCAAAAAGAAAATAAAAGTCAGTAGCAAAAAGGAATAATATATGATACACAAGATAAAATGACTTCTATGCCTAACCTCTCATGCTTGAGTGGAGTTCCAGAGCGACCACACTTCACTGATTACAGTAGTGCTGGCTCAATAAGTAGGAAAGCAAGGAGTTCACAGGATTTGTTTTTGGTTTTTTTTGTCTTACACTAAATTACATTGTAACAAAAGAAAAGTAACATCCATAAAATCCAATGAGTTCAAATTCTATTTGATTTCTCATCCTATTTTAAGAAAATCAGTGATTCCTTTTGGTCATGAAAAAACAAAATATTTCCTAAAAAATACATGAAAAACGTTATTAAATATTTTTTGAAAGAGCTAAAATATATTTGCTAATTTAAATGTTTCTACCTCTAAGAAAATAGAGGAAACACTTGACACAGTTTTTTGTTTCTTTGTTTGTCTTAAATACTAGGAGCACTATTGCATCTATCTTGATCAGGATTATTAAACTAAGCTCTCCGTTTATAAGATCATCTGGGAGGAAATCAAAGAGTAAAAAGTAAATTTTCATCATTGCTAAAACATAACAAGGATTCTAGCCCTAATTAATTTTGATTTCGTTGTTTGTAAAGGTTACATTTACGCAGGAAGAAAAAAAAGCAGAAGGTGGAAACATAATTTACCATTTGATGCAAGCTGAGGAACTCCATGGTCAGCAGCAATAACCGTCAGTGTAACAGCCATGTCAGCTGTGATGTGGGCCAAGCTACTGATGAGGACGATTTCTCCAGTATGGTTATTTATTTGGAAAATATCAGAATGGTTCATTAGGCTATTTTAAAGAAAAATCAGTATAAAATCCATGTTAATGACAGAGGAAGCATCCCCTAATTCCTGTTACTTTTGTAACAAGCAACAAACAAACAGTATTTATTTGTAAATATAAATAGAACCAACAAATAGCATTTACTTATAAATATTAAAAAGATATGGCTAAGAAAAATACTCTAGCAACATTAACCTAGGTCTATCTGCCTTTTTATTCCCTAGTATATCTTCCACACTGAAGAAAGTGAGAATTCATGCCTTCGCTTCCCATTAGATCTCAAGCCTTTGATCTTCCCACACATAAGAAGCAGACACTGTACACTCAGCTGCATATTCTGCAACGTAAGAAGTGAAGGTGACTTTCACCTGAAGACTGCAGATCCTAGTTCCTGCACATTCTCGTGGGTAACTGGATTGCTCACAAGAACAAGTATATGTTTAAGGTAGAATGCCATCTCACAGGTAAAACTCCTCTCTTTCAAGACCCTATTTTTAAACACCCATAGTTTTCTCACTCATTCATCTTAAGGACTTCCTAATCTATACTTTTCCTGTCAATGTATCCAGGTATTTTTGATAGTACAGGGTTCACCCAGGAATCTTCCTCAATTATGTAATTTTTATGCATAGCCCATTATGAATGTCGGTATTTCCTGATCTCCTCCTGTCAGAAAACAGAATATGTATGAGAATATTCTTGGAGATTCATCTGCTTTCTACTCATATTTCAACATGTTTATATAAAATTTTTAGAAGTGGAAATAAACCTTGACTTTCAGTTCTTGATGTCATCCTCTAAAGGCTTTTTTTTTTTTTTTTTTTTAATAGTGTACTCATGATTTGAAAAGTTAATAAAACACAAATTAATGTATCTCCTCTTCCCTAAGTTTAAAAATCATTGCAGATTACAGCACTTGTAAAAGGTCTTATCTTTAGGTCACCAGTAAAAATACTCTATGAGAAATAAAAACACCCTTCTGTTTCTTTAATAGAAGATACTTATTAACCTCATAGAAATTTACCTGTATGAAATAACAGAATTGTTCCCGATGTCAAGGTCAGTAGCAGACACCGATAGTACAAACGCTCCTTCTTTTGCTGTTGCTACACGTATGCTGGCCAAGTAGTGCGCTTTTGTAAACTGAGGAACATTATCATTCACATCTAATACTTGAATGCTGATGTATGTGAAATTCTGGTGTGATGACAGGAGAAAACTGTGACTCAGAAAATGCACAAATACTGAATTTTTGTTAATAAAAGGGTGTTGAGACAAAGCATAACGTGATCCTCTACATTACCTGCCTTTGAGGCATTCCATTATCAGATGCCACCAACAGCAGCTCATATTTCTCTTTGGCTTCACGATCTACATAGCCATTAACCAAAATGGTTCCATCCTAAAGAAAGTAATACAATTCAATACACTGATCATTTTGATAACTCTTGCAAACCACATTCTCAAAGGAGATGAAGGACTTAAGTTCTCTGTTCTCCTTTGGACAAAAGCAAAGTATGACCAGTATGTCTCAGCTTTTGGACCTGGGCTTATAATTCCAAACTTGTCTGTGAGTTGGTTTTGGTTTCATGAACAGTTACTGCCTATTCTTTTTACCCGATGAGGATAACTGTCAAGTAACTAGCTGAAAAGCAGTTTCCATTTCAGAATATCCAAACTCTTACCTGCTGGATGCTATACGGATTATCCCCATCCTCAGCTGATAAGTAATAAGTAATTCGTGCATTCTCTCCCTCATCCAAATCAGTAGCAGTTACATGTCCAAGTACAGGAGGAGCACCCAACCTGTAATCTCCCTCCAGAACTACAAAACTGTATGACTGCATCTGAAATTCAGGGTTATTATCATTGACATCTAAAACTGTGATGTGAAACAGGGAACTTGAATTAAGACCACCCTTTTCAGCATCAACTGCCCATACCTGCCAAAGGAAACAAAAATAGAATTATCTGCATTAGCATTTTAATAATTTAATGAAGATACAAAAAAAGAGGAGAAGGGAATGCAGTAGAAATGAGCCAAAACTCAAAATCTGTCCTCAAATTTACTTGTATAGTGAATCCAGGTGTAGTCTCCCTGTCCAGTTCTGTGTCATTCCTTAATGAAAGTATTCCAGGAATATCCACAGTAAAAAAAGTACTGTTATGAATGAAGTGTCCCTGAGAAAAGCCAGCCTAAAAAGAAAAATTAGTTTATGTAAGATTACAATAATTAATATTCATTTTTAAATATATATTATCAATATTAATACCTGACTTGTCTATAAGACTTCTCATTTAAAAAGCTCAAGTGCTTTGCAAGGATAACAAATGAAACCTTACCTGAGCTACGGGAATAATGGACTTCTCAGGCAAATAGAAATGGGGGAAAGTAAGAAGCTTTTGTAGGATTCTCTATTTAGGACCTACCCATTCCTTTCCTAAAACTTTCTAAGACCAATCCCCACAGTGGGTCCTCAGCAACACAGTTAGCGGAGTCTGAACTGGGAGATACATTTGCACTGCTTTAAAATTGACATGAGCAAAAACATTATAGCAAATCAGAAATCTCTGCCTCCAAGCGAAGTTCTCAGTGCCATGACTACAGGTGAAATTTCTTTATAAATAAAGAAACAACTTTTTAAAAAGCAGGATGAAATAGTGTCATTTTCTATTAAAGAAAAAGAAACTACATCAGCTTTAGAACTGCCTTTCTCCTTGATGAAGCTCTTACTAAGAGGAAGTTGACTTCGTTACAGAAAATTACTATCATATTCTAAGACAGAAGCAAGTTACCAAGCAATATTAAAATAGAGTTATTTCCCATAACATTTAAGGCTTCTGTTATTGCTTATTATATGGTATAACTTACGTAAATGATGAATGCATGTATATGCACAGAAAAACAACTTCCTCTGTCCTAGTCTACATGTATTTATCTTTTCCTAGATTCTCTGAGATAGCCAGGAAACTATTTTGTAGGTCTTAACTCCATTGAATTGGGCTGTTTTATTGCTGGCTCTACAAAAAGCAGAATGATGTTCTCATGTCACAAAATGTATTTATTGTCAACCATTTAAGAAGATCTCCTTTAGCCCATCTAATACTAATACTTTTTTTTTTCTTAAAGAAGAAAAACACGTCATCTTGATTCATCAAGATGAGATTACTTTGGTACCTACCTCATCATCATCAGTAACACTGAATGTGCAGATAGGGCTACCCTTTGGTATGTTTTCAATCACAACTATATCATAAGTTGCTTGATTAAATTTTGGTGGATTATCATTGACATCTAGTACATGGATAACAACGCATGTGCTAGTGTTAAGACTTGGCTGCCCTCCATCCGATGCCTCCAGTTCTAATTTAAATTGGTTTGTGGTTTCATAATCCAGCTGCTGGCTCAGGAAGAGCTGTCCAGTGGTCAAATTGACAAGAAACATTGGCAAGGATGTTACAGGTTGTTGGCTAATAATCCTGTACTTCACGAGGGCATTGGCACCTGCATCCAAATCCGTAGCAGATACTGTCAGTAGTTCACTTCCAAGTGCTTTGTCTTCGAAGACACTCACTTCATAACTACTTGATGAGAAGACTGGAGGGTTGTCATTCACATCATCAACGACAACTGTTAAATTGAGAACTGTAGAAAGACTGGGTTGGCCTTGGTCGCTAGCAATCACTTCTAAGTTGTAGATGCCTTGCGTTTCTCTGTCCAATTCCTTTTTCAGCAAAATTAATCCTGAGGCATCAATATCCATTTTTCCCTCTGCACCTTTCAGAGTATAAACCACTAATCCATTAAAACCAGTATCCACATCAGTAGCTGGCACACTGATAACAGAAGTTCCAGCTGGTGTGTTCTCCGGAATGTTAATGGTAGTGTTGGTTATACCAAACACAGGACTGTTATCATTGACATCTGTAACTTGGATAAACACAGTGGCATAGTCAGTAGTAATTCCATCTGACAAGGAAATATTTAGTGTGTAATTATTCTGGGATTCATAGTCCAGTTTGATTTTTGTCCAAATGATTCCATCGACTTCAACATCAAATGTTGCTGATTCTGTCAGTACTCTCAATATAACTGGTATATGGGGGTTTAGAGTCTCATATGTTACCTGTGTAAGATAAAATATTATCCATAAATGAATTCAAACCAATAAACCACCGCTTAAAAAAGAACTGTAGTTTTAACTATGTTCAAATTCGTTTTACTAGTTTATTTACTGAAAGTAAGAATCGAGCCACACTATACACAGAAAAATACAGCTGGAGAGGATTGTCTCTTATTGGAGCATGACTAGGACAGAAATGTAAATAAATATAATACATAACAAAAACAATGGAGTTCAGTTTAACTTTCAGCTCTGCCTTTCTTTACAAAAAGTAAAGTGAAAAAAATGAACTAACTCAGGCAGCCAATAAAATAGAACACTGAAACACTTGTATTCTCTCTGATTTGGTAATAGACCTCCCACCTGTCTTCATAATTGCATCTAACAAGGAGCTATCACAGTGCATTGCAGTGGCCTGCTTGTCTAAGCATTTTTGGATCAAAATGAGGACATGTTCTCTAGAGCCTTCTTCGCAAATGTCCTTCTGACAGCTTTCTAATAGCTACAAAATGGAGTCCTGGTATCTCATGTCTCTGGGTTTTAGATGTACCACAAACGGATGAATGCATATTGCTTATCCTTACCTTTGGGCCACTATAGTCTTTGTAGAATGTCTAGAGGCAACGAAGAGCTAAGAATGAGAGTTCAATGTGTCAAGTAGTTCTAGCTGTGGGTTTTGGTGGTTTATTTGTTGAATTGTTTTATTTTTGATTGGTTGCATGGTTTAATTTTTTCTTTTGTTTTGTTTTCTTGCTGGTGGGGACATGTTGTGGTGGGGATTATTTCCAGTGCTGAATGGTAGCAGATGCTGTTTTAATTTTTGTTGGATTATAGGCTTCAAATGATAGACAAGATCATTGCGTAATAGAAATGAAGCTTAAGCAGAAAAGAAATCACAAACATAATTCAAGGGGATATAAACATTTTGAGCATGTAAGAAGGAGAATTTCCTTATAACTATAATGTCCCACACAAGTGATAAAATAAAGTTGTTCTTACTCTTGCCACTTCTACAGGACTGACTAGCTCTTCCTCCACAGACACATTATATGTTTTTTGAATAAACTGAGGTCTGGAATCTCCAACTGCAAAGATGTGTACTGGCACTGATGAACTCCTTGGATTTGTCCCACCTGCAATCAAAAGAAAACTGTCTCACAAAACAAACAAACAACACACAGACTGTCTTCTGCCTAAAAGTATATATATAATTTCCACTGGTACTGATTTGTTTTGCTTTTTTTTTTTTCCCCCATCCTTACTGTTAGTATTATGGCACTGCTTAGAGGTCCTAACGAAGATCAGAACATCATTTATTGGACGTTAAATTTTCAGTACATGAGCTTGAATACACACTACAACACTTAATATTTAGCACACACAGACATAGGATGGACCAATGCACCTCTAGTGCAACTATGCTTCTGCCAGTATCCATTTTATCCATAGAATTATGATTTGAAGACACAAAGGTCATATTGAGAAAAGTCAGAGAGAAACACTGGAAGGATGAAAAACACTTCAGATGCTCATGCAGGAGGGGGGATATCCTTCCTAGGTTACATTTACCTCTGTCATTAGATTATGAACATTCATCATGTTATCTGTTACTCTCTTAAAGCAAAGAAACTCCCAGTAAGTATGTCTAAGGAAACTACATTTGTTCTAGTCATCTAGATGGTTTTGGCATCTCCACTTTAGTTTCTCCATGCCCACATGGATGTGAAAACACAGACCAAAGTTACTCATTACATTTAATTACATTTAATTTTTATTTTATTTTACTACCTGTTGACTGAATTATAAATTTACAGGAATTAGAATTATTAGAATTATTAGAATTAGAATTCCTCTAATTTATAATGTATATGCCTGAGTCTCAGTCTACTGTCCTGTGCAAAAGAAGTCAATAATTAAGTTACAGGTAGGTGTGAGACTTCTGTCTATGGAAACCTACAAAATAATATAAAGCAAACTGAGATATAAGAGCATGATCAGAAAGTAGAGTTTTACTACAGAGGTAATATTTTGGATGAGTAAGACAATTTTTTTCACCTTTAACAAACAAGAGCAGGTGAAAATAGGCTCCTAGACTTTATTTTAAAAATATCATCTATATTGAAAACATTCCTTAAGGGAATGGGAAAGAAAAAACAACAACAAAATGAAAAACAAACAAACAAACAAACAAACCAAAAACCTTCATTTGAGGTTGTTGTGTTGAGCTGTACTAAAATCTTGTCTTACCATCAGTAGCTGTTACCCATAGGACAAAGTCCTTACTCTCATTGACTCTTATTGGGATTACTGCTTTTAAACTGATTTGTCCTGTGGATTTATCCAATTCAAAGTATCCATCTTCGTTGCCACCAGCTAAGACAAAGCTTACTGCTCCATTTATACCATCATCTGGATCATCAGCAGCAACCTACAGAATAAATAATTTTACTCTAGATTTTTGTGGTATTATGAAGAAACACAGAATTACTTATTTCTGTGTAGTCTGCAGAGAGAATCATTAATGGAGCAGATACTTATGAATAAATATCATTCTCTTATCTCTCTTACAAAAATTTGTACCTACAAATTAAATACAATGCTTCAGCATAAAAAACCTTTCAACAAATTTCACAGTTACATCATTTTCTGGACTCTAGCAGCATTCTGTTCTCATTAAATACCTTGTAAACAACTAAGTTCAAGAAATTTATTTTCTCTCTCATGTTTGTAGAATTCAGGATGTAAGATCAAGAAAAAAAAATCCTTTATCATTCACTCCCTGACCTGGGATACAATAAGAACATCTGTGATGTTGTGTTTATAGGATATCTAGAGATCCAAGGTTTTAAAGAAAATGTGGACAGTTTCTGAACTCAGAGAAGTTCAGAAAAGATCCCCTTACTGAGAAGGACTGCTACACAAACCAAGCAAGAACTCACATGAAAATGTCATTTGTACTTAATACTTCTAGTACCTGAAGAATGGACATTCCTGCAGTCATATTGATGAAAATAACTTGTTCATATCGTGTGTCTGTAAAGGTGGGGCTGTTGTCATTTTCATCTAGCAACAGTATGTTGATTGCAGATTGTGCCTCATTGTAAGGTGACAAATGATCTCTGGCAGTGACCTTGAAAATGACGCAGTAAAAATACTGTTTTGTTTAGAATGCATGTTCTATAAATAGGAGGAAGAATGAGCAGCAATTGCAAGCAGAATAAACTCTATCACTGCAGTGTTATTTCCCTCCAGATAGCTCTAATGTCAAAGTCCGGATTTGATTCTTCAAGTAAGCTGTTGATTCACTTCAGAGAGAGTCAGCCTCTTTCCATGCTTAGATATCTGTTTGTCTCAGCTTGCTTTGGAAAGAAGCGGGCTGATTACCTGTAGATGAATGGATGGTATTTGCTCCCTGTCCAACAGTGTGGAGTTCCTCACAGTTAGAATCCCATCTTGACTTATCTGGAAGGGACTGTCAGCTGGAGTAAGACTGAACGTTCCCTGGAAGCCTCCCTGCAAGCAGTAATGACATTTGCTATTAAACAGGACACTCACCAAGCTAGTTCATTAGGATATTTTATTCTTAATTTCCAGGTGGAGAGCATTTAACCTTCAGGTGTAATTGAGGTTTTTGTTCCACAAAAACTGAACTGAGAAATTTGGAAGAAATACATCACCCAGGCTGAAGGCTACTTGCAGCTTTCTATACTTTCATGTCAGGGACCTTCAGCAAACCAGGAGGAGTTTCAGAGGCAGAAAGAAAATTTACTCTTGGACTGCAATACTTTCCTCCTCAAAGAAGTGAAATTATGCTTGTTATCGTTAAATATATGGAGGTAGTCAGAAAAATTACATATCTATACCAACGTTCACCATACCCACATACTGCAAATGCACTTTAAGGTATATTTCAGAAGTACAGTATTTGTAGCAACCAAAACTGCATTCATTTTACCTCATCTTTGTCAACAGCTTCTACTCGAAGAACTTCCTTTCCATTTGGGAAATTTTCTAGAATTGAGACATTGTAGCTTGACTGTGACAAAACTGGAGGATTGTCATTTACATCTTCAATAGTAACCAGTACTACAGCATCAGCTGTTTTCAGATTGTTGTCTTGCTGTGCTGCCTAGAAAACAGAGTTTGTAGCTGTAAATTCCATACCCTAATAACATCAAGCCATTCCACCTTAATGCAATGACATCACTACATATATTCAACAAATGAAGATCTCTTTATTCTGTGTTGTAGATTATGTAAACAGTGGATGCCAACTGTGCCTTAACTTTACCATGAGAAGCACTATTAACAGCAACGTAGGCTCTTATACTAGTTTATGAAATTGAGACTTGATATGAACATGTTGAACAGTAAAACAATGACTACCTCAATGCCCACAAACAGATACGGGCATTCTTCTCTGTCAACTGCAGTCTTTACTTCCAATATTCCACTATCAGCATTGATTGAAAAGGTGTTGCTATAGGCTAGAGGTTTCACTAAAAAAAACAAAATACTGCAGGTTAATGAAAACAAAGTATAACATTAAGGCCAATCTCTCCTTTTATGACTCAGTCACAGGAAAATTAACAGACTGTAATGCTATAATGGGATGGTAATAGCAGGGTGGCAAAGTCTTAGGCTACAGCAAATGAAAATGAGCCCAAATCCAGCAGCCACAGATGCAGAAATGAAGGAAAAGAGCTGCTTACCCTTGGAAGGCCTTAGGTAGGAAGGGATCTCCAGCAAGAGATGCCCTCACCTTCACTGCCAACCCTCACATAAGATCTGGGAAAGGGTGGATCCTGGCTCCACCCCTTCCAGTCACTCAGATGCACTGCTTGCATTTGAGTTCCCCTGGGTTGGCCCTGCCTTCCCACCAGGTGCTCAATCACTGTTTCAGGTCATGACTTAGCATTTCCACTACACAGACATTCCAAATATAAGGCTTTTTTTTTTTTTTTTCTTTTCTGTCCCTCAAACACCACATTCTGAAAGCAATTTTTAGAAAATTCAGTCACATTTCAGTGGTCTCAAATTTAGTATCTCAGGAGCTTTTAGCAATTCTGTCAGAAAGAAAATCTCCCTGTGGGACTGATACTTCTAGCTGGTCCTGAATGAAAATCCTGAATAGAAGATTCTAGGTTGTCTTACATTTTAAATCAGAAACTGTTTACTGAGACGAGGTTATGAACGTGGAGATGCTTTAAAAATAGTTTTAAATAGTTGCCATAATGACTGAAACTCAGCTTGCAGAGCAGCACTGCAGTGAAGATGTACGCAGTCAAGACATTTTCTGCCACATACTTCACTTCATTATCATTCTCCTTACTAATGCAGACATCATAAGTTACTGCTTGAATGTCTAGAAGAAAGTAAAAGCTCTTACCTAGCTTGATGCTGTAATATACTTTTTCATTTATACCTGCGTCTCCATCTTTAGCAGATATCTTCTCTGGAAGAATAGACAAAGGACCCAACTAGAAAAAAAAAGAAAATACACAAACTTAAATGTGTTCATTAAGTAAGTCACCATTCTGATTAAAAAAAGTCAGGTTGGAAGGGAGTTTGAGCAACCTCATCTTGTGAAAGTTGACCCTGCCCACAGTAGGAAGGTTAGACTTGAACTTTGAGGGCCCCTTTCAAACCAGACCACCCTACAATTCTGTAATCTAATCATTGGGATCCAGAAAAAAATATCTGTCTGCTATACTGGCTTTGCAGAGTGAAATGATGAGCAAAATACTTGAAGCATATACTCTGTTTGCTTTAAGAAACACCAGACTTTGAAGCAGTAGTCACTGATGGAATTAATATTAACAGCAGTGAACATCTCAGTTCTTTCCATTCCTTTCTGAGAAAAAAATATGCAAGTCTAGACTGTAACCCTAATAAAAACAACAATTTATTTTAAAGATAAAACAATTTCAGAAGATCTAAAGGATTCCCTTCAGACAATTAAAGGTGAACTTCTAACAAAAGGGATACCAAAGGCATAACACCAAAAGTACTGGTGATTTAACACATTAACATGAAGATGATGATAAACAGGATTAATGAAGAGAACTATCCAATTTAACTTGAGTAGATTATTATTGTTTCTACACTGATTTTCATAGGCAGTACATGCAGTGGCCTGAATTAAACAAATATATTCCAACCAGAAATTACATCATCCCCTACATAGAAAAAAAAACTTATATATAACATACACCACAGTTTACAATTTAGATTCTTATTTTGCTTACCTAAGGAGGAATTACAGTATTTAAAGCTGACAGCAGGCAGCTAACCCAAGGACCGATGAGTAGTCAACCACATTTCCAAGTTTACAATATAAACCCTACTGCAACTCCTGTTAAGTCTGTTCTTGTTTTGGTGTTGTTCTTTTGTGTGTGTGCTTGTTTGTGTGTTTTTCCCTCCTGAGAAGAATCTGTTTCTGTGGCAGAAAGTTTCATACTTCATATGATTGTCCTGCCTACCTGGTACTTGGAGGTCTACAGTCAATAATCATAAAACCCACCAGTTGGCACAAATCAAGGCAGCCCTCCATTAACCCTCAGTCGTAAGCAGCTGAATGAGAAACATTCCTTGGGAGAAAAGCACTGTGGACAGGAATGGTTCATTTATATTTACAGCATTCAGTGAAAAGCTTTTACCTTGTTTTCACTGATTGTTCCATTGTAAACTGATAGACTGAAATAGGGGTTCAATGTGTCATAGTCTTGTACATCAATTATTAATGATACAGTATTACTGTTGTTTCCAAATCTTTCCTGCATTCCAAGAAGAAAATAAGAAACATTGTGATGAGAGGGCCATTTTTCAATAGAACATTAGAATACAGAAAAAACAAAATACAGATAGAGTACAAACAGAATACAGCAGAATATTATTTGTGTTTTGTAATGTTTACATTCTTAGTGTGAGAACTCTTACCTTATCTAATTCTTCCACTGAGAAATCCAACTCTGTTAATAATACTATCAAAATGTAATTGTTCTTAGCTACTCATTTTGTACCAGGCATGTATTACAGAGAAGCGTGCAGGATGTAGTAAAGGTGCATTTGCAGTAGCCATACTATTTGCTTGATACTAGAAATATGTGTTGCTAAATGACTTCTTTTTAGACCTAAGAAGGCAAATGCGCAGCTAAATCTTAAAAAAAAAAACAGAAAAAAAGACTGCAGGTGGTAAGCTGCAGTAATAATAGGACATTAGATCTGCCAGAGTGATCAGAGAATAAATGTACTGTGTAAATACTTAAATGCACACAGAAAGGAACTTGGGCTGGTTTTTGTGAGAGATTAATGCAGCAACTCAAATATTAAGAATGTACTACTTTGCCTGCAGTGTGAGTCAAGATGCAGACAGAACTTTTGGTCTGTAGACTCTATAACCTAGAGTTTTGAATCCCTAGGTTATAGACTTACAGAAAACAAGATACAACAAAGGAGATATCACTGTAGAACTGCCTTGATTCCTACTTTTTTTTTTTTTTTTAGTTTTATAGCGTACCTTTGCTTGCACTGTTAAATTGAAATGGTTGATCTTGTTGTAATCCAAAGTTTTATTCACCATGATGTTTCCATCTCCTTCCCTTATATAAAAGTAATCAGAGTTTGGGCCCTGAAAAATGAATCAATCACATGTTTTACACAGTTAATAATGAAATACATTTTCTTTTCTCTTGCCACATTTATTATTGGACTATTCAAAAATGACTGAGAATCTCCCTAATGACATCTCTGGAAACTGCAAGTCCTTTTCCACTCATTTTATTGCCACTCCTCTCAGTGCCATTAGAGTTTTCATCTGATTTATCTCCTCCTACGGTCACAAACTAAAGATTCCATGAATGGCATCATTTTCCCTTCAGCATTTATAAAAGAAACAGAGATATCAAGCTCAAAGATGGAGATCTCCATGGCTGATATCTAAAGTTAGTTGAAATAATCTTACTTCAAATGGCTTATGTATGGCCCTCATCAGAAATAAAGATCAACAACAACTCTTTGTAGTACTATCTTTAGAAAGGGGGGAAATTGCTTCACTCCTGTTTCTAATAAGGACAAAGAGTTCCTTAGCTGTACATTAATAATGCTGCAAAACATTTCACGAACTTAAATAAATAGATTCAGGCCTCACTGCATACTAGGCTGGTCCTGTGGTAACAATTTTTATGGTCATCACATTGTTCTAAAGTTAGATGGTCTTTCTGATACCATCATTTTGCTGGTTTGTAATAACAACATTGCAGTACAAGAGTATATGTGTGGATCAAGTCACAGGCTACGCTATGTATGGAATATAGACTGGTGTTCACACTTTTGGGCAAACAAAGGATACTCACCCAAAGGCTGTAACTAATGTAGCTGAACAAAGGTGACAGGTCTTTATCTTGAGCTTCCACTTTTATAACTGTGGAATTTATTGCAGATACCTAGAAATAGAGAACATCAAATGTTCAGCCACAATCCCATTTTATTCTTGCTTCTGACCTTTTGCTTCTTTCCTCCTAAGCAGGAAAATGTAGCCAGTCCCTTAGAACAAGCAAATTAATTCTATTTTTGTTCAGGTAGCAGAATGTTCCATCTTCACCTTGTGCCTCCAGCTGGGATGCATGCAGCCCAGTCTCTTTCTTCCACACTTACACGAAGGCATAGAAGAGTCATGTAAGAGTGCATGTGATTATCTGGTATGATTGGGCCCCAGAAAGTAATTTCAAATACTACACGAAAAACTATTAACATTGACCATAACCCACCTCGGATACTGAAGTGTTATAGAGAGCTTGTAGAAATTCTGGAGAATTGTCATTTACATCTTCTAATTGTAAATCCCGTGCATTCTCTATTTCAGTCTTCATAATGGAAGCAAAAGACATTAGAAATGACATCAGCAAGGTAGCAGCACAAAGCTAACATTTAATTTCATCATATACAAAGAGATCTTCAAAGAGATACCCTCAGTTCTAAAAGCTTTTTAATGTCAGACTACCAGTTGTAACAGTGGAGTTTGTGGAGATATTTTAAAAACATCTTTTTTTAAATTTACCTTACATTTACTGAGAACAAAAACACTCATTCCAGTTGGCTTCTTTAAACAAATACATCTTTTATAAGATGCTCATAACTCCCCGCCTCACGTCTTTCGTAATTCAGAAAATAATAGTTTGAATTAAACTTAGACAAAAAAATATAGTTGATAACACATCTTCTACTTACCATTCCAGACCTTTGGCAAACAATAGAGTAAAAGAGATGGTCGCTCTGAAAATGAATAGCAAATAAATAATATTATCAATAGAATCTTAATATGTTCGCCAAATAATCATTATCTCAATGTATACATAGCAAAATTATACAAAACTTCTTGTACTAAAAACTTCAGGTGTGCCATGCTGAATTGGCAGTTAAACATTCATGGTTACAGGAGCACAGTTCAGCCTTGTCATTTCAACACGTCATACCAAAAAACATTGTTCACTATATATAGCAAGTTCACTGCAGATTGTTAGCTGTAATGTTTAACTAGCTGCCTCTCTTCTGCTGCTGCTACCTATCAGATCTTACCAACCACATACTGGCTATTCTTTGCAATAGACAATTGACGGGGAATTAGACAATATGTACAGCAAGCCTAAAAAGTATCATAATGTATTCAGGAAAATGTTTTAACTCATTTTAAAAAATATCCAAATGAGGAAATGAATTGCTAGCATTGAAGCGCATTTTCATCAATCAAAAATCTTGACAGTAAGAATTGTTTTTGAACTCCGTGTGGTTCAGTTCTGCCAAGTACAATGCTACTCTGAAAAAGTACAAAAAATGGCCTCCAGTTACTATGCAGTTATACCATTTTTCTATTCAGAGGCAACTCCAGTAAGAAAAACAGTATTGCTTTAGAGATCCCTGGTAGTCCTATACAGCAACCGCAGCCTAGATGTAAGGCTCCTGATTCCTTTCAGCCAACAGAGGCTAGTGGATCTATTCATGTCTGCAGTTAAGCACTAACGTAAAAATTCATAGGATTAAAGATTGCCTTCTAGCAAATTACAACCACTTCACTTTGATGAAGTAATTCATGTTACTAGGAGATAAATTTTAGGAACTTATATTAATACAGTATTTACAACTTTTATTTCTGAGTAATAATACACAACTAAGAACCATCTTGACTGTCAGGTCCCAGCTAAATTTTCAGTTATAGGAAACTGGAGACATTTAGCATAGATGTTACAGAGATGTGGATACTGAAGTCAACATTGATGTTTCTGATGTGTTGCTTTTTTGGTATACTAATCTGTATCCTGAAAGAATAAACATTTAGTGTATATCAGTGTGCTTTTTTTCACCAGCCAAGAAAACCTTTATGTCTGGATTTATAAAATGCAGTGAAAATAATACCTCAATAGAATCAACATCCAGTGGCTTACGTGTCTTCACCGTTGCATTATTAGCACTAGAATCATACTTTAGCTCCACATAGTCTAAGTGTTCAGGGAACAAATATTCTTTTAATTTCAAATTTACATTGGGTGGGATATTTATAATCCATTCTATATCACCTGTAAAAGAAAGCATAGTAAATTAGATTGCTTGATGGAAAAGACACTCATAGGTTCATCTCAAATGTACTGATAAATTATCATTGGTTATGGTTTAGTTACACTTTATATTAGTTTTGCATTTTGTTACTATCACAACAGATTAAATGCGCTGTTTTTTCTGTAGCAAGTACGTTGCTTGCTTTGTTAAACATCAAATCCATGCTTGAAAGCATGTTTGAAATGTGTTCTTGAAAGCAAACCAGTGTAGTGTTACTGGCATAATTATTAAACATAGTTATATTACATTTATCAAGATATCTGCATTCATGAAATAGTATGCATCTTCTCATGGAAGACATCATCAGGGTTGCAAAAAAATCCCCTCTGCTCTCTCAGATCTTCCCTGAGATCTTGAATGTTTTCTGTGATCTTCAGGAAGCATACTAGTTTAGTTTCTTTCTTACTCCATTGTTTTCATACTTCATCATTACCATTTTAGGTTAGCAAACCTTACTGTTGCAGCCCCATCTCTAATCTCAACATGCAGGTTCACTGCCTAGGTCCCTAAGATCCTAAATGAAGGGAACACCTTCTTTTCCTCCAGCCGCAGGGAGTGTCTGGAATACTCTCAGGTACAAGTCCAGTGATAGCAGACTATGATTGCGTGCAGGGATAAGGTTCAGTCAGGTGGCAGTGAGCACAGAATAATTGTGCTGTATCTCAGGAGTAAAGCGGTAAGATGTATCACATTATCATGTACAATCTTGTTGAAGCTGCTGGAAGAAACTGCACTTTGAAATCAAAATCTAACTTAGGTTGCTGATATACCATCTAACCTTCCTTCCAGAGATGGATATATTTGGACAAACAACAAAAGGTAGCTGCCTCACAAAGTGTTCTGTCCAGAGGAGAGACTGCCAGAGTCTAACAGAAAACCAAGGAAGTGCTTAGAAAACCTTGTTTTTCACTTTTCTTCCTTCGTTATAGATGTGTTAGTACATACACCCATACATGTGACATGCACAAAGTGCCAGATGTCTTGCTAGTTGCTTGCAAATTAAATGAAGAGGATTCAAAGTGAAAAGCATTTATTTTTCTGTCCCAATACTAGTCATACACAGCTGCCATGCCCTCACAGAAATGTTTCTACAGTGGCTGGAAAAAAAAGAAAAAAGCACCACTCTTTATGTTGTTTTCTGTATCTCGCTGAAAGCCAGAAGCAATTAAGCCTGCCTGTAGACATTCAGCATGTGCCTGGTGCATGCTCCCAAGAGATCCTCTGGGTTACCTTCTGTTCTGAAGGGAATGCTCTAGCCACAACTTAGCTCTTGCCTTGCAAAATTAATCTATTCCTGTCAGGCCTATCCTGACTGCCTCTGACATACAGACAACAGCACTGCCTTTGAACTAACAGCAGTAACCTCTCTAGTTAGTGGGGGAAGGAAGGATAGAGTTATTCTGTTCTACATTTGCAATGTAAATACCCACCCCAACACACAAACAACCACCAATGTACTGTCTACTTCTGCACTGTGCTCTCTTGCTGCCACTGTCCACCCTCAGCTGTGATTTTCTCTCCAAGGCGCATTAACACCTTGCCAGCCAGTGTAAGGAAGTATACACGTGGGTGGTAAATTAACGCTAGCTCTGACAGGCAGCACAAATTAATTAATCATGGGAATAGTAGTGTGCTATACTAACAAAGGAAACCAGAATAGAAAATGCAAATATATGGAGTGGCCAGCATCAATCCTATAATTCCTTGTAGTGTGAGCCTGCTTGTTCTGCACCCCATTTCTTCTTTCTACTGCCCAAAACAACACAAGAAATTGGCCTTCAGAAAGGCTCCAGTCTAAAGCAGAGTAGGCTCCAGACTCAAAGCAGGGCTGTGATGGCAGTAGCTCTCCCTGATGTAGAAGGGAAGGATGAGATCAGACCTTATGGGCTAATTGAACAAGGTGAACTGTAACCATCTGTATGTTTTCTGCACTTGCTTCCTTTTCATAGAATCACAGAATCCTTAAGAGTTGGAAGGGACTTCTGAAGTCCATCTAGTCCAACTCCCTTGCAATGCACAGGGACACCACAGCTCCATCATTGTCCAGGGCCGGATCCAGCCTTGCCTTGAAAATATCCAGGGACTGGGCATCAACCACATCACTAGGTAACCTGTTCCAGTGCCTCACCACCCTCACTATAAGTGATTTTTTCCTTATATCTACCCTAAATCTACCCTCTTTAAGCTTGAAACCATTTCCCCTTGTTCTGTCACCACAGATCCAGCTAAAGAGTCTGTCCCCTTCTTTCCTGTTGCTTCCCTTTGGATACTGAAAGGCTGCTCTCAGGTCACCTCGCAGCCTTCTCCTCCAGGCTGAACAACCCCGGCTCTCTGAGCCTGTCCTCATAGGAGAGGTGTTCTATTCTGTGGATCACTTTTGTAGACATTCTCTGGACACTCTCCAAGAGGTCCACATCTCTCCTGTACTGAGGACTCCACATCTGGAAGCAGTACTCCAGGTGAGGCCTCACCAGCACAGAGCAGAGGGGCAGATCCCCTCCCTCACCCTTCTGGCCACGCTGCTTTTGATGCAGCCCAGCATACGGTTGGCTCTCTGTGCTGTGAGGGCACAGTGCTGGCTCATACCCAGCTTCTCATCCACCAGTACCACCAGATCCTTTTCAGCAGGGCTGTGCTCAATCCCTTCATCCCCCAGTTTGTATTGGTAATGGGGGTTGCCTCAACCCAGTTGCAAGACCTTGCCCTTGGATTTGTTGAACCTCATGAGGTTCACCTGGGCCCACTGCTCAGCCTGTCTAGGTCTCTCTGGATGGCATCCCGTCCCTCTTGTCATCAGCAAACTTGCTGAGGGTGCAGTCAGCCCTATTGATGGCTGTGTCTATTCAGCTAGTGAGATCTTTGGATCAGTGAATTTATTTTTCTTGTATTTATTTACCCTACTAAGCATATTAGAGACCAAATTTTGCCTCAAATTTCACACTCCAGAAGGCACAAATTCACCAGAGGGAGCGGTATGTCATTTAGGCTGCTGCTGCATCCAGTCATTAAAACTACTGTAAAAAAAATACAACAGACTTACAATACAGATCCATTATAAGTTACAGATTATGCAAAGAGTTGAAGCACTATGTGCACTAAAGAGTAAGTCAGATAATTCTAGGATCAAATAATGATTTACCTGTGTATTCATCTAAAAAGGTTGACAGCTGGAGTGCGCTAGGTGTTGTGTCACAATCTATGCTGGTGATTTCTTAAAAGAAAATGAAAAATCATGTACAAAAAACAGAGGGACAATTTCCAGAAAATGCACAAAGTAAAAGATTTTGTACTATATAAAACTCGTGTAGATCAATTCAAATTAATCAGATTTATTATGGTGGTACCTCACAACAATTTTCAGGATTTAGAACAATACATTACCTGAAATAGATAAGATTGCTGGCTTAGCCCCAGTCTGCCTTTTCTCCCCCCCCCCCTTTTTTTTTCAGTGAAGAACTTACAAGCAGCTATTGACAAAAGTTTGAGAAAATGACTAGTTGCAGAATTGTCCTTCCTCCCTACTCTGATCAGAATGAAACTTTGGCTTTATTGCTTAACAGCCATGAATCACTGTACTTTCCTGCTGAACATTTGCAAAGATCATGACAAAAGGTCCATGGCCTTGCAAAATGTTTTCTACTCTTAAGAAAGCTATAAACACGTATCTATTCATCACCAAATTGTTAAGCAGTTCAGGCACATTGATTTGCCTGAAATATATTCACCTTAAGTTGGCACTTTAAAGTGTGATTTCATCCAGAGAAGTAGTTTTCATGTTCTACACTACAACTCAGTGACATCCCTCTACATTTTCTCTGTATGATAAAAAGGGATGGTTTTTTGTTTTTTTTTCCTGTATCTACAAATACACACAGAGAAATCACACAGATTTTTCTCTTCCTTCCCTGACTAGAATTACTCAGCAAAGCTGCCAGAACACAGTCCATATTCTTATGGACACTTCTGATCTCAGATGGGTTTGTATCGATGCTAAGCATGTCCCACTCTTCTCCTTGTCATTCTCACTGCATATTCAAATTGGCAAAAGAAATAGTGATGTAATTTTGCCTGTCAGGCTGATGTCTTTGTATTTGTCCCACCCTACAGAATCTCATTTATAAAGAAGCAGTGGATAAATTTCTACACCAGTAACCTTAACTCCTAAAAAATACTGCAGTGAATGCTGCTGGTTATACCTCCACCTCCAAGTATTCCAAAGTCTACTTGGGAAAAGACGGTTCTATATTATTGAAGAAGATTAGAAAGGCGGAAGCTTGAAATTGGCTTAAATGTTACAATACAGTTCAATAAAGGAAATTCAATATTTAAACAAAAACTCTTGTTTTTCTTCTCCAGGAAGAAAAAATTTTGCTCAGATTTTCCTGGCAATTCTCTGGAGCCAGCAGAAACAAATAATCATAGAATATCCTGAACTGAAAAGGACCCATAAGAATCATCAAGTCCAGCTCCTAACCAACACAGAACAACCCAAAATCCAAACCCTATGCCTGAGAACATTGTCCAAATGGTTCTTGAACTCTGTAAAGCTTGGTGCCTTGGCCACTGCCCTGGAGTGCTTGTTGCAGTGCTCAACCACCTTCTTGGTGAAGGAGCTTTTCCAAACATGCAGCCTGAATTGCCCCTGCAGAGGGGAGGACATTTCAGCATTTTCACTGTTGTGAAATTTCTAGAGAAAGTCTGAAGGACTGAAGTTATGTTTAGGCACCCAAATGCTCCTTCTATGCCCAGATTTATCTAGTGAATGACATAGTTCTCAGTTTCTGGAAGAGAATTTCTAAAGTCATTACCAGTACAAAGAAGATCAGACATGAAAATGGTAACTACTTCAATCTAAATTAACAGAATAGCATAAAGGAATACAAGGGATCCCAACTTCAGATCTAAATGTTGTCATATCTAGCTTCAGTCTAGAAATGTTACTCAGCATCTGCTGCAGATACAAACTAAAACTTAAGAGTTCAATGAGAACTTGTGAAAATTCAAGAGCAGTGGTTTTCAACACATGATCACAGAGCCTCTTCATGTCTACAGATCACCTCCATTGGTACCAAGAAGATTGCTTGTTCAGATATTATTTTATCAGTCAAAAAAACAATGAGTTTTAAACCTCAAGGATTGTAATTTATATTAATTTAATAAACCGTTCTATTTCATTAAAAGCAAGACTAGAACCACAGGCATTTATAAAAATAACATTACTTACTTTGTGCATCAAGACTGATGAACATAAGCCAACTAATCAATGCAAAGCCCACAGATCCTGAATGCGCCATGAGCACTGCAGAAAAAATGTACTACCAAAGGCAAAAAAGATGGTTGTTTCTCATATCCAGTATTTGCAAAGATCTATTTCAAAGATAGTTTGCAACTATCTTGATGAATGCTTCAGTGATGAGGAAAAGAAACACAAGCCTTTGAGAGAAGTCCACAGACTATATAACGTGCTTATCATTTTCACCTCATGTGATCAAAGTCCATTTGGGCAATAAAAATAAACCAACAAGGAAATACTGTTGTTTGCGTTACAGCACAAAAAACATAAGCTATTTTTAAATTTTTTATGTAACATACAGATGAAAATAAATTAGTAACCTAGAACTTGTAAGCTGCTCTGACCAATAGGAGATAAATCTACATATTCTCTGGAGAAGAAAACTAAATGGAGTGCAAAAGAGCAAAGGAACCACATTATCCCTTTTGATTCTATAAAACTGGGAGAGTATCTTCTTACAAGTCTATTCCACAAGGAAGAAATATTAATGTTGCAAGAACAATAGTTACTATTTGATGTGATGAGAGCAGACACCCCTGAAATGTATCTAGTGTTTTACAGTTGGTGTATGTTCAGAAAAAGTTCAGCAGGCAGTTAAAATATTTTACTTCAGTGAAGGTACCTCCAAAAAAAGGACACAAAGTTTTCAAGGGTGACAGATGATTTGTCTGATCATGAAGTTCGTTTCAAACACTTAGAGGTAACTGAAATCTAGACGTTGTTCCTTCAATTGAAAGCAACAACCAATTACTCAGAAAGGAAACAACTGCCAGAGAGGTGCATCTCTGTTTGCATCAACACTTTTTTGTCACCATGGATACAAAAGTAATCCCTATAGTTTCAGTGAAAACACAAAACAATAAAACTACAAAACTGCACATAACTGAATACAAAATCATCATTACGCTTTCTTAGCCTTAAGTAATTGAAATGGAAATGTGAGAGCAGTTCAATCAGGAGGGTTTAAAAGTATGAAAATAAGTTTAATCTCTGTTACTATCTCTTTAGAAGAAATGCCACATCCAGCCATGATTGTCCCTTCATTCAGTGATGTCATTACTAGAGCATATCAGCAGTCAGTTTTTTTTCCTGCATGATTGCTACCTGCATCCATGATGACCAGGTCTTAGCAAGACTGTTTGGTGAACTTTACAATGCAGATCTGTGCACAGAATACTTCCTTGAAAGGTTAGGGAGGCAAAAAGACAGGCAGAGAAAGAAGGCTAGAGACTTTTCAGTGAGATAGATAAATTTCCTATAGCTTTCAGTGAACAGCATGACATATATCTCTACGCCACAATACCGCATCAGAGGCTACATAACCTTATGTTTGTGTCAAAAAAATTGTTCTAGCAACAAATCCTCCTGAGCACCAGAAATATTTCAGTGCTGGAATCTTAACCCATTAATGAATATCTACTGTTAGATATTCCAAGTCACAGCAAAGGCAGAGCAGCTTCAGTATTTTCTAGTACCTCTGATAGAAAGGTCAATGATAAATCATACTGTACTGTAAAGGGTTAAATTCCAGAAAGATCTCCTTCAGTATCTTCAGAGACAGCCTAGAAGCTAAAGGAGGCAGACCATTAGTGTACATAAACCCAGTGCAAAAAAAAAGAAAAAAATTAATTGAAGGCCACCTACACGCAGGCGTAGATCTCTAACTACAGCTCAGGCACTGTTATCCAGGCACTGTTGAAAAACAGCTTCTTAGCTGAGATGGTCCTAGTCCAAAGCTGACATGCAAGACACTTTATTCCAGCTCAGGTACTCTTTTCTGTGATCAGGGCTCTAGTGCCAGTCAGAGAGAGGCATCATGACAGTCCCTGATGAAAAGAAGAATGAGAGCGAGAATATTCTCCTTGGCCTCTCAGAAAAACATGGTGTCAGACTCTCCCCTGTGGGGATGGAGTGGGCACAGGATATTTGGTCCAACTTAGAGGGAGTCTCAGATCATATAAATTCCTTCCACAAAGATGGCCATATGAGGGAGGGAAATGGAAAAATCAATCATTCTAGGAGCTGCCCTTACTGCTGCCGTACAATTCTGTGACCAACAAACTACAATTATTCAATAGCTGGAAAAGTTGGTTAAAAACCTTCAAGATCGACAGAAGTTTGTAGTTAGAAGATCTTAGGGTGCAGTTAGAGGAAGAAAAACATTCAGCAGTCATCTTCCAATGAGCCTTTAGAGAACAGTTGATAAATGAGATGGCATTTCCCAGGGAGTAGCTTGTATCCAAAAGAAAGCCTGGATAATGTGAGAGCCCAAATAAGTTAGAAATCTCAGTGACCCCGCCCTCTGATAAAAACTGAGTATACACATGGAGATGACAAAGATGATTACTACTAATGTCTCTTCACAGACACTTCTGCCAAACACAAAGGAAAAGCATGAAAATATCAGGCTGTGGCCCTATAGATAAGGACCGATTTCATTATGGTCACTAAGGGAAAGGGGAGTGCTCAGGTCAGGGAGTGTACTCCAGCATGAATCAGAGTCCACTGAGCATGTGTAAATTTATACTGATTGGTATGCTGTCCCTAAAGGTTGCACAGAGTAGTTTCCTTTCTGGGAGCAACACAATTGGAAAGTTAACCGTGCCCGAATATGGCAGAAGGATAAATGGCTAGAGACTCTTGCTACTGCCAAACATGGTCAATTTTCTGTGTGTGGGTCACATCCCATCCAGATGACAGGACCCCACTGAGTCATTGAAACAATATGGCAGACAAACTAGCCAGGATTTCCCCCTTGAGAACCAGATGGTGACAACTAGGAGAGACTTGTGGAAAGGTTACATATAAAAAGGGGGCATACCAGTACTCACAGTCTGTACTGGGAGGCTCAAGCTCAAGGCTGGTTCGTTAGTAGGGAGAAGTGTTGTACTTGCATTTCTGCTTGTGAACTACGCTGCACCTGCTCAGACAAACATCCCTTACAGGAAGCCCCTCTCCATTTAAGGGAAGGGAAGCACCTATGGGAAATTTGGCAGGCTGATTATATCGGCCCTTTTCATAAATCTGAAGGCAAATAACATTTACTAGTTGAAGCAGAAATAGTCTCCGGCCTACTACAGGCCAAATCTTTCCATTGAGCAACATGGGAAAACACTGTTAAGGCCCTAAAGAAATGGTTTAGCATCTTCCTGAAACCCAATTCAATACAATCAGATAATGGCTCTCATTTCACCTCAGGGATAGTACAGAAATGGGCACAGGAGGAAGGTATTAAACATGTTTTTCACATCCCTTACTACCCACAGGCTAATGGTATTGTGGAACAATTCAATGGCCTCCTCAAGAAGTTCCTAAAACTAGGGAAGCACAGTTTGGCTTCTTGACTGTCTGAAGCTGCTGCAATAGTCAATGACCACTGACGGGTACATGGGTGTCCCAGTTTTAATGCCTTCTATCCCAATGTCCCTTTATTTTTGCCTGCAACTACATTTGAGAGTTCATGTAAGGTAACAGAACACAGCTACTTCCCTGGCCAACCAGTATTGGTTAATCTATCCAACATAAGGCCTGCCCCTTTGACCTTCACTGAACCTCACAATACAAATATATCTGGAAAGCTTGAGAACATTGAGGAAAATGTACAAAATTAACCACTGCTGGATTTCACCTCTACTCTAACCTTGGTTCCTCTGGGACCAGGAAGTTGTCTCTCTATTGTTTTTCATATGCTAACAAATGCTGATTCTACCACTGTACCCCACAAGTTCCCTTCTCACCCTGTACGTTCTTCTAGGATGCCTGTGGCATCGTCAGCGCCACTGTTTTGGGCAGACATCTTCTTTGGATTGATATTTGTAATCACTTATTCTGATCCTATCTTGCTCACTGGGTAGCCATAGTCCCATACCCGTGTTGGGCATTCCAAAGGTATGGAACCGAATTCTAATTCTAATAGAGGCCTGAAATGAAATATACTTAAAAAATGAATGTAGCTGGCACATGCTCTGAATACCTCACTCCCCAGCTCCTGGGAAATGCAGGGCAAGAACTAAAGATAGGATGTTGGATGAACAATGGGTCCAACCATGAGAAAGTATCTCAAATCTCTGTGATTGATGTCAAAACAGAGGCAAGAAGTAGACAAGTTTGTGCCACTGAAAGGTGGGACTATTGGTACAAATTTTACTTTAATGCAACCTGTTGATGTAGCTTGTCTCTGGCTAGCAGTGGCCTGGGAAGGGATGATCGTTTAAATTTAAAATTATCATCAAACACAGAACAACCACTCTGCCTACACTGACTCCTCCCAGTCACCCCACTACTGAGTAGTAGAGGATGGGGAAAAGGCTTTGTCCTTACAGCATTATGAGACTGGACCATATGCAAACAGAAATACAGGTCAACAATGGATGTTGTTTAATCCATCATGGTCTCTTAAAAGGGTAAAGTTGTTGATGAAAACTAGTATCGCAGCAATCAAACCAACCTGCTCACCATTTCTAAACACGTCCTATGCAGGATGGCTATCGTGGCTACACAGGTGAGCACTTTCCCCGACTAAAGGAGTGTGTGACTAGCATAATAGGGGCAGGACTGGGAGTCCTAACTAGTACAGATGCTGAAATAAATTAAGTACAGCAACAAGTGACCTATATGCATTACAGCATCCCTTGCAGTCTTCCCTGTCAGCACTGGGAACCAACCAGTGGCTCTTATCTAATGTATTACCTCTAAAGGAAAAGGACTCAAATAAAAGACCAACAATTAATTGTAGATTCACTTGCCATAACCCAAGAAAATGTTTTTCTAGCTCTTAGTTGTATCCAAGCTCAAATATGAATGCAACCTACAGTAGCAGCAATTGTAAGAGAAGCTGAAGGAGGTACTTGGCCCACTGAAATTCAAAAGGTGATTTGGGATAATGCAAATAAATTTGAAAGAGAATTTCAATCCTGGTGGCATCTATGGTATTTTACTTATAATCCTGCTAAAAACCATGCTGCAGCCTTCGTCCTAGTGATATCAATGCTTCAGTATATACCATATACCCAATCATTGTGTTGGGACTTATTCACAGTGGGGCTCCTGATGAGACTCATGAAACTGTGCTTGTCTATATTGGAAAAGCATGTGTCTGTGTAAGAACCTCTTGTAATTTTATACTCATAGGTAATACTACTAAAGATTCAAGCAATCACTCAAATATTTGTGTTTGTAACTTTATCATCATGTGAAATATGCTCACGCTATTCAGGTTTATGATTGCTTACTGGGGTAACCGTATATTCATGTCTCTCTTATTCTACTCTTTTTGTTTTGGAGCCATTACTGTGGCTAAAATTAACATTTTGTCCTTTTCTCCAACATTTTGAGACCTTAAGCAAACAGGCACAGCTCCACAGAACAGCAAGCAAGTTTAAACACACGTGTGTGTGACATGCTGTAGTCTTCCCTCTGTACCAACTGCACATATAAAGGACGTACATATCGCAATTTCTACAAACAAATAATGGAACATAATCCTATTCATAGATTTATCAGTCTATTTAAGTAGTATGATCAGTACTGCAGCAGTAGGATGCAAAATTAAGGACGTTCTTAAGCACAGCTCAATCTGACATTTTGCTCACTTAAGCCACCTGCAGGGCAGGTTGCTCAGGAACCAACTTCAAAACTAAATGCAGATAAGTATTTTCAGGTTCTTGTATATTTGGGATAGCTCAGCCTTCAACCATATCCTTTTCTTGACAGATAAAACATCTGTGTCACGATGCTGCAACTAAATCACAAACACACGAGCATGACTGAAGTACAAGTATCCATAGAATACCCACACATCTCTTAAATGAATTATTTTTATTTCCATTAAACCAAGACAATTTCAAAACTAATACAAAATTTAAAAAAAAACCAATGTGGTTGGCAAGAGGGGAAAAAAGGCTGCACCTCATGTATGCTATTGTTATATGCTCAAAATACTTTTGAAAAAAATATAACAATATTGGCACATAAAACCAGCATTTTCCCTATACAACAAAACCAGCAGCATTTTCCCTCCATTTTTGGTTAGTTGTTCTAAGAAAAGTAAGCACACATACACACGTACACAAGCTGGCCACTTTCATAGCAAAGTTCACCATTTGGAACAATTCTCTATCAGAAGTCACAGAATTGTAGCAAAACACTTATTCTATTGCTTTATTTTTTTCTTTTTTTGCTCTGCAGATTTCTCCTTCAGAAAACAACACTCAGTCTTCCAGTGTTTACCATAATTGCTTAAAGCTGCTTAATAACTTGCAAACAGACACAGTACATTAACAAAGCATTATTTAATACAGATTGGAGCACACCTGCAAAGGATACCGTTCCTGCCCAAAAATCAAAGCCAGTGAAATCCACAGCTTTGCCTGTTAGTTTTATTGTGCTCTGAATTTGCATTGGACAAAATACAGAAACAAACAGCATTCGTTTTAAATTTTAATAAAAATCTTCCACCTTGAAAGCAGTATTTTCAAGCATTGCTATCCTAGTCTTCTAATGCCCAGTGAAAACCCACAAAACACACAAAAAAAAGCCTGAATGGAGAGAAGAATGCATTACAATCATGTTCTCCCTCTCCTTGCCCCAGCCTGAACTCCCTGCCCTCACCTCCCAGTATCTTGCAGACTGAGCTCCTAACTCACATTTGGCAGCTGTGGCCCAGAACAAACTTTCTCTGACTGCTCTTTCTACTTGTCTCAAAAAGGTCAGAATACGTTTACTGGAATTCAGCCACTGCTATTGCCATTCTCTTTGCTAATACGTGAATTATTTTCTAGGCAAATTAGTTCATTTTGGTAGCCCTGGATTTTACATACACACAAACTTGTATACTATTGCTCCAATTACAGAACTTGAAAGTGCCTTCTAAACAGGTTTATTTACAGGTTATTAAGGCAGGTTTCAGAAAAAAACTAGACCCAAAACATCTACATGCACGACTCTTCATAATGATTCCTTTCAACTGAAAGATGCCTAATTAATAGCATATCCTCTGAGTAATTTAGTGGTATGGCACTGAAAGATGGAACAGCTTTGTCTGGGCATTAGAAGGGAACCTAACACTGTATTTGTGTAAGAGGAACCAGATACGGTATGCGAGTAAGTGTGAACTTCACATACAAGTAAAGCAAGTGTTTCACATGCAAGACCTGCATCAACATGGCATTTAAATAATCTTTGAAGGTCTAGTTTCCATCTGTTAGCCACCTTCACATGAATGCGAGTTGTGTAGATGTATGGGAGGAAGCCTCAGAACTGCATTAAAACTCCGCATTAACTAGTCTAATTCACAGCTACTGTACTGTCACTGACTTCTAATGCAAATCCCTAGGGGATAGACCTAAAATGTCCTATCAAATGCAACATAACATACGTACATATATTCCAGGTGACTTCTGTTAACACTGCTGATTGTATTCAGAATTCAGTAGTCTTGCTTTTTCCTTTCCAGTCTTTCTTTCATACTGGAAGGCATATTTATGTCTTCCCCCATAAAAGGTTAGTTGAATAAGTTGAATTTGCAGGTTTATAAAATATTTTCTATGCAACTCAAAACAATAGCCTGAAAAGCAACTAAATTTAAATTTAAGAAATAGTGTATTTACAATTAAAATAAGTACAGACCTGATTGGATTTGCATTCATTTATCATACACAACAATGTACAAGGCTTAGAGAAATAAGTGACTGCTTATCAAGTCAAGGCTTCTGGAGATGCACATTCTCCATATATCAAGAGTGCCATACAATTTCAGGAAGTGGTAATGTATTCTGGCTACAATTTTTTCATGAGTCTTTATGTTGGACGACCTTGACCAAAACGGGATTTCGACCTGGATTAAGAGCACAGAAGAAACATATGCAGGTTATCATTGCTAGAATGTTTCACTTATTACAAAGTCAGCTCTCTGGTTCAGTTCTTGTTAGAAACTGCTTTCATGCTAAAGTGTAATCTGAGAAAAAAAGAAAATCTCACAACTGTATTGAGAAAGCTGCCTTTCTGTCAACGTACCTGCAGCCATAAACTACATATTCCTACAAAGGTATGCAATGAATACAACAACTCAAAGAATTGTTATGTCAAGTAACTTCTTATGAAATCATTAATTCTGCAGTGGTAGTCACATGCATTTTTTGAACATCCACGAGATATTTGAAGCATCCAGTGTGTTCTTAAAAGTTTCTCAGCATCTGGAGACTCATCTGCTGGCCACATAATTTTACAAAGGAAGCTTTCACGTCATATATAGCTAGCCTGCTAGAAGGATATATATTAATGCAAGAAAGCGTATGAAATGAAGCACACTTAAATCAAAACAGTTTCCACCCCCAGCCCTCCCAGAAATTCATATCCTGCTTTTTCATTTTATCTTACCTGGCATTCTTCTCAGTGTTGATTTGTCGTGCACTGACCTGTGCTGAGGCCTTTATCTGAGCTTCAAGTCTCGAATAAATACCTCCTGCATACTGAAATGCAAAAAAAAACAAAACTCAAGTTGTGACATTATTCCAATCTAATTGGTGTCTTTTCATAAAAATAATCAATATTCAGGAGAACCTATAACATACTTTCTTTCATTATCACAACCCAGTACTGAAACATCTTTAAACCATCCTATTTTCCATGTTCAATTTTTAAAGGCAGTGAACTTTAATAATTGTTATTTAACTCCTTTACAAAAAAAAAAAATCATGCTCAGAAGAAAATGAAGATTAAACTCAATTCTTTGTTAGTAATTGAAAGAACGGTGTTTTCATTTATGTTACACATTTGTAACAAAGGCCTGCTTCAATTCTGTAATCCTACATTATGACAAGTCTTACTTCTTTGCTGTCTTTTGACTTGATTCGACCAAAGTCTCCCAGTCTGATTTTTATCAAGTGTCCTGTAATCTCAGACATTCTCCTCTGGTCTGCCAGAAAAAAATAAGATTTTAGAACAGAGGTTTTTCCATACTACTGAATACAAAGAGAACGACACACAAAACACACTTCAGTTAGATCCTATTTGCAAGAAGTAATTTTTTGTTCTCAGCTCGTATAGAAGTCTTGAACAACAATATTCTACATTCTGATGAATAATCTAGCTTCAGCAGCATTCTGGGCAGATAGCAGAATCAGTCTGGGGAATTACACTGAGATAAAAAAAATATGTGGAAACAGTTTTGAGGCAAAGACTTTCAAAACAGCAAAAATACACAGAAATCTCAAAGATACAAAAAGCTGGATAAATTAATATAATTCTGAATATTAGAATTCTGAAGTCAGAAAGACAGGGAAGATGATAAAAGTAAATACACGTATCACTTTTTATGCTTCCAGGCAACAAATAAGACAGGGTTGCAAGAAAAAAAATCTTTGCTTGCTTGTATAGTCATCAGAGGACACAGTTATAATCTCTGTAGGCTATGTGCAGACTTTCCAAATACAGAACGTAAATGATGCTAACGCAGTTTGAAAGGAATCTTTTTTTCTGTAAACTTGGAATTCCTTCCAAATATTTTCCTAGTCTGAGGGTCCAAAGATGCCCATTTCTATTTCAGCCTGTATGCAAGGCTACTATGTAGTTTATGGTAGGTTTTCTTTCCATTTTCCTGACACAGATTTTTTTATTCCTGTAGAATAGATGAGATTGCTAATAAATGCCAATCAAATTCTGAAGTAACATTTTCAGGAGTTCCCAGCTACATATACATATAGATATATATTATTTTATTTTATTTTATTTTTGGAAGAATCTGAGATTGCTGTATGGCTTGGATAGAGCTGATTACTAACAACCTAGCTGAAATCTGTTCTCCTACAGATGAGCACTAAGAAAAAACAACTTCATTTTATCTGATATAAAACTCAATCTTAAGCTAAATTGTTGTATTTTGAAAAAAACAGCCATTTTTTATGTGAAATAATAATTTTCTTTGTATAATATTAACATAACAGCTAGACTCATGCAAGAACAGACCATCTTCTCTTTGAGCATCTTGGTTGAATCTTAGTGACCTGGAGGCATCCCATTTGTTCTGCTGCACGCTTACACTGATTAGAAAAGAAAGATACATGCAATGTTATTAGTAACCACTTCCAAGAAAGGATATACTACAATTTGTTATCAAGGGCTTTGAAAATTACTTACGTGAATGGAGATGCATCTCGGGAACTTGGCTACAAAATAAATGAAAATATATTAGTAAGACATGATCTTAAAACATAAGAAAAATTCTCATCATTTGCACAGGCTGTGTTCACAGCTCTGATTTTACCTTGTCAGATGGCTTCTCCTTTTTCTGAATACTAGGTGAAGAAGCCCCTTTCTTTGGGTGTTTATAGAATTTCTTTAGTTTCTCCTTTCTCCCTGCAAATTGAAGAAATATCTACTGACTGACACAATCATAGGTACTCTGAATTTTACAACTACATAGCTACAAAAGGATTTACTTTCCCTATTCCTTTACAGTGAAAGTAAATGAACAACTTGTTTTTAATTTGTTAGTATTGCAGGCAGGTTAACACAGATGGGTTACTCTTTTCCATTAGAAGCATACGTTAACTCTAGTACACATTTAAAATATAAGGTGATGACACAACCACACAAGTTTTAGATTGCAGATTTAAAATCAAGTGCACATACAACCTGCATCTCTGATTATATTACTTGCATCAACAATCTGAAGGACATCAGATCAAGAAAGTTTAAAGTCAAGCTGCAAAAAAGTTAGCACTTAAAAGAAATTAAATTTGCATTAAGACAAAAACAATCCCTCCAAAATATCAAAAAACAAAGTGCCTGAGTTCAAGTGGCTTGTTACTACTTATTTCAAGTGGCTTGTTACTACTTATGGAAAGGAGAGATGGTCTCTTGATTTCCACATTCCTAAACTCTCCAGTTTAGGAAATGAAAAGAAAGGAAACACAAAGAAATAATTTTAGATTATACAGCTTATTTTCAATGCAGACAAAATTCTAGCCAGTCTATCACTCATGTAGCCACTACATTTTTTTTCTTCCAAAATTTACCTAGGAAAAAATTTCAAGTCATTTGATAACCTGTCCTACAAAATAAGCCCTGAATCAATTTTGAGAACATCCTGGATGGGAACAGTTGCCACTTTCCTTGTTTGCCAATGTTTTTTGATGACTCTAAGCAACTGGGTAATAATTTGTAGCTACACAAAGAAAATGGAAATAAAATTGAAATTAAAGAAGTATTTCCTAACATTTAAAGCTTCCTTACAGAAGAAATCTACTACCTTGAGTCTTCATCTTTAAATTCCAGGGAGGACAATTACAATACCTTCGTATTGTTGTACCTGGTTTCCTGCATACTTCTTCTTCATCCCCCACTTCATCCTCAGTGACTTCAGAGCCAGTGGTATACTCCTCTTCTTCAGATAACAATGACTGCTGTTTCTAATTTGAGAGAAGCAGAATGCCACAGGTTATGTGAGGCTTGATTCCTACTTAGTAATGCACTAAATCTGTCCCAAAGGAGTTGCCTTCAAATCTTGCTTCATATCTTAGTGAGGTAACTCACTAACGTGCGTGAGAAGTTAGGTCTGAAAACACTGTTCTCAAACATTACGAAAGTAATTTCAAATCTTTGTGTTTTGGCAAATACTTGTATTTATATTTCTTCCAGTCAGTAAAACATTATAGCAGGTTGCCCAGAGAGGCTGTGGTCTCTCCATCTTCAGAGATACCCAAGATTTGTCTGGATATGAGTAAAGTGATAAAGCTTTGAAGTTGAATTTAACTTTAAGGGTGGGAGGAAATATCTGAGATGATTACCAGAGATCCCTTCCAGCCTGTATTATTGTATGAATCCACATTTAGCATTCAATATATTTCTGGAAATATTAATTAACATATTAAGAAAAATAAGAAAGTTCAAGTTTCAATAGCAAAAAATTTGAAGTAGCCATGTAATCATAGAATAAACTACAGGGTTTACTGAGGAGGGGCAAATCCCAAGATTTGCTTTGTCTTGCTAACTGTGTGATACTGCTGTATCAGCAGTAGTCAAGTAACATGGAGCACACTTCTATTTATTCACTATTTTTTAAAACATCTCTGCACATCATAATAAACCACTGACTCCAATATTGCAAGAGATGGGACCACAATGGCAAGTGGTAATAGTATCAGTAGAGTATAAGAAATATATTAAAGGAATGTGATGTTTACATTATTTTGAAATAAACACACTTTTTTTTTTTTAAGTGACAACGATTGCCTAGTAATGTATGAGAAACAACAAGGGCTGACATGACCTGCAGATTCAAAAAGATTATTGCAGGACACTAGGAACATGAGACTGCGGCACAAATCATCAAGAGTGACAGAAGTAAACTGCTATTCTCTGGCATTTACATATCAAAATAGACACGATTGACTATGACCAGTGCTATACAGCTGGAAGGGCAACTACACACCTCCTGTATTTGGCTAGTCATTCAACTCTGATAGAAGATTTTTTGTAATAAAGCAGCATCATAAAGAAGACATGAAGCATCTCTGACAAGCCGTGAGAGAGACAGGCACTCAAAAATTCTTTTTGAAGATCTACGTTTCTGTCAGTCCAATGAACTACTAGGAACTCGTGCATGCATTGCTGGTCTGTTGTTTGTTGTCATTTGTAAAAGTATTTTAAAGGAAATTTTTATTCCTATTCAGGCCAAATTAGCACTTCACACACACTTCGTACTTTCTTGTAAAAAAAATTTTTGCTATAATGCAACCTCCACAATGCAAAAGAAAATGAACTTCTGTCTAAATTAATTAGAAAACAAGACAAAAAAAATCAAAGTTAGCTACAGAAAACGTGAACAAAACATTTCACTAACCAGTTGTAAAGTCCAGTTCTTCAGAGAAAGAAACTGTAGTGAAAAAGAGAGAGCAAATTAACAGCAATTATTAGAAAAAAATCAGTGGAATCCTAAAAACAGGAGTGCTATGCTAAAATACAGCCATTTACGCTGGTAACTCCTAGAAGACCTACTCGCGTTTTTAACTTTACGTATTTTTAACTTTTGATTTTCATGGAATGATAAATTGGGCAAACATGTTGTGAACAACTAATCAATTAAATGCAGTGAATTTAGAGTCACACTTTGCTAAACTTCGCATTAAAAATATTTACAGGTGGTTGTAACCAAAAAAATAGCCTAGAGCTGAAAGGACAGTCATGTATCAGAATGGTATGGAGTTAAGATTTAATAGCCTCCTCCATTTGTTATTGGAAAGTTACTGACACTATCTGAAGTCTTCACACTCAGCATCATGCTACAGTAAGGATTGCTGAGTTACCAGAAGTTCCACAATGGGTGCAGGTCTTCAAAAACATCGTTGCATGAAAGGCTTCTTCAACTCAGAGACACACAGTCTACTTAAACTTGGCTTAGAAAACGTCTCTATTGATCTGACATGAGCATGACAACAAATGGAATTATATTTCTGGAAGGTAAGACCATTCACATTTTTGAAACAAAAAAAATCCCAACAGATTACTGTTCTTAGTTTATGAGTTTATAAAAGCCACATGGACATACTCAGATACATCCATAGATAAATGAAATGATCCAGGTCTATAAATATCTAAGGTGTGGGGAGCAAAGTGGCGAGGCCAGACTCTTTTCAGCGATGTGTGGAGACAGGACAAGGGGAAACGACCAGAAACTGGAGCATAGGAAGTTCCGCACCAGTGTGCGTAAGAACTTCTTTACGGTGAGGTGACGGAGCACTGGAACAGGCTGCCCAGGGAGGTTGTGGAGCCTCCTTCTCTGGAGATATTCAAGACCCGCCTGGACGCCCACCTGTGCGACCTGGTGTAGGGAACCTGCTTTGGCAGGGGGTTGGACTCGATCTCTGGAGGCCCCTTCCAACCCCTATGATTATGTGATTCTGTGGCAAATATTTAAATAATGTCTGCCATGTGATGTATTGAGGAATACGACTGGTTTCTTAAATACCATCAGATTATAAATGGGCTGTAAAGCACAGATATAGGATAATTACTTCTGCTTTACAAGAAATATTTCTGGTAGAGCAGTTGAAAGTTTTGCCTTTTTGCCAAATAGGCATTTTATACCTCCACTATCCAATGCCGCTCTGCAATGCTCAGTACTGCATCTCTTCCTCTAGCAACATATTTTATTTATTAAAGTTGTCTAATGAATCCTTTGAAGTACTCTTGTAGGATTCTTCATTATCAGTAAGAAGGGGAAATAATATCAGCAGTCACTCACAGCATTGATTTCTCCAGTTTTGGGGCCCCACGGTGTATTTGGTTCGACGAGCACATCACATTCAATGCCTTTTTCATCACAGAGCCCAATACCAGAGTCACTTAAGGAAAGATGTGGGACAAAAATAACTTTTTTTTCCATTTCACTATTTAGAATCAATCTGTTTTTACTCATTGTGTATCGAAAGAAAGAAAACCTCCAAGTAAGCCACATAACATTTTGATAACCCATTAAAATACAAATAAGTATAGGAATGAATGGTTAAGGAGGCTGAATGTAAAAAGCAACAGTATTCTTTCTGTTCCAGATTAAGTCACCTTTACCAAGCACCATGTCACTCATTTAAAGAGAGAGAAACTAAGTGTAACATGAACATGTTAAGCTTTCAAGACTAAGTTATTTCAGTAACAATACAACACTCTTACCTATTCTCATCCTTAGTAAAAGGAACAACAATAACATCTCTATGGTGGAGCAGATCATTCAGTATTTTAGTGGTCTGAGATGGCAAAGAATCCCCATCTTCATTTCCGGAAGGTAAACTAGTCATGTGATCCCTCACCTTACAGCCCTGCAATACATATACAACACAAAAATGAGTCAATGGGAAGAACTTATTTGGGAAGTACAATAACAAAAATTAAGCTTTCTAGAAACATCTTATCTGAAAACTCAGTTTTCTCATGGTGTAAACCATATAGATGACCTTTTGATTCTACAGGTGATACTAATTCTGTTCTTGTTGAAGTTAAGAGAAAATTATAGAAGAGATTCTGAGAACCAAAGTACTGTTTGGATAGGGCTAACAATATTTAGAGAACAGTTTCATTACCAACTTTAGCATTAAACATGGTCAAACTGTATGAAGACAGAAGAGATGGTACCCCTTGCTTGCACTGATGACTTGCACTACACACGCTGTTATTGCACTGGAAAATAAAAATGCCTTTCAGACGTTACTCTCTCACGTTCCTTAAAAACTGAGCCAGTACTGAAGTACCTTTGGGAGGGTAGTAGGATCAAATCGAAGTACTTTTTGGTTGCAACATGGATATACTCCTGTCCCAGTTGACCCCAGAGCACTTGCTACACCTGGATAAAGAACTGGCTGTGGATGGTACTGGCAATGGGAGAATTCAGTACACAGGAAAGACTGCACAAGAGTAAGAAGAGACATAATGAGAGGTGAGATTACCTACAGAAGTCAGAGTTTGGACATACATTCTTTGTAGAGCAAACTTTATTGTCACACACCCAGAAACACAAAAAACTCAATAACCACTCACTAAAGCCTGAGTAATCAGAGAATATACATTTAATTTAGTATCATTTTGCCTTTAGTGGCTATAACAAACAGGAAAGGGCAAACGATGGGAAAAAAGTAGTATTCAAAAGCAATGAATCAGGATCTATAATTCCCATAATGCAAGTAATCACATCTCCCACCAATAAAATAAAAATCACTGAACACCATCTGGTGACAAAATTAGTCAAAGAGAAGGAAGCAATAACTGTTTTAATCTCTGATGCAGCCTCAAAGCTCACCCACAACAAACAAGTTACCAACAAACAAGTGAAAATGAAAAGGTACTCACTTGGTTACATCTTGAGCAGGCCAACCAATTGACAGTCCCCCAGAGACGCCAATAAACATCCTGCCAAGATTTCAGTTCTTCATGAAGGCCAATTAAGTACTCATGGACTTCCCAGGTTTTATCTCTGGAAAGGTACAATGTCAGGTTGCACACAGACAATGAAACTGTTTTGATTCAGCCACCAGGAAGGTGAGGTAGAAAAGGAGCAGAACAAAACATCCACTAGTGAAAATCCTACATAAGAGTTTGGAACGGGAAGGATACATGTGGGACAATCATTACATTCAGACCATGACAAAAATGCCTATGTTTTTTCACAACCTCCTAAGCTTACTAATAACAAGGAATTACAGCTTGTTTCATTTCAAGTGCCACATACAGCAAATTTGTAAGTTAAGAGAAATATTGAGCCTTTTAGAAATCACAAAAACCATAAAACAGAAGAAACTCAATGTAGAGTCAAAATAAGTCAAAACACGCACGTACAAACAAGTGCAAGGATACTGCAGTTCTCTGCCTTTAAACAACGTTGTGCACCAGAAGTGTACTACTACCATTCTATTTTAAGACGTATTATACACTTGCATACACAATGTGAGAGGAATTAGTCAGTTAAGAATTAAAGTTTGAAAATAGGAGACAAAAAAAAAATGCATCTGAGACTTCTGGACTTAAAAAATAACGTGTATTATAGACTTTGGTCCTTCCCAATAATACAGTGACAAGTATAATTTATAATTTAAAAAGAAAACACAACCAGCACTGGCGCGTTATTTTCAGAAAGATCAGATATTGTTTTCCCACATTTTCAAGTTTTGGCCAGAACAATTTTTTATTATATATACACTCATCTAACCAAGACTAAGCAAGCAGTACTTCCAACTGGATGTTATCTCTAGGTACCACCAGAGGACCCATATATATAAACTTATTTTTAAATCCTTACACATGGGATTGTATTAGATCTTACGCTTGAATTCATCAGCAGTGAGCTCTACTTCATCTAAGGGTCAGAAGATGAATTTCTAATAGAAAATAAGTTGCAAGTACCACAAGGCAAATAATTAGGATCTAACTAATTCTCTGAATAACTTTTAAAATCTGTACTATACCTGTATGCTAGGAATTACACAGCAACTACATACTATCAACTTAAGCAAAGTAATACAATTTTAACAGTCTAATTACCAAAGATCCTAATATGTGTCAGGACAAGGTCACAAATTTGGTACTATTTAGACTGTTAGGCAGAACTTGATCCACACCTTAACATTACGTATGGGAGATAAAACTAAATGAATATGTTATCTTGAGAGCTGATACTGAAACACTTTGGTTGTTCAGAAACAAACAGATAGGTTGAGAAAGATCTCCTGTTACTAATTTCCTACTATCTTCCTTAAACAGCGTATGTGGAGATGGAGGGAAGGAAAACTCTAGCTCGTTATGCACTAATCTTCATTAAGAGACTCCAGCTGTTCACAAAGAAGGCTCAAACAGATGGAGTTACATTAAATATTTGTGCCAAATGATCAAGGCACACTTACAGAACAGGTCCTGGAAGCTCCTTTGATAAATACTTTTCAACAGGAAAACAACTGGCAACATTTATTTACAGGAGTCTTTGAGCAGGCTGAATATTTGATTGGACAGTAGAAAGCCAGTCTAGAACACAATCTTCAGCATTTCTTTGCTTTCAGAGGCTGGACTAGATGATCTCAGAGGTCTTTTCCAGCCTTAATGATTCTATGATTCTATCCAGCATTCCATAATAAGTCTCATAGAAATGCAGCTTTTAATTTTAATTTCTCAATTGGCAACATATATATCTTAGAAACAGTTTGATGAAACAATTAGCTGTGTATTTTTTAGGTAAAGAAGTACAACCAAAATAGCCCTCCCAATAATCCTGCCTGTAGTTTTTCCATATTGCAGCTGCAGCACTGACATCTGAATTTCAGAAGTACATCATTGTTATCTCCCCCATCCCCACCTTTTTTTTTGCTTTAGGTTATACAGAAAGTTGATTCATTCTGTTCTACATGCATCTTTGACTTTCTTTTGTAACACAAATATCTGATCCTAAACATACAGTATTTTGCATAATCACTCAAAATAACATATATATATATTTATATTTTTTTCCACTACCTTATATGAACATAGACAATATTCCCATGTTGATCTATGTTGATTTTTCCTGGTACACATGGAATTCTTCTTTCAGTTTCTTTAGTTAACAGCTTTTTACATAAACAACATCTATATTTAAAAATAAGAGAAAATATTGGTGTAAGAGCAGGACTTCAAATTACAGGGAGTGTTCTTGCAATTGAAGTAATAACAAAAATAAGACCACACCTGTATAAGGTAGCTGCATTTCCTCGGGAATCTGGATTTATGTACTCTGGATCAAAGAGTCTCTCAATCTTCTTGCAGAAAAGTTTACTATTAATGACAGCAACACAGATTACTCATTAGAAATAAAAACCTGAAAATTCTTTTATACAGAGAAACTTACATTCTAATGATTTGCAAAAGTCATCATGTTTCTTTCAGAATCCAGCTTTTAAGGTGGTTTTCCTTTACGTGGATTTATTTCCTCTGTTTAAATAACTGCTTCCTGGCCTGGTCATCTCTTATTTTTATGAAGATATGAGGAAAGAGATCCCTTATTCTTTTTCCTTTATTAAGTTTTCTTTTTTGCTTTTTTTTTTTTTTTTTGCCAATGTAAGCTACCAGCATCTACCCTGAACAGAAGATCTTTACTGTAAAACTACCGTTAACTTCAGTTCTGATAGCCTTAAAGTTGAAAGTTGTTACTGATTAAGATAGGTTTTTACTTTCATTTCGCTTGTCTGTCACTCTGCCCTCCAATAATTGGCCCTTTTCTTGACACTGACTAGGCCAGAGTCCTTAACATATGCTTTCTGAAAAGATATTCCATCACAGCTCTTCAAGATTCCAGCCATCCTATGTTATATTTCCCACAATAGAGATCGCAGGATGCTGAAACCAAATTACAGAAGTTAGGAGCATGTCATATGATAAAGGGTTCCTTACCCTCATCCTGGCTTCCATGTGAGAATTCATGAATAATTTGCCCATTTCATACTCCTAGTGCAGCCCTTTCTTTTGCCTGTCTCCTACAAAAAACTCTTCTTTTGCTCAGAATTTTAATATTAAACTCTGAAGTCACTTCTTCCTATTCTGTGTTAAAGATATATATATACATATATATATATACATACACACAATGTATACTTTAATGTATCACTCCAACTTTACAGTGTGTCATAGATGTTCTGGAAAAATGATTCAAAAGTACTATGGCACTTCAGAAGTGTATTTCAGAGCAAAAAGTTACCTTTTAAATTTATCTCTCTTGTCCTTCAGCTCTTCCAGTTCATTGTGAGTAAAGAGATCAGCAATATGTGCAACAAGATTAGCATTGATACAATTCATGTTACAAGGCGTGGCTACAATAGCATTCATATTTTTGTGACAATAATGAATACATTTTTCTACCTAGGAAAAACAGAAACGTTAAAAATAATTGTAAGGAATTCAAAACAAAGATATCCCAAAAGATGTGCACTAATTACTTCAAGCTCTTTTTCATTTTCCTTCTTTCTTTCTTTCTTTTTTTTTTTTTTAAAGCTTCTAAACAACAATTTCAGTTACACCTGAAAAACAGAAAGCAAGCCTCAGATTCACCTAAAAGAGACTATGAATTAGCTTCAGTGAGTCAGTTTTCGCATTCTCGTCCTAAAGATTTCTACAGAAATCTGGAAAACTGCACAGATGTTTCATCTTCAGCAACAATTTTCACTTGCTTGCAAAGGAGGACCATAGTATGCATTATATATAGTATTGCCAGGATCTCAATTTAAATAGCTAAAATTGCTATGTATTTAATTGTAGGTCACCTCAATGACAGATCTTGACAAAAATATTAATAAACAAGTCAATAGACAAATTATACAGCGCTGAAGGAGAACCAGATCGTAAGTTGCAGAAGTGTCTCACTGTAAATCAGATTCTGATGTTGTTTCAATCAGTCATCAAAAGGCAAACCCAGGATTCTACTACCACATTTAGAAAATGTGCAGAAGTTATTTCTATGTCCTCATTGAGATTCTGCAAATATTAGGTGGTTTGAATGAGAAAGGTGACAAAAACCTCAAAATGCCCTTACTGCATCTCTCATAATCTGTTTATACAACAGCAAGAGCATAGACGCTTGGATTTTACTTGCGTCCTTAAGGCACAGAATCCTTCTTTCTTAATACTTACTAATGAATCCATCTTCAAAAACTCAGAAGAAATAAGAATTGATATGACATTTGCTGGTTCTAAAAGGCAACAAACAAAGAAGTTTGTTTTTTTACATGAATTCTATTGGCAATACCACATCCCTCCCTTGGCATAGTTAGTATTTATCTGTCAAGAGTTTTCTACCAATCAACACATTATTACATCTTCCAATTTGTAGAATGTTTCCCATCTTACGAAATAAGTTTTTGTTTAACATCCAGGTGGCCAGAACACAACTATACCTGCAATTCATTAAGACTGTAAAGAGTGCATTCACAAGGATACAGTGACTAAGCAATTAGACAGAAAGATTAACTTCCATTACTAGCCACCATATCCAGATGAGATTTTGCTCTCTGTAACTGCCTTTATTGTGATAAAAATCAAGTTTTGTTTATAGTTTAAAAAAAAAGTTAACAAAAGGTTTGTATATTAGAAACATGCCCAAAATTAATACAGGAAAAATTCTTCTTCTGTTTTATCAGATTGTATTGAAATTTTAGAAAATACTGCAACTGTACAAATGGGAAAACAAATGGTACAAAACAAAACCTAAGAAAACAGTAATCACTATTGCAAAACCTCCACTCTGTTTTTGCTCAGAAGAGGTCTGAAGAACCTTGATTAAAACCATCAGATCCCAAACCACGTCAGATCTTTTTCACCACTTCAACCACCAGGATGTTTCCTCACAAGTGTCAGTGCTGAGGGCTGCTTTTGCAACATTTTTCTAACGACTGAAAAGTTTTACTTGTTAGATAGAAACAAGAGACTGTGGCTGAACTGTAGCAAAAACATTATGGTCTGTACTAATGGAAGATTAATGATTCCGTAACAAATGCTCTACATATTTTATTTTACCTAAAGCAGGGATTTCATAAGCTTCGCCATCTTTGGTGTTCCTTTTAACATATCTTATCAACCAGTCAAAGATGTGAACGTCACAGTGCACTGAAATGTCCACTTCTTCCCAGCGCTGGGCATCCACCGATAGATATTCAGCAAAGTATTTCATTTCGGAAATCAGAAGATCCCGAGGACAAACAAAATCTTCTTTGAGGTTTTTTGCTTCGTCACACACATGTATCACCATATTTGGCCTCAAAAGGAAAGTAAGCCACAAAACAAATTAGGACCATAATGACATCTAAGGACCAATTAGAAAGATAAAACTCAGAAGACCTCACCTCCAAATCTGGATCACGCACTGCAATACTGATGTCACTGCTTTTACTAACAGATGGAATGCAGACTGCAGTTATTAATTATTAATAGAAGGTACTGTCAGACACTAGGTGAAAAACAGAAACATGTCCCCTGACACGTAATCCATTTAACAGAGCCATTTAAAAGTTCAGGATCAGCAGAAAAAAGTTTGAGCTCAGTTCCCCTGTTTTGTCTCTAGTTTGTTATAGGATGCTACTCGAATTATATAAAGAACTTATTTGTTCTCCCTTTTTTACTTTAGTGAAAAATTATGCAGATAAAATTGTGTAACTTACTGAGGCACAAAAGACAGTAACATATGGTAACAACTTTCATCAGTGGAAATTAAAACTGCTTTATTTTACATTAAAATGAACATTATGGTAAAAGCTAGAATCAGTCTATGCTGCCTCCACAGGAAGATGGCTACCCTTATGCATGAGTCAAACATGTAACTCTAAATGTGCTCATACAGTAAGAAAACATGTGATGTGCATGGCTATTTGAATGGGTAGTAAAATTGTTCGTTTGCATTTTTCAGCTACAGCTTTCTTTTCCATCTGTCCCATGAACAGGACATGTTCACAGAACGTAACTATTTTTTAAAGTTAAATGTCATTCAGCATCAATATTTATTTCCTCCTTTTTAAAAGTCAGGCTATGTTTCCCATTCTTACCATTGCAGTGATCAGTCATTTCCAGGCAAACACTAGGGATAAATTCATAAATAAGCCCCCCCCCGGCACATAAGTTCTCAAAACAATTCCTAACATTTCTGTTGCAAGAGAAAGCTTCAAAATTTCTTATAGATTTTTCCAGGAAGCTCCTATTTGTTTTCATTGTGATAGTAGAAAAGAACTTTAGACAACTTTCATTCAGCATTATAATCCTCCTAATAACAAATACACAAGGACCTTCTTACCCCTGGCTTTCATCAGTGCTTTCTTCACCTTTATGCACAGGACCTTTGTCAGATTCTGAAGAACAATTCCTTGTGGAGGTTGTGCTGGGCCTTCCTTAAGTGTAAGGAGAAAGAGGCTGCATTAGATAAAAAATGCCTGACCTTCTGCTTTTCAGTATCTTGGAAATCCAATGGAAGTACAGCTCCATCGCAGAGCAACGTTAAGTAACGAGCAATAGATTTGTGCTACAACAAGGGTTACTAGATAATCCAAATCCCTCCTCTGAATACTGTGAGACAGAAATGTAGATCAGCAGCATTGCTGGGTTGCCCAGACACTTGCCTGCGAACCCAGATCAGTCCTGTCTCAATGCAGAGGAATGAGATTCACGCAGTCTTCAGTATTTGTCTTTGGGAATACACCCATTCTTTAAGCTCTCATCTGCTCTGTAGGATATTGGTCTCAAGACCACATCAAAATTTCTGTTTTCAGGAAGATGCACTGTCAGAATATAACTACTTGAGACTACCTCCACTTCTTATCCTTGCTTTTCTTTTAGCTCTGAAAACAAGCTGCTTCCAAACAAGAGCATAGAAGTCTCTGTAAATGTGTTTTTGCTAAGTTTCATAAATATGTGGATTGAAGCAACCAACGGGATAAAACAATGCCCATAAAAAGCTGAGCATTACACCTCTCTCTTCCTAGAACTACATTACGCAGCGTATTTCAAGCATAAAGGGAGGCTGAGTTCTATTTCAAATGTTTTCCTCACAAACACACTCAGGAAGCGTAACAGACACAAAAAACTGCAAAGGCCAGCAGGTCTAGTCAATAAACCCATTGGGTTCTGCATCAAGAACTAAGATACCCCAGCATCACACTTTGAATAACTTTTCCTACTGTGATGGCTTAGTTTGAACGAGACCTTAAAGATCATACAGTTCCAGAAGCACCTCCTCCCTCTCATGTAATACAGGAGGATGAACTATTCTGAAGAAGACTAAGATAGCTCTTCTTATCTTATGACTACATTAAACAGCAGAATGATAACAAATGATTTGGAAGCTCTGTGCAGTTCAGAACACAACAGTTACACCTTCTGGAAAGCTAGAGTTATCACATCAAATGCAGAACAAAGCTTTCTCCAAAGATATAGCCTACCATCTTGCACAGCTAAGCCTCAGTAAGGCCATAATCAAAGAAAGGTAGTCAATAAAATGGGAAAATTATTGGACAGACCCTAGGAGAACCTTGGAAGGGACTGGGTCAGCCACAGCCTTCAGCGTAGCCATTTAACTGCAGGCAGATGACCCATGCTAGCAGAAATACTGCCAAGGTAGAAGTCTGTACTTCTACCTTTTACACAAGGTAAAATGCATATTTTCAAAGGAAAGGTCTGTGGAAAAAATTACATGGAAGAGTTTTGTTCGTAAATATTAAGAAATTATTTTGGACACAGTGAAGTTATCTTCATGTTTCTACTTTGCTTTTTCTTCCCCATCTTCTTTCAGAGCTTATAGATGGCTCAAATTTTGAAAGGTACTAACTTAGGTAAGTCTGTTCTATATACTTGTTTACTGCCATTCAGAAGGACTTGGCAGCAGTTTGCCTTGTAATTAGCAAGTAATAAACAGGGTTTTATCACTCAAACAAAAACAAAACCCAATTCAAAATGAATTTGGTTTGATTACTTTTACTTGCTATTACCCAAATCTACAAGCAAATCCAAACAGGTCCAACATTTTTGGCCATATAAATATGTACATATGAATATACAAGGAAGTAATTAAATGAAGAAAAAACAATTTGCAAATGGGCTTTTCTCAAACCCTTAATTCTGAAATATATGAGTACCTCACAAATATTAAGAAAGTGAATTCACTACAAACCCGTGAGAAAAAGATTATCTTAATTTCATATTAAGAAGTTTATATATAAACAAAGAATAATTTATTCAAGTTACAAAAAAAAAGTGGTAGAAAAAAGCAGTAGAGAATCTCTCATGCTACTATTATCTTTTATTTGGAAACATTAGGGTACTCAACTACATTAATACTTCCTACATGTATTAAACAGTTAAAAAGAAAATATGCATTAGATGTCTAAAGAGCTCTAAGAGCAGACTTAACTACCTACTGGGAAGCTAATAATCTTCTAAGCAGCCACCTGCAGGTGCAAGAAGTATTTGTTCCAGGTACTGTGTTTAGCAAGCAAAAAGTTGAAAGCTGATAAAAGCAATTCTGGTCTATGTATTCTATATACAGTTCTCATATGCCATCTCTCTTAGCTACATTAAAAACATTTGTTCTCCAGCGAAGGTCAAACAGCTGTTTTTCTTCTGCAAGAAAAAAAAAAGTAACCAGAAACCAATGCCAAAAGACATTATAAGAGAGTACGTTTTATTTGTTACTTCACTGACTTCAGCTTGCAACACAAATTGTTCACTCACTACTCCAGCAAAGCAAGTTTCTCATGCAACACATTTGCCTAGTTCTACAGCATGTTGAAAACATCTCAGAACACACTGAAATCCAGAGAATAACTATCATATAGTTAATTATAGTAGAAGTACGTAAGCAGATATTTCAGTAAGTGCACAACTATCACGAATGATCCTCTTTTGTCAAAGTATTACTGAGATACATAACTGACTAAGACACATCGTATGGCACTGCAAAACTATCCACCATCAAATGGTAATCAGACTATGTTCTTAACTCCTACATGTTCTTCTTGTCATTAAGTACCATGGCAAGCACAGGGCCTTTTGCTGGGAAAGGAGAGTTTGACCTCAAGGGTCTTTGCAGCTTTTCTGCACAAAGCTTTCAAGTTATTTTATTAACACAGCTTACTGTGATCACAAATGTTTGCGGAGTTAACAGTGCACCACTGGGGATACAAAACAAAATAAATCCTCCTTCTACCAAAAATCCTAAACAGAAGGGTTTAGCCTAAGGATTTGATGGATGGACTGTTCAATGGATGAAGAACTGGCTGCAGGATTGAGTCCAGAGAGTGGTGGTCAGTGGCTCAGTGTCTGGGTGGAGATCAGTGATGAGCAGTGTCCCACAGGGGTCAGCAATGGGACGATACTCTTTAATATTTTCATCAGTGACATTGAGAGCGGGGTCAAATGCACCCTCAGCCCAGAGAGCCAACCGTATCCTGGGCTGCATCAAAAGCAGCGTGGCCAGCAGGGTGAGGGAGGTGATCCTGCCCCTCTACTCTGTGCTGGTGAGGCCTCACCTGGAGTACTGTGCCCAGATGTGGAGTCCTCAGTACAGGAGAGACATAGGCCTGTTGGAGCGCGTCCAGGAGGGCCACAAAAACGATCCAAGGGACAGAACACCTGTCCTACAAGGACAGGCTGTAAGAGCTGGGGCTGTTCAGCTTGGAGAAGAGAAGGCTATGAGGTGACCTTTCAACATCTAAAGGGGAGCCTACAGGAAAGAAGGGGACAGACTCTTTAGCAGGGTCTGTGGTGACAGAACCAGAGGAAATTGCTTCAAGCTTGAAGAGGGAAGATTTAGGTTGGATATAAGGAAAAAGTCTTTTACAGTGAAGGTGGTGAGGCACTGGAACAGGCTGCCTAGAGATGTGGTTGATGTCCCATCCCTAGAGACTTTCAAGGCAAGGATGGATCTGGAACTGGGTAACCTGATCTAGCCGTGGATGTCTCTGTTCATTGCAGCGGAGTTGGGCTAGATAACCTTTAAAGGTCCCTTCCAACTCTAATTCTATGATTCTATCATTTATGTGCTCCCACAAATCATACCTTTCAGAAAGGCAAGCTATTGAAAATATCCAAACACTGTCTCCACATAAACTAACTGAAAGAGACTTTGTGTACACATTATTAAGTATGCTTAACTTTTCTCTTTCAAAGACAAAGACTATTCCTGGGTGGACTTACCACTCAAGGTGGAAAAGCATGCACACACTGACTATAACCCAAGCCAATATATTTCAGAACAACTAAAAACATACCAGTTATAGTAATGGAATCCTGCCCAATAGCAGGGTCCTGAAACTCTGTCCGTGTGTCAAGCAAGGAGGATTTGATGTACACAGCTAAAGTTTCCACAGGATTCTCACCAGCAGCCATCAAGGGATTATACTGGTTGTCAACAGGTGAACTTCCAGTGCTTTTTAGTTCATCAAACCTTTTTGCACACTGTCACAAGATTAAATGATAGGACAATGAGGCAGTAGCTTTCGGTACATTTTTAATAATTATAAATTGAGGCAGATACTGTATTTTATATTACCTTGTGCACATGAACAGTTTGATCATACTCTGACAGAAAAAAAAATACGATGGAACTTGTTTCAATCTTTATTTTCATAAGGGAGATTAAAGGAGAGCTTAAATTCTCTTTTTGAAGCTAGTTTTTATTTTAATCTAAAGCATTGTGAAGTATTATTAAAAGTAGCCATAATTTCTTCATAATTCCTATTATTTTACTTTACGATTTCCACCCAACCAAAGAAAGAACAGCCCGTATCTTCTGAGACCAAGCAAGAAAGACAATTGCACTCCTTCACAACAAGAACTCTTACATAGAATTACAATGTCAATCACAATCTCGTAACCTACAAGCTACAAGTTAGTAGGTACTGCCACCCTTTCCATGAAAATGATCTCAGCCAGGTAAATTTCAATACATCGTAAGTTTTCACTTGCTATTCCAATTTCAATTTCTACTTCCCAATGACTTTTATTCTTATTCTGTACCAGCCTTAATGAAATAAAACGCAGAATGTATTTCTTAATCTCAGTGTTCTGAAAAAAATCTGTTTCTACAATCTACTGCTCAAAGTTTTCAGTTCTTCCGATTATAAATTACTTACTAAAAAAAAAGAAAACAACTCCCTTAAATTCAATTTTCCTCCCTCCCAAAGAAACTATCTTCTTCATCATATACTGCTTAAAGTATACAGATTCTTTTATTAGTGAATTCACCTCTTTGGATGTATATCCAGGAACTAGCCTTGCCACGCTGTCCCAGTTGATAGGCTGAGAAACACCAATTAGGGAACACAGGATCATATCCAAAACCATTTGATTGTTGTCATACGGAAAGTTATTGTTTTCTGAAAAACCACGACTCATCTTTCGCTGCTTACACCTAGGAGAGAAATGTTATTATCAAATCTCACTGCAACACAATTGCTAAAGATTAACTTATGGAGTGCAGAAGGTAACCTATGTTACAAGTGACACTTGCCTGTAGTTCTGTCACGGTCTTATCTCTAGATCTGTATCCATGGTAGGGAGACAGCAGGCCCACAGGCCAACCAGTTGAAAAAAGGGGGGAAAGGGGAATGCAAGGGAACAAAAACAGCAGTAATGATCTGAGGAGGAAAACAAACTTAGCTTGTGCTCTTAAAAGGTGAGTGAATTTTGCTGATTGCTCCCTGACTCTCTAGCTGATGAATCAAGTTATTAATGGGGAGCAAGGAATCCCCATTGGTGCGGTACTGCCATCCGTGCACTGTTTTTGTAGCAGTCAGTACCTGCTGCTTTTTCACTCGCAGCAGCCCCACAACAGATGGATCTTCTGATAGGCCAGGCAAAACAGACAGCTGGTTAACATCTTCTGTTTCTAAAGCAGCTATTCCAAAGGCCCATCAACACCCCTTGGGATCCTTAAAATATCCCCTTCGGAGGTAATCGATACCAAGTATGCATGGAGCCCCTGGGCCAGTCACAATAGGATGCTTTTGCCAGTCTCTACCAGTGAGGCTTATTTCAGCCTCCACACAGTCAATTCTTGATAGCCCCCAGTCACTCCAGAAATATAAAGCAATTTTGCCCCTCATGACTCGAGGGCATTAGAGAGCACTGTGCACCAGTGTCTATTGGTGCCTCATATTTCTGTGGGTCTGATGTGCCAGACCATTGAATCCACACAGTCCAATACACTATTATCTGTGCCCTCCTCCAGCTGAGGGCAGGGCTCCTCTATTTGTTACCTGCATTCTCCTTCTCTTGTGAGTCATGATCAGGACCCACAGTAACTGGAATGATCACACTGGTGGTTGATTTGCTTTATAATTCTCTCACCTGTGCTTGTAGTACAGGAGTGGGTTTTTTATGCCACCTCTTCATATCTTCTCCATGCTCATGTAAGTAATTCCACAAGGCAGTATGCAACATAGATTTACTACTGTCATTTGCTTGAGCAGGAAGACGTCTGCCTCTAACAGCTGAGATTTTTGATGATACAGGTGAGGAGCAGGGTTCATCACCTTTAATCAGTTTGATCAGCTTCTTCAGTAGACTGTTTTGATCATCCTGATCTTCATCAGGTGCTACTGATACCATCACGGGTTCATCACAAATAGACAGTCCCTCCAGTACACTGTCCTGATGCTTCTCCATTTTATCTAGTTTTTCTGTTACTTTCGAGATGGCTTAAATATAAATGTGAGACGGAGGTAACTGTTACTCCAAGTTTTGAAGAGTAATAATCAGTTCAAACACTAGGGGTCTTCTCTGTTGTTCCTCATACCTTCCAAACGTTGCTGCTAGTGCACCAGCATACTTTTCTGGTGCTGTTCCTGTGAGTTTCTGCCACATACTTGATGTACTCCTAACTCTCCCAGGATCACGGTCTTGGCGTGGATTATTAGGAACAAACTTGGGGTCATACAACATTTCCACCAGAGCTATTTCCCTCAAATACTGGATACCTTTTTCAATAGTAGTCCATTTCTTTTTCTCAGGCTCCAGATTGTCTTTGAAGGGATATCTTTCCTTTATGGCTAATAACGCTTGTTCTCAGAGGGTGGCGGCTCTGTACAGACATCCACTAATTCCTCTGTCAATAGCTGAGTCTTTAGCAATGCTTCCCAGTTGGTGAGCTTCGTTATCATCTAGCAACAATGGGGTCATGCTACTGCCCCCAGTGTCCCAACACCGAAGCAATCAGGTGACAATAGTCGCATTCAGGCGCCATGCAAACACCTTTCTTGAACCCTGGATTTCAGTCATTTTCACAGGTCAATGAGTAGTGGTAACGGTGACCTCCTCCTCCTCACTCCCCTCTTCTTGTCTTTTAGTTTTTCCTGTTGCCTTTCTCAGTGACGGTGATTTTGTAGAGGGCCCCTCGCCTGGGTCTTCCTCTGCTCCTTCTTTCCATTCTATATGCAATGACACCTGTTTCCGTTTCTGCTCATGCATGGGGGCAACTGACATCGACACTGCTGGTGCCTCCTGTGATTGAACAGGCTGCGCAGTGTCAGTGCTCTTTCTCTCTAGTTCGACTCGGAGACTTCCCCTTTTGGCTTGGATCTCAGCTTGGAAACTCCCTCTCTCTCCAAAACAGTATTATATAAAGCTTGGTAAGCTCAAGCCAAGTCCCAGATAAGTCAAACCTCCTCAGATCTATCTAAGTCGCAACATCCCTGAGTTAAACACTTAGGTTCTCAGGATTACACAGGACACCAGGGGTCCCCATGCCTCTAAGATATTTGCTAAATCCCTCCATATTCCCTGCCACTCAGTATTATCTGGGTTTGGGGAAGACTTCCTCCAGATAAAGTAAACAAAGAAAAATACATTCAGGGAGGTTGATAACATGATCATCAATTTAGCATTTCAAAAACATATAAGGAGCTTAGAACCTGGAAACATGTTTAAACACCATGTTGTCTGTAAAATTAGCTACACCCTCTGGGATGTAACTGTCAATACTCAAATCATACACCACTGCACACAGGTACCAGGTACAGGTACAAGGCTCCATCAGTACCATTAATTGGTTATA
>JACDJE010000220.1:988462-1179668 GCA_016647715.1 Pavo muticus | reverse complement strand
GGGGGAGGGGGTGGAAAAACAAGCCACAAACAGTTGCTCTAAGAGACAGATGTTTCTAGAAGCACCAGTTTTTAGAAGCGCACTCTAAATGCAGTCTAGAAGAAAGTCTACTCCTGAATGAGAAAGCAATATGATGCTGTAAAGTCTTTCTTTCCCTAATTTATGAATGGAAGTACAAGTCAGAACAAGACAATAAGGAAAATACAGCACAGCGGCAAGAGCTGCTGTTTCCAGGTCCAAGTTACTAACGCAGAGCAGAACCTGATCATCTCTTTGCTGAGCCAAGATAAAACTTAAGAATCCACAAAAGTATCTATAACTGAAAAAAAACCAAACAACAACAAAACAAAACCAAAACCACTGTGTAAAAGACGACGCAATAACAACCTAGTCAATATTACTAGGTTCCTTCTCTGGTTTCTTCCCTTGCTCGTATGCACACCAACTAGACCATTATTCCTACTGACTTGCTGCTGGGGCTCTGCCATCAAGCTCTAGCAAGCACACTATTTTATCCCAAGCGTCAGTCACACACTTTGGCTAGACGCTTCTACCCCTACAGTCAACTACACAGAAGATAGGCCCATCCACCAACCACTGGACATCACAGTCCTATATATCAGCATGAAACCATTATGATTGGTGGTTAAAAAATAACATCTGCTCTAGTTAAAGATTAGTATGAATTATACAAACTTGTATTGTGTTGTATCTGCTCTCAAGATTAAAACTGCTGGGGGAAGGGCTGAACTAATAACTAAAACTTGTATCTCTAACGCCATCAAAACCTTGGAGCTATATCATAGGTGTTATATGAGCCAGAATAAAAAGAAACACATGTGAAATGCTTTGCTTCCCTCAGTTGCCAAATACTTGGAACAAAAGAACTCTACCAGAACTCTGAAATACGAATTTTTAATTCCCTCCCCTGAAGAGGGAACTGAAAATAAAGGATCCAGGGCCCAGGTAGGTTCTCAAATCCAAGGGTGAGAATCATTTTCAGAGTACTACAGAAAAGTAAACTGAAGGCTGTGCAAGGAATTGGTATTGAATTGTTCAGGATATACCCCCAAATTACCTCCTCTTTCAGCAGCTTGAAGGGAACTATCCAGCGTCTATTTCCAGAAGGATTCGTGACCCTGAGCTCTTCAGTGCAAAACAGGGCCTCCTGCAGGCTCAGAAGAAACAGCCTAAACTACAGAGGGGCTCTTACATTTAAGTTTACTTGCACTTACATACATTTTTTCTGTTTTCCTCCAAACTTTCTATGTCAGCCTCCTCTTGCTCTGCCTATTTGTTTTATAAATCTGACTCCCATCATATAGGGGTCAACTCATGGCATCCAGCTAAGGGGCAATCGCTAACATTTCAGAACACAACACCTGAGTGTCTTTCATCCTGAACACCTGAGTTTTGAATTGTCCTAAAGCATTCACAACACCCAGTTATTGGGATTATTAGGGTCAAGAGACCTTGATCCTCCAGTTTCAAGTTAAGCAACAGATCAAACATCAGAACAAACCATAAGCACTGAACACATTATAAAATGCAGTCCAAATAACTGGGGAAACAAAACCCCACACATTTATTTAAATGCATTTTACATTGGAGAAAAGGGAACACAGTAGAAGTTCAAAGCACTGTTTTAGTATATTCTGAGAGAAAACTGCTGGCATTAACCAAGACTTCCATAATTAACTAGCACCCAGCCAGAGAGCTTAGTAAGGACCCCTATTTGGAGACTGCTTTAGCCTTTTTCTTAAGTACCTTATAAATAGCAGAATCTAAAAGTCACCTTACATTTAATGTGTAAAGCAAAGATCATAGAGACTTTCAGGGAAAATACATCTGGATCATAGCAGATTTAACTAACTCCCTGTTACTGAAGGAATACTACAGGTAGGTGTTTCTTTTGCCTAACTTTCCATCCATGTAGCTAAAAGAGGAGACAAATACATTTAAAAAGCACTGATTTTGTTTCTGACTGTAGAATCCATTCCAGCAGGTGGTTTTTGTTGTTGCTATTACTAGAAACAAAATTTGCAGATAATTATAAGCCCTCATTCTCTCAAAAGAGCAGCAAAATGAAACCATCAGAAATTTAAAGAAATGAGAGTATGCTAAGGTAATGCTTAGGCTCCCTACGTTCATGAGATTCAAACAAAGCAAAAACACTACAAACTATGGCACCGGGTTAAAGACCTTCCTTTTAGAAACATAAGTCAAATAGATAAAAGTCACAGCAGTTTGGCAATTCCATCTAAATGAAATCTACTGCAAAGCGTGTCAAACAGCTAAAGAATAAAGGCATACAAGCTCCAAATTCCCAACTAATATAGATGCTGCTACGAAGTACATGTAGATCAGTCCCCACATTTGAGTCCTTAAGCCCTTATCACAATGGCAGTATTAGATGGTAACGCTGTGGTAATTTGGAAAGTTCTCTCCACCAGTGTGCAGACACACAACAATCAAACAGAGTTAAGCCACTGAATATCTGCAATATCTGGTGTATAGAATTACCAGGTGAGAACAGGTCTGCACCACAGGTAAGCCTATGTGTTTATAGGACACGAAGCCCACTTCTTACACTGATTTCTGTGCATGTTGCACCTGGTTTAGGAATCCATGGAAATGAGTAAGTGATGGCACGCCAAGAATCCTCTGGTCTCGAGATATAAAATAAACTTGAGTAAAGGTACTAATAAAGCCAATATTGCATATATCACCTCTTCCTACAACAGGATCATATGGGATAACCAAAAAAGGAAAAGCAGTTATTTTGCCATAGTGGGAGTTTATGATTTAAAGGAAGAAATGCAGTAAGTTTTAAGCACTTTGCTGGTAACAAAATCACGTATACATCACTATGCAGGGATAACAATTACTCAAAAACATTATGAAACTCTCAAACCTAATCACACCGCAAATAACGTTTTACCCACTCATTCCATACAGAATAATAGCAGCAGCGAGGAGCTCAGCGATAAACCCAAGGTACGAGGCATTTCCATGGATAACAACAAGGGGTTCCGTCGGGGGCAGCCCGCCCGCTGACGGGACCCGGCCCCCTCCGGCCACACCGGGGCAGGGTTACCTGGCGGGCTCCCAGGCCAGCGCAAAGCAGCGGGGCGGGCGGCTGCTGCTCCTCTGGGCGCAGCGGCCGCCTAGGCGTAGAACGGGCGGACAGAGCCAATTCCTGACTAGCCGGGAGGGACGCCAGACGGCGGTGACCCCAGCAGCAGCAGCCTGCGGCGCGATCAGCCGCCGAGCAGAGCCGAGCCGTACGACCGCCACTTCAGACGCCGGCACCACCCAGCGCCACCTTCTCAGAGAGCGGGAGTGAGGAGGCGGGGAGCGTCATGAGGGGGCAGCTCACAGCCAACCGGCGCCGGGCGGGTGATGAGACTCCTCTCCCCTCCGCCGGTGACGACCAATAGCGTGTCCGGGAGGGGCGAGGGCGGAGCTCTCCCCGCGATGCGTCGCGGCGGAGGAACCGCCCTTCCCGGCGGCCCCACCTTGTCGCAGTGCAGCGGCAGCGCCCTCTCCAGCGCCGCGCGCAGCGTCTGGTCGCCTGGCTACGCGCCCCCCAGGCATGGGGCGACGCCGCCGCCTTCTCGTCATCAACGCTGTCCCACTTCCGCCTATGCTGCAGCGCTGCGACAGGGACAGATGGGGCGGAACGGGGCAACGAAACGGAAAGCGAGAGCTTCCCAGGGAGGAAGCTTTCTAGCGAGGACGCAGCGCGCAAAACAGCAAAACCATTGTCAGGAGGCAAGCGGAAGAAGTGCACGTTATCGCTTGTGGACGCGGCGACGGCCCCGCTGCAGGCCACGAGTGTTGGCAAAGCCCAACACACGGCCACACCTGCGCAAATGAAAATGAGTTAATGTTATCTACGTTGTGGAAAATAAAGTGTTCCCCTGCTATCACCAACAAGAATTTCTAAGCAATGTTGTGCATTTCTATACAGTGTTGATAGTGCATTACAGAAATTGGTGTGTTGGTTTCTGTGTTGATACCTCTTTTGGAAAATTTTCACTGAACAGATTTATAAGAAACAGTTTGCTTTGTATTTACCCAACTAGCACATTTCAGCAAAATGACCAAATATGGCAAAACAATCTTACCAGCTCAGATGTTCCACAGAAGAAACAGTATTTGAACCTGTGCAGAAGGCGCAGACAGTTTTAGAAATTCCACTAGACAAGAGGAGCATTTTTAATTTATTCTTCAGAAACCTGAGCAAAGCTTTGAACATGTGCATATTTGCATCCTGCTAGCACCCAGAGAACCATCCAAAACTGGCAGCTGTCATTATTTCACATAGTATTCAAGCATAAAATGGCTGGTATACTAAACTGGGTATCAGTGACGCTAAAGTAAGAATAAACTAAAATTTTATATATGCAAATGTCATAGGTCTGTTACAGCCTTCTGTGCCTATATGCTACAGGTATATAAATAATTCCAAAGAATAACGTAAGAATAACATAGAAGGTAGAGGTCTTAGGATAAGAGTCAATTGCTTTCCTAATCTTCTCTTCCACCTACTCCTGGTAGAGCCACACCTGCTCCTTTCAGTCTTCTCTCTTTTCTGAAGTTGGGCAAGTCTTGAGAGCATGGCTGACAGGCTGCTCTTTTTCAATCAGCGTTCATTTAGATGATTTTTTTCTCCATAGGCTGACATACAGCCAGAAATGTATACAATGGCATTGTGCGATTCAGGCCTTTTCCTGACACTAGTTTGTACATGTAAAAAACAAAACTTAAATCTTAAAACACACGTGCACTTGACTTAATTTTAATGCCCTTCCGCACCTAATAACTTAGTTCATTGCTTTGTCTTCCTTTTCTCATTAAAGTAATCATAAGACTGAAAGAATCAAAACCTCTGCTAATATTTAGCAGATACAGTTATGAGAGTTAGTGATCGGTAGACAAAAGTTGAACTGCTGTAAAGACAAATTATTAATAACCTATTTTTCTACCGTTTTCAAAATAGTATGTCTTAAAATGTGAGAAATTGAATTAATCTTAGAATTAGTAGTTTGAAAGATTCTAACAAACACCAAAGCACTATCTACCAAACTTCTGGTGAGCAAGTAAATAGAAGTCTACTTGAATGGACACTACATTAAAAGTTCGGATTGTTCATTTATGTAAACCCTTCCTCTGATTGAAATCTTCCACTGCCATGGAAGACTGATAGCCCGTTAAGTAAATCTCCCAGCAGCAAATAATTCCTCCCATGAACACACACTGTAAGCAGAACCGTGCACGCTAACCCTTCCCGCTGCCTCTCCCCCCCCCACCAGCTTTTTCCTCTCTATGTATTTCATATTTCAGGATTGTTTACTGTTTTTTAAACATGTTCTATTTTAAATCCAGTGAATCCAGCTTCACATTTCCCATTTGTTTTTTGAACTACTTCTTTCTCTTCCTCTCCACTTGAAGATCTAACAATCTAATAAAAATGGTTTCCCCCGACACCTGACCACAGCCACTTATTCTTGTTGTATCAACAGGCACTCAGAGGTTACTTTAAAATCTGAGGATCAGATGCATCTTCTCAGTCACTCTACCTCAATAAAACTATGCTCTCCTCAATTTTTCTTGTCAGTTTTCTTGAGAATTCTAAGAACAAGCAAATGCAATTAAAGTGTAAACACTGAAAGCTTTGCTTAAATACATAATGGGTGTTGAAGAACTTTGCAGAAACAAACTGAAACTGCTGGATCAGTTAAGCAAAAGCACGTATCCTACTTTTTCTATCTTCAAAATAAAAACTATATTTTAACAGTAAAAACAAGTTTTATTAAGTTTATCCACTCCTCTAACCTTTAGAATGGGTGTGTATATATATATTCTACAAGAAAAAAAACTTTCTCTCTCCTTCATTAAGAAAAATTGTATTTCAATACAGAATTCTCAAACACCGATATGAATAAAATACTACACACTCTGAACAGTCTTAATGCTTTCATGGCTCTTGATAAATCAGAGCTCTCAAACGCTATGGGCTGATGTAACGCTTACCAGCTGAATGGCAGTGTAAAGATGTACCTCCAAGAACTTAGCTGACTGGGACACCTAAGTACAAAAGTTTACATTTTCTTTGCCACTCAATGGAATTCTGTAAACTCCTGCCTCTCCACAGCACTACCATTGCACGAAAATGCAGGATATTTGGGCATTCTTAAAAAACAAATATAAGCAAAAAAATGGAAATGAGACGCGGCAGTTGATAGGCTACTGACAGGCAGTTAATAGGCTACAACACAAAATGGCTAGAAGTAGTGCTAAATTAGCAGATCATATAAGGGAGTAAAAATAAGCAACCTGGAAAGTGCTTGACTAGATGATGCCCTTTATTCTAATGTTACTTTAATAAACAAAGCCTCATTGTTGTGTTTGTTTTTTTTTTAAATTTCTGATCTCTTCCCCTTACTGTGCCCCCTTCTCCTTCTCATAAGTCACTATTTTTATTATTAAAAAAAAAGAGCCATCTAAGTCTTTATGACAGAAGCCGTACTTCTTACCAACAGCAAGCAATTGAGAACTTGTCATGGTTTGACTGGGTCACTAGAATCTCCTGCAATTCTGAGAGGGAAACAAAGCACTATCACTAGAGTATTGTCCTCAGCCCCCCGTTCCAGACAACTTTACACAGAAATTTACTTTCCCTTTGCACAGCAGCTGAAGTGGCATCTCGTCAAGCTGACATTCCAATGAAGACTGGACATTAATTTCTAGATTTTATCAACAGTTTGTCTACTTAATGAGAACAGGCCAGCCCTTATTTCCTTGTTTGTTTGCTTTGTTATAAACACCCTGATTCTTCTTGGCTCCAGATATTATAGTTGCTGCAAGGTGGTTAGGTAGTCACTAATATACAACCTTAGGTGAATCAAAAAGAAATAATACAAATTTGAGCAAGAATTTCTCCATCCTTTCACCAGTCTGGTACAGGCCCCTCAGTGTTCTACTACAACATAGATTTTAAACATACCCTAAGTTTTATCAATAAAACAACCATTCAGTTGCTTTGTTGAAGAAAGTGCATTAGAGTTCCTGTTTCTCTCCACTAACTGCAGTGGAGTCAGATGCAACAGGAACTTTATTACTTCCTACAAAAACAGAATCAAAAGCAGCTTCCTGTTCCTCTAAAGTCACAGCAGCAGTGGATCCTCTAGCAGACATCCCAGTGAAGGATGGACGTTGCTCTGTAATCCTTTCCAGGTCCACTGTTTTCCTGCCTCTTCTTTTGCCCAGTATTCTGATATAATTAGCTGGTACAAGTCCTGTTGTTTGACCATCGTAACTAGCCAAAAGCCAGCCACGGATTTTGGGTTGTTGGTCTGAAAAGGAAAATGCAACAGCATTAAGTCACAAAGCAATTCAAAATATATTGCAGTTGAGGCAGAAATACACGAGGAGGCAGAGCACAACTAATCACACAGAGAAAATAACTCTGTGATAAAAGGGAAATACAAATTACTACACAAGAGAAATGACATGGATCTGCATTGATGAGGCGTTCTGAAGTGAAGCTGAAATTGTTGACACTACCATACTACAAATGCCTAAGGATTTTCACAGTTGTACAGCAAATACAAAAAAAGGATAGCCACAAAGGTAACCACAAAGTACTCCCTGAGTAACTTTAGGCTGTGTCATACTTCAGGGAAATTGAACAAAACTATTTAATAAGTTTTACTACAGTGCACGTAACAACAAATGAAAAAAAAATTAGTAGGTATGAGGAATTGGTCAAAAAAAGGTGTTTTGTTTTTGCATTCTCACTTTTTCCCGCTGCTCCTTGCCCCCTTCCCTCCCCCCACACACACAATTTCAGACTCGAACTACACAACTTATTTCACATATGACTAGAAAACAAATTGAAAATTAAAAGCTTACCTTTGGGTGCTAATTTTAGAATGTCACCAGCACGGAAGGAAATTTCCTCTTCTGAGAGAGCACTGAAGTCATATTCTGCTCTTCCAACTACATGATCATCCTCTCCGCTTGCCCAGTTACTAGATACTGTTTCCGAAAAGAAATTAAGAAGTTACTTGCTTTGAATTTTATGGATGAGAGGTTTTTGTTTGTTTGTTTTTGGTTTTTTAATAAAAGAAAAATGGAGAAGACACCTTAACTTCCTTGCTTCTCTAACAGAACTGACAGGACTAACAAAGACAGCATTTGGTGAGTCAACCTAACCAATAGCTTTTCCTTCTTCTCCGCCTGCCACATTTAATAGAAAGGAATCATGATTTCGGAATCACGTAAAGTGTACCATGAAACTGAATCTCAGTTCAACAGTAGGCTATTTATACAGGCTATTACTTGTACCACATGCTTAAAATTCAGTGTTGTACCCCAGAATCTACAGACTCCCATTACTGAAGTGTAAGGTTAATCTCTATACACGTGATAACTACATGAACAATATACTCTGTACTTCTCATGATTCTCTCATGCTGCAGATCATCTTTACCTGATTCTTCATCACTGTATGTAGAAAGCAGTTTCCAAATCAGATAGGGACCTCCCATAATAACAGCAAAGAACAAGAAAATAGGCCAGGATTTTGCCGAGTTAGCTGCCTTGTCTTCAAGACCAACACGAGCTACTGTCCCCTGACTTTCAGCCCACAAATCCTCATTCTCAGAGCTCTTCCGCAGACCCAGTAACCGCTGTAGACGTTGGTAGAGATATCTTATAGTTCTCACTAAAGCAAAAGCTGAGAACACCTTTGTGAAGTGTACTTTGAGGCGGGAGAAGTGATTGGCTACATCCAACACAGCTCTGAAACTGTTGTACACAGCCGAAAAGGTAGCATCCATCATCATGCTGACTGAGGCAAACGCATGCACGATACTTTCAATGGACTGAAATGCACCTCTGCTGCTCTCTTCAGCCTGTTGAACAAACCTGCTGGGAGGAATATCATCTGTACGAAAGCGGTTATAGCCCAAGCCACCATATCCATAACTGTAAGGACTGTAGCTTCCATAAAAAGAAGTTCCATATGAACCATAGCCTGTAGTAAAAGAACTGCTATATGCTGGCCTTAAAGTACTGAGACTGCTGCTTCCTGTTTGCTGTGATGGTCTTGGCAAAATAGGTGGAGGTATTCGTGCAACTGTGGGTTGTCCAGGTCTGGTCAGCAAGTTGTCACCCAAGTCAGGAGACCTAAACAAATTCAGACAACCAAGATTAGTACTCAAAATGAGGTTATATTTTCATTTTCTCCAGCGTTCTTGAATAGCTATCAATACGACCTTGTGTTCTGGTAGTGCCAGGTTGAGGAACCTGGTTGCCAAACACTCATACTGTTGCACAGCGTTAGTGGGAAGTAAAAATTTCTGTCAAGAAATACAAGACTTTCATAAAAAAAAAAAAAAAAGAAATATTGAGTGTAAGTGTAGAATTGCAGTACGCCTGAAACATATAAATATATATATAAACTGCTTTTATTGTACAGACTAAAAGCACAAAATGCTATGGCTAGATCCATCCAACCTGACGCTGATTCAACTCTTAAGTCATTTGCCTGTGCAAAAGAGATCTCATACACACTACCAAGAATATTTTGCAATTTGAAAGCTTTAATTCCAGCATTTGTTCTCGTTTCTTCTAGATAACGAGCCAATGGTACAGCAAGAAGGAAGCTAGACAGCTCCTCTGAAGTCACCCTTGGAGAAATTGCTGGTGGGACCTAACTGAAAATTCAAATGATTATACAGCACACACAACGGTCTAGGGCTTCCTGCTTTCCCTTACTGAATTGGGATTGAATCTAAAACTGTTAACAGCTGGCAGAAAGAGGTATTATGAGCTCTTTTTTTTTTTTTTTTTTTTTTTTTNTTTTAATTTAATGAACTTCTAGCCTTTTGCATGCCTGTAAGTTTCAGCCAGTTTACCTACGCCCTTTGTAATAGGTCTCTGCAAGTACTAGGCTGGCACCTGAATTCTATCAAGTAGCTGTCCAACTTCTGCTGTTTTCCATATTGAAGCAGTCTGCTATACTACTTACATATATGACAAGGCACAACTTTCCCCACAGCAAAACTTACAGGTTTACCTAAAGCAAAGCATAATATTTATATCTTAATACTGTTTGTTCCTTCCAGCCTAGACTTTAACAGTTAAAAGCAGAAGTAAAAATAAGAAATAAGTTACTAACACAGAAGATGGGGGCACCTCCCCAAAAACCAGCTTAGGACAGCTCACTTTTAAGGTACTTGGAGTAAATCAAAATGATCTAGATAACCTCACCAAGAAAACTTAATATCAAACTTCTTGCTCAGCAAGCTTCAGCCTGCAGTGAAAGCATAGTTTTTCCTGAAAGTTCAGTTTGGAGGTAACCTTTTGCCTAGTTTCAGCTCACCCTAATTGCAATCAACAGCACCAAGCAGAAAACAAGACTGATCTTCAGCCATCAAGCTTTCCTTGATTTCAGATTTAAATTAGTTTGCCAACTCTTTCTGCACGGCGTCCTTCCCAGCGAGTACACTCTGTTTTCTGGAGGAGCCCAGCCCCAGGTCAGCACAGCGGCAACAAATACACGTTCATCTTTTCCACTGCCAGGAACAACCACACACAGCCCCACTCCCACGGAGAGCACACGCTCCGCGGCTTTGCAACCCTCAGGTACGAACGACAGCGTTTTTTCCACTTGTGGCAACACACCCAGCTTTGCTAACATGTCCACCTCCGCCTCGTTAAATCCTCAGCCCTCCACGGACTGGCTTTGAGCCCACAGCACCCTTCCTGCTGACGAAGATCCACAGGAGGTTCCCCCCAAACCTCTATACACCTCCCCAAGAAGCAGGGTGAACGGCCCCGCGCACGACCCGCCCCTCAGCTCCCCGGCCCGACCAAGCCTTCTGGGCTCGCTCAGCCAGCGCCGCGCTGACGGGCTAGGCCCGACCTTTGAGCTCGGCCGCCCGCAGGGGGCGAAGGCCGACCCCGCTGGTTGCGGAGAGGCCCGGGCTTGGGGCACACACTCACTGGAAGGCGGGCGCCACGCTGCCCACTAATCGCCGGTTCTCCCAGGGCTTAGGAGGCGGCGGCTGCGAAGCCATCTCCGCCTCGCTGCAGCCCCGTTCTAGCCCCGGCCCGCTCCGGCCCGCCGCGCTCCTCCGCCCGCCCTCGGCAGGCGGGCCGCCGCAGCGCCGAGCGATCGAGCCGGCGACCTTCCGGCACCGCGTTCCGTGTTCCGCCCTCCGCCCCTATCGACGCGCTCCGCCCCGCGCCACACTGGCTGTGCCGCTCTTGCCGCCTGCTTGGCGCGGCCCGTGCGTCGTGCCGTGCGTCGGCCTGCTGTACTGTGTGGGGTTACGGGGTTCCCTCGCTCTTCTGGCACCACGGGTACCTCCCTAGGCGTTGAATGAATTCTTTTATTGTCGATTTGCTGAGCTGCGTTTATCGTTAGTCTCTCTTTTTTTAATATTAGCGTTGTCTAGCATGTCTTCTCTAACAGAAAAGGACAGACCGATTGTTCAGCTGTTACTGGGCGCTGGCACATGCCCACGATGTATTTTCAGGTTCTGCCGTGTGGGATCACAGACGCTTTATAGACATCCCTACAAGGTTTGTTCTTTGTATTTCTAATTAGAACGTGCAACTGTATGAATGCAGTATTATTTGTACACTCCTTGGAGGAGAAGGATGTTGTTTGTATTCTTGGACTCTGCCTGCAAGGAAAGCTCTTTGCAAAATGAGTTGAGAGAAATGACTGCTAAACTGTGCAGATTTGAGAAATTACAGTAGTGCTGTAGTATAAGAATATGGTGAGTGTGGTGTTGGGTTCGTTAAGTTGCTGTGTATTCCCTGTTTCCAACCCCTGTAAATAGGACAGAGCAACTTCTGCACAGCATGGCTCTGTCACTCAAGCAGTGTAGCTATGACAGTTCCCTCCTTTGTTTTTCCTTTAATGCAGTAAGTAGCAAAGGGGCTGTGGGTCACTGCAGCTGATTCAGGGCCTTCCCTTCTTGCCTCGTATTTCTTCCATCTTTCTGCAGAATTGGTTGAGGGATGTAGCTAAAGAATGGCACAGGTGAAGGATAAATCCTCCGCTTTCATGCAAACAGTGTTACTAGGCACCCTGTTTAGCTGACCTTCCTACTGAAATTCAGCATTCTTAAATTTTTTCCCAATTTTGACAATCAGTCTTCCTGTGTTCTTGTATTATGCACTTCTCAAATTGTTTTTGGCTATTTGCTCCTCCACCATGTTTATTCTTAGAGTTCTCATTGTGTAGGCCCATTATTTCCATGTATCTGCCCTAATGTGTTGTCTTTATGCTTGTGTGTTACAGTGTTTGCCTTGATTATTTCACTTTCACTCCAGTTTAGACTCTCCAGAATTCTTCTTTCACGTCCTTCTTCCTTATCCTTTTTCATTTTTAATCAGTCTGTTGAGAAGTGTTTGTTCTGTGTGCCATTTATCATTCTTTTGCAGCTCTACCCAATTTTCATCTGAGTTGCAACAACACAGAAACTACTGTTACTGAAGATGTTTTAATAAAATTTTTTTTCTGACCTGTGTGTTACCTCTACCTTTTATCCTTCCTAAATTTCAGATATATGGTTAATTTTCTCTCCTCACCAACACACCATGAATATTCATAAGCTTCTTATTACGTGAATGAATGAGACGTGTACTTTACCATGTGTGTTTAATTTCTCCATCACATTTATCTGCTCTAATTTTCTTCTCATACTGTGGTAGCCAACTGTTTTTGTTGTGTGGGCTAACTGTGTTGGAGGAGTTAAATTCTTAGGTAATCTGAATGGCAAAAAGGCAATAAACACCTATTTTCCTTGAACAGTGACGAGGCTGAAATAAATGCGTTTCTGCAAGTCAGTCTGTAAAATGTTTCCAGTGCTCTTGGACAGTAAAGAAGTCTGTTCAGCAAAAATCATTTTTTTGGTAACGTTTTGACAGAAGTACAGCTTGGAGCTTTATTTTTTATTGTGCAAGTGTCTTTTGGTATATTTTACAAGTTGTTAATTACATACACAAAGACTAAAGGTACAGGTGGTTTCTTCTGCTTTTTAAACCTGTGTTTGTAAGTGCTTTTTACAGCACTGAATTAAAGAGGAAAAGTCAACAACAGTAAAATCCTTCTGTTTGTGTTAGGATTTGATGAAGGATTTGAAACAATTCCTGAAAGGTAATCAAGAAAAAGAAGATACAGCTTGCTTTGATGTAGCTGATCCACCTTGTAAGCGATTCAAACGTGGATACGCAGAAGAAGGGCCTGATGATCTGAACCAGAATGGAGTGCTCAGTCAGATTCCTTTGGTTAATGATGATAATGCTGCTGTGGAGAACTCAGCTGTAGAGGTTTGCAATGTGTGTTTGGGAATTCTTCAGGAGTTCTGCGAGATTGACTTTGTTAAAAAGGTAAATAATCAGTTCTTAATCTATACATGTGCTTTTTAGGAGCTTTTGTATGTTCGGGCCTGCAGTATAGATCTGGTGATTAGAAACACTGTACAGTTAAACAATTGAGAGAGGGAGCAAACCAAATTGAAACATTTACCTGTGTTGAATATTTGAGTTGTAGATGGCGCCATTCAGCTACATACTGCTCTCTGACATAGTGTTTGCATACCTATTTTGCTTCTGGGAAGTAAAATTTGTTTGTGCGACCATGTTTTATCCAAGCTTTGTTATAATGTAACTTCAAAAAGAGAAGTGCAATGGAATAACAGACAGGAGCATATTTTTGTAATCAGGTTAGGAGCTTAGAGTACAAATGTAACCTCACTGTAAATTAATCTCTCTCCTCTTTTTGCTATGTAAGGGCAAAATGAGGAGGCATCAAATGCTGTGCTATTCAGTTTAACTGTGTGTTTCTAACATAACAGTGTTTCCTTACCATAAAGGACTATTTAGAAAGCCACAAAGGAAAAAATGTGTTTGGTGGTACAACAGATTGCAGATAATGAAGAAGAAAGGAGTTAAGAGAGAGTATGGACATAATGCTTGTTGCAGATATCATCTCTGAGCAATACAGTTGCTTATGTGACAAACCAAAATATTAGCTAGAGACACCACTTGCATTTGAGATGTTTGACTGAGCTTTCATAGAAACAAATTTGCTTTAATAACATTAATATATCTAACAATATAGCACAGGGAGCATACTACATAGATTCTGTTGAATTGCTAGATGCTTCTTTTTTTTTTGTCTCCATTGAAAGAGTATATGTATTTTCACTGAACCTACTTTTAAGACTTGTTTCACAGTTATGCTCTTTTGTAACAGTGGAAAATCTCACAACATGCTCGTGTGCACAGGCACATTTATTAAGGCACCACAAAATCTGATTCTCTCACAAGGAAATTTCCTTATCAGAGATGCTAATTTCATCCTGAAAGCTCATAATTAGTCTTTGTTCCTTCCAGTAGAGACATCTAGCCGTCAGCTTTCACTAGCTTACTTTAAAACATGTGATGCATGTTTGGGTTCTTGCTATAATTCCAATGACTAACATGATTTTTATATCAAAGAACAGTAGAAGTCTAGATGATGTTCCTGCTTATTTGTAATAGCTGTATACTAATCCTGAGAAAATTCTGTCATAAACTGAAAGGTGAAAGGTTCCATTGTCTTCTGTTATTTTGAAGATTGACTGAATTATTACTGTGAATACCTTTTTGTTCCTATCTTATGACAGGAACTTAGAAGTTCTTATTGTCATAGAATTGTATCTGTGCCATGAAGAAAAATATTCTGAGTCAACTGTTCTAGAGTGAGATCTCTGTGGTATAATTTCCTGCATCAACATTTGTGTTTAAGGTTTTAGCCTTAAAAGAACCAGTTTTCTTATTTCATAATGTCACACAACAATAAGAACAGAGGTCATTAGTAAGATCTTTTTTCAGGCTTGTATTTCAATAAGTTGTTAGGGGTTAGCCTAGTTTGTATGTTTGGCATCTACCTGAATGTGTACTAATATGGATTTACAGTGATTATGCTAGAATAAAGAATATCCTAAAAAATTATCAACTTAGTTCCACTGCTGTAGTTCAGTATTAATATTCTTCTTTTCCAGATGTGTGAAAAGGTTAATTCTTCTGACTACCAGTTTACCAGTTTTGTATTTTCTGTGTCACTACCACCACAGCTGTCTGTTAGGGAGGTAAGTTTTTGCAGATATTCCTTCATAAATCAAACACGTATTAAAGAAGGTAGCTGTGGAAGGTACAGACTGGAGGTAGTTTGATTTTTAATTGCTATCGTTCAAAAGAAAAAAAGAAACCCAAACCTTGCTGCAAGTGTAGTCTGCTCTCCCTTTCCTTTTTGCTAAGTACTGTTATAATTAATAAGGTGTCTGAGTCACTTCAGTTTTCATTTAGCCTGGGAGTTACTTTACATCTGAAAAAGTAAAAGAGGATCTTCTCAGAGAAGGAACAGCACAGCTGGTGCCTTTCTTGAAATAAATGATAATTGGTAGTTCGGAGTAGAAATGAAGAAGTTTGAAGATGAGCTCTTTAACTTCGCAGCATTTGAAATGCTATAAAAATACATATTTTGGTAGTCACCTGTCTTGAGCATTGTTGAAAGTCTGGATTTTTACAATTGTTGTAGTCATAAAACTACTATTTTGATAGCAATTCTTATTTTAAATTGTTAAGAATTGCTAATTTAAATTTAAAACTTAAATTGTTTACATTTTAGTCATTTAATTACATAAGATAATGATAGCATGGACACGTATGTATCCCTGATAATTTCTTTGAAGATTGAGGGAGAATAGTAGGCATATTATAACTTTATCAGTGAAGTGACTATTATGTGATGTTTTACAAAGTTACCTTGTTTTCTACTATGAAGTGATGAAGTGATTCAAAAAAGTCTGTTGTAAAAAGCAACTTGTAACTCTTTAAGATATGTGCCTTCTTTACTAAGACCTGGTAGTATTAACTTGAGTGAATGTGGCAGAAAGTAATATAGATCCTCTTGTATTTGCATATAAATCTGTGATGAGGTTTGCTCTCATTCTGCGCAGTTTTTAGTGCTCAGTAGTATTGTTCTTACATCTTGAGCAAACGCCAGTGTAGCAACTTGTGCTGATGTATGTTCTAAGTCTGATTGCACATCAGACTACCTGCTTCCTATCCAAAACGAAGTGTAGTTGTGCTGGTCACTTCAGCTGCCACTGTGTCTGGTAAAATAATGCCAGAGCACATTGCTTTTTGCTTTGTGTCTGGATAAACTCTTATTACTCTCATTTCATTTTATGGTCATCCAAGAAGTGAGATTTATTAACGACAAAACAAAAACAAAACCTAAAAAACCCCAACCAAAAAAACAACACTTCTAGACTAGTTAAGTATATGGACATAGAACTCCAAATGTTGGTCAAAATTACCCCAAGTTTGTGCTTAGAGTTAACCAAAGCAGCGTAACCTTTAAAATAAAAGAGGAGCCCTGTTATTTCCAGGGTACCAGTGATAGGGTCTTTTCAATTTCCAGTCCAGAAGGGAACTTCTATTTCTTGTAGTGTCTGTGAGTGAAAAAGAAATTGATGAACTCAGTCTTTTGCCTTGAGTCTCAACTGCACTTCTCGTGTTATCAAGTTTTTAATTCATTTTCATTATGCATATTTGGCTTGACAGTTATAGTTTATCTAGCTTTAAGATATATATTTTTCCTCATAGCTTATGTGTATAACTAAGAGGTGAGGCAAGAAAAATTCGATGCTGCTGTGAAGCAATCTGTTTATGAGTCTTTACCATAATACCTCGGTAGAGGGTGTTCTTGCATTGCAGTTCTAGCTCACTGGTGTTCTCCTGCTGGTCTGAACAAGTAGGGCGATTCTGTCTGCTTTGAGGCAGTTTTGGCTGCAAGTAGAAGCAAAAAAGAATTTGCTTTAAAGAGTTCCTCTTGCTGATTGAAATCTTGATGATGCCCTGAGATTGTGGAATGGGAAAACCATCTTGGCAAATGCAGTTAGTAGAAACACAGATTTATTACTTTATAATAACTGTCTTCTAAGTGCAGTAAATTATTAACTTGATAAAAAGAGTGAGATGATGTAATTCTTAACCTGTCCATCTGCTCTATATGCGGTTTCTTGTTCTTACGTTCAAGCAAACAAACAATACTACAGTGCTTGGTACAACCAAGGCAATAAAAGATGATTTTGGTCCAGAGGTGAGTAAGATGAATGAGATGAATGAATGGGAAGCTCCAAAAATATGTATGTTCTCTTTGGAAACATTTTTGATTCATCTGGGAGCTGCATTAGAAGATTTCTACTGTCATTTCTATTCCACACCTTCAGTCTTGCCAAATGCTAACTCAGCTGTTTGTGTAGCTGTGCTCTAACCGAGGAGGTGAAAACGGTTGATAGTGGTGGTGAGAAAGAACTTGCTTAAAACCATGGGATCTTGTTTACCACCTATTCATTTACCACTTCAAAAAATTGTTGTTAAAAACAGTTCCCACTTTATAGTTACAGAAAAGCAGCAACTGATAGAAGTAGGTGCGTTTCGAGATATTTTGTGTTGGGATTATGATCTTTTGTTAAATCTTGTTTTTAATTTTTCGAGTTGCACTCTGCAAGAACACACAATTTTATAATAAAAGGACACCCCGAAGACAGCCTTCCTTCTCCCAGTGACCTTTTGTATGACATGCAGATTTTCTCAGACTTAATTAAAAGACAGTTCCTGATTTTTTTTTTTTTTTAATATTACCTTCAACTAATCTAGTTATAACAGTTATCTTGCTAATCCTAAAATGTAGGATAGGAACTGAAACAGAGGAAGACATAAAATTAACATTTGCATAGTATTTGTCTGTAATGCACAAAAGCTATCACCTCTTTCTAGAAGAAGGATATTTGATTGAAATAAATCATAAATACAGGAGTCCCAAGTTTATGTCAGACAACTATATTATAATATGAAGCGAGTCACGCTTTTGAAGGGCATGACTATTAGCTGTGTCTGTAGTCTCAGTTGTGATCCATCATCCTGGTACTTGCTACAAGGACACTGATGCAAATAGCATGTGTAGTCATTACTCCCTGCAGGGCTGTGTATACCTCATCGTGGAATTCCCCATCTCTAAGCTCTTCTCTAATACAGAGAAAAAGTGTTATGGCTGGAATTGCACGTGGTATTTCAACAGTTGCCACTGTGATTCCTCAGATAGCATTAGAATAATATCCTGCAGCTTGTAATCAATACAGTGCCTATGCTAGTGTATTTCAGAAATATGTTTGGTTTAAGTATTGCCCTGCAGGCTTGATCTCTGTAATGAGCATCTTTCATTTTCAAACCACTTCTCAAACATAACGTAATTATGAAGTAGAGGGATCTGATCCCCTGCTTTGCATACAACTGGGAAAGGGCAGAGCTGTGGAATTAAGGCACGAGTAGAGGGATTGTTTGAATGTGATTTATAATTTGGGATCTTTTGACTTATGTGCTCGCTGCACCCTAATCTACTGTTTCCTCTTAACTGAAGGGGAAAAGTAATTTAAAATCCCCTTTAATTATCTTTAACTTTGGAGTCAGTAGAGAGAAGGTGAAATTTGTCCCGTGGTCTTATTTTAGCACAGTTAGTAACACACGTAAGTTTTCTCTAGTTTCTGATTCTACTCTCATAAAACAGGGAAAGGGGGTGAGATTGGCCACCCAACTGATTACCAAACATACAATGTGCTTTAAATCAAGACATATACGATTGTTTAAATTGGCATTTTTGGATGCAGACTTCTAGGCATTGTCATATTCTCTAGTTTAGATGTATGTTCAAGGAAATTCAATTGGAAGCTCTTTTCATTCATGATTTTATTTGGGTTATTACGCAAACAAGCTTCTAATATACCTCAAGGTATTTTGTGAAGGAGTCTTACTCATACTGTCTACATATGCAGTGTAATGAATCACACTGAATTTGAGTAAACAGTATTCCATCAATACAGCTATATTTATTTTGCTCAGTAATGAGCTGATTTGTGTATCATGTGTCTAACAAAGTCTGTGTGGTTTCTCCACCATCTCTCCTTCCCCCTGCTACTTCCTACTACTTCTAGCACTGTTTTTAAGATTCCCTCATTCTTTTAGATGTACCAAAGGAAGATGGTTTTTTGACTGAGTTCCTCTGTCAGCATATAAAAGTGATATATGATATGTTTCATTCTGATTTCAGCCAAAAGATGATGTGACCGTGTCTGTGCTCTGAAAAGTTTGATGCATGCTTTCCAACCTCTTCATTATTTCCTTGACAAAAGACATTATTATGACATAATTTAGGCTAGAGGAACGTCATTGGATGTCAAAGTTAGAATTTTGGTTAACTTCAGTTTAGTAAAGTGTGTCTTCAGTGTGATGCAGAGAACTCCTTGAGAGTAGCTCTGCCGAGAAGGACAAGGGGGTCCTGGTAGATGAAGAAACTTAACGTGAGCCAGCAGCGTGCACTTGCAGCCTTGAAGACCAATGGTATGCTGGGTTCCATCAGAAGAGGGGGGGTGGAGGGGGCAGCAGGGGGAGGGAGGTGATTGTCCCTCTTTGATGCCCCTGTGAGGCCCCACCGAGTGCTGCATCCAGGTCTGGATCCCTCGACAGAGGAAAATTATAGAGCTTTTGGAGAGGGTCCAGAGGAGGACCATGAGGATCATCAGAGGACTGGAGCACCTCTTTTATGAAGAAAGGCTGACGGAGCTGGGCTTGTTCAGTGTGGAGAAGAGAAGGCTCCAGGGAGACCTCGTTACAGCCTTAACAGTATTTAAAGGAAGATTATAAATAGGAAGGAAATCAACTTTTTACATGACTAGATAGAAATAGGACAAGGGGAATGTTTTTAAACTAAAAGAGGGGAGATTCAGTTTAGATGTTGGGGAAGTTTTTCACTGAGAGGGTGGTGAGGTGCTAGAACAAGCTGCCTAGAGAGGTGCTGGGTATTCTGTCCCTGGAGATGTTCAAGGCCAGATTGGATGGGGCCCTGGGCAACCTGATATAGTGTTTGATCTAGTGGTTTGGCTACCCTGGCTGCTGCAGAGGGGTTGGATGGTCTTTGAGGTCGCTTCCAATCCAAGCCATTCTATGATTCTGTGAATGGTGGTAACTCTTAATACACTGCAGAGTGAAAAACATAAAGCTTAGATCACTGAAAAATTGCTAAAAAGAAGCAAGAGGTCATCATATGAGATTAATAAAAAGAGAAGTGATTGAGACTGCAAAGGGATGCACCTCTAAAATGTCAAGCTTTCCAGGGCAAAGTTTCAGAAAGATATGCTTTTGGAATCTTTTGACATAAACAGTGTTCATTAGAACACTGATTGATTTCTTGGTCCTTTACATTTTGTTCAAATCTGATAGCATTGCACTGATTTGAAGGCTGTGGCTGTGGCTTCTTTGTGCTTACTTTTGTATTTTTTTGTTATCATTTCTTAGCAGTGTTAATTTTAATTCTGCTTTTGACCTTTGTTACAACTATTATTAAATGTACTGCTGAATTCCAGGTTATGACACCTAAGTTCAGGATCTTCTATCTTGGGCACTATCATGTTAAAGAAGCCTGCCATATTATGTTTCTTTGGGTATGTAAGGCTGCTGGAGGTGGGCAGCAGAGTATAACAAAGTGTTTATAAAGCATGGATTGAAGACAATCAAGCATTAGAGGAGGTTGCTCAGAGAAGTGAAGAAGTCTTCGTAACTGGAAGCTTTCAAGACCTAATTGGATAAGGCCCTGAGCAACCTGGTCTGATTTCATAACAGTTTGTGCTTTAAGCACAAGGTTGGATAAAGACCTCATGACATCCTTGAACTTTGTTATGGTCTCTCATGTAAATCAAATATTGTTTCATGGAACCTTCATTCAAAGTAGTATATCTGGAGCTGCAGAAGCTGGTATTCACGAAGGATTTGTACAAAACAACAGAGGGTCGGCTGGGAAATGAAAAGGAGAATATGGAGTCTGCTCAAATAAACAATTGTTAGTGAATTCCAGTGCTCTTTCAGCTTTCTGGTAGTATTTCCTTCTGTTCTTCAGCTTTTCTGTATTCAGCAGAATACAGAATACTTAACTGTGGTGTGCTGTAAATGAGTGGTTCATGATCACCTTAAGACCAAGTATGTCATTTAGTTAGTGTTTTTATTTATTATGGATGCTAACTCTGTTTGTTTTGTTGTTGTTGTTTGTGTGATTAGTTTTTTAAAGTATGCCAGATCAATTTTCAAATACCATCTATTTTGACACTTGTTTTCATTTCTCCGTATGTGCTGGCTGCACTTGAATTAGGCTATCAGTTCTCCTAGTTATAGCATTAATAGCAAGTTTTGAAGTGCTTTTATTGCGGTCTGATCGGTTTTTAAAGATAGATGAGAGTTGAGGTGACTTGGTTGTCCATTTGTAAACTGATGTCTTAGAAATTTATGCAGTTCATTTCAGAGATCTGGGACTTCCCATTGCCTTTTGTGTCATTGTGTCATTTCCAGGGTCTCTCCAGTAGCAGACTGAATGCTCATTAGTACTCAGTAATACTAATTTGGTTTTAGTTTAGCCAGATGTGCGAGTATATTCTGCATCACTAGGAAAGTAAAAACTGAACTAATGTTATCAGCAAGGGAAGCCTAATTTTTTGCCAGTGTAGAACAGGAACGGTCCTTAGCTTTTCCTGTATTCAGGATTTAAACTTTTAGTGTATATAGATACTGAAGTCGTAACAACTTCAGCTTTGCCTGCTTATCCTCAATTATTTCTCAAATGGAAGAGATATTCTGCAATAAATAAATAAATAAATAAATAAATAAAAGTGGGGGTTCTTTTGCATTTTGCACTGTATGCACTTGTTCCTTCAAAACGTAGGATGAAATTTCAGGTGTGATAAATGGAGATGTATAGGAAGGAGCGCATAAAAGTGAGAGCTTTTTCAAAGAGCTAGAGAACAGGGAGAATATTGTGACAGAATAGCTTTGGACGGACTGTGTTGACTAACACTTTAAAAATCAGCAAGTGGAAAAGAAAAACAGCAAAATATTCAAGTATTTGTGAAACAAGAAAACTTAGCATAATGGGAAAAAAAATCATTTATCTTCAAGTCTTTTCCTTTGCTTTTTGTTGCCCACAGTTCCACGTATGTCAGATTGTCCTAGCAACTAGTTCAAATTACTTAGGGTGTCTCACGTGGGGCTAGCACACTCTCTCTGCCCTGTAATCAATTATTTGTTTTGCAAATGTATTAAGATTCCAATTGACGTGATGGAAAATTGATCGATTTTCTGCTCCCCAAAAGCTTACCTATGTTTCTGTGAGCGTAGCGATGGGAGAATGAGTAATAGAGTAAGGAAGAGCTCACACATGCAGAGTGAGTCTCTGAAGAAAAGAACAAACACTAATTCTGTCTTTTTACTCCTAAAGCAAAAGCTAACTTTGAATCCTAATGCTTCCTTACTGACCTGAGTTTTTTTTTAACTTTAAATTGTTGTTGTTGTTTTTGTTATTGTTGTTATTATTTTGCTAGCACTTGCTCAAACAGTTGAAGTTTTGAGCTTTAATTTCACTTGCATTTTTTTTCTCTCTTCTTCCTGGGCTTGGCTGATGACATATAGCATGCTGCTTGGCTGCTGGTAAAACAGGAAATGGGGTGAGTAATTTCTTTTGGCAGTTCTCACATCATGTCTACTAGAGTGTCCCAAAGAATTAGAGAAAGGAGAGATACTCTTACTACAACCTTTTTTTCAGCATAGCTGAAATGAGATACCACTTAATGCAATGGACCTGCTGAGATATTTATGTCAAGAAAAATTTTTGAGCAAGGAATTAATACCATATCTTCAAGATCAAAACAGTTACTTTCATTTAAACGTGCTTCAACTAACAGTTGCGGAATATGAAGAATTGCTTTCCTATGTTCTTGGCTAAGATTTCAATTTACTTTGCATGTTTAAAGCTATTCAAAAGTAAATTCAGAATTGGAATGTGCTATATCAATGTATATTTATATTAATGCTTTATAATAGCTGAGCAGTTGATACACTGGAGGGAAGGGAAGCCATCCAGAGGGACCTGGACAGGCTGGAGAAGTGGACCCGTGAAAACCTAATGAGGTTCAACAAGGCCAAGTGCAGGGTGCTGCTCTCGGGTCGGGGCAATCCCAGCTATTTATACAGATTGCGGAAAGAACTCCTTGAGAGCAGCCCTGTGGAGAAGGACTTGGGGGTCCTGGTGGATGAGAAGCTGGACATGAGCCAGCAGTGTGTGTGCTTGCAGCCCAGAAGGCCAACTGTGTTCTGGGCTGCATTAAAAAGGGGTGGCCAGTAGGGAGAGGGAGGTGATTGTCCCGCTCTACTCAGCTCTTGTGAGGCCCCATCTGGAGTACTGTGTCCTGGCCTGGGGCCCCCAGCACAAGGAAGGTGCAGAGCTCTTGGAGCAGGTCCAGAGGAGGGCCACTAAGATGATCAGAGGGCTGGAGCAGCTCTCCTATGAGGAAAGGTTGAGGGAACTGGGCTTGTTTAGCTTGGAGAAGGCTCCAGGGAGACCTCATTGTAGCGTTCCAGTACTGGAAGGGAACATATAAACGGGGGGGGAAACGGCTGTTTCCATGGGTTGATAGTGACAGGACAAGGGGGAATGGTTTTTTAAACTGAGACAGGGGAGGTTTAGGTTAGATATTAGGAGGAAGTTTTTCACCCAGAGGATGGTGACGCACTGGAACAGGTTGCCCAGGGAGGTTGTGGATGCCCCATCCCTGGAGGCATTCAAGGCCAGGCTGGATGTGGCTCTGGGCAGCTTGGTCTGGTGGTCGGTGACCCTGCAGATAGCAGGGGGTTGAAACTAGATGACCTTTGAGGCCCTTTTTAACCCTGGTCATTCTATATCTTTTTTGTTTTGTTTTGTTTAATTGTCCATAGCTTTTGCTATGCTATGCTGGAACAAGATGGCATCTGGGTTGTTTTTTGTATCCTGGTTTAACCTTAATCAGAGTTTTTTATTTGCCTTGTATTGTGGTTATAGCTGGGACATTGCATTTCAATTTGAATTGGAGGCTGTCTGTACAATTGTACAGGTTTTAATGAACTTAATGGTTCTGAGATGGGCCATGATACCATCTGAGAACCAGAATCTTCTTATGCCCTGAAGACAATGAAATACAGACCTCTTCATTTTGCCATTGTATGAGGTTTAGCTTACATTAATAGCGGCTGAGAATTGTTAGTCAGATAGTGGTGAAAAGTCAGATAGTAGTGTGGTGAGAGCAAGTTACACTCTTTTATCCTCACTGTTTTGAAAAAAATTTAAATGAGTGATTCTTTATCTAATTCAGGACACTGTCATTCCTGGCCAAATGAGAACATGCAGAGCCATTTTGAATGGATAGATCGTGTTTGTGGGCAAGAAGAAAGAAATCCATTATCTCTCAGTCAGTTGAGGATACTGAATTATTCTTTGGTGGAAGCCATCTTGAATGGAAGTACAATTTCAAGATATTCATAGAAAGTCTAAGTAAAAGATAAATCGCTTCCTATTTTGAGACTCATTTTAAAGCCTTTGTTTCATTAATTTGCTTCAGAGAGGATTAACCTGTATAGGGCAGATGTTGTCATTGGTTCTGTTCATGCAGAAGGACATATGCTTTGCTCTGCAAGTTCCCTAACAAGGGGTTTGAAATCGCATGCTGGCATTCTTACCAGCAGCTATTCCTTTTAAATTTTCTCTGCATAGGCAGGACATGGGAATCAAGACTTGATCTTGCACCTACAGAGTCAGTTGAGCTCTCCCAGCAAGGTCAACTGACATTGTTATCTGGGTGTTTTCCCCTTTGGAATTTGTGTCTGTTGAAGTTCATGTCCTTCCTTTAATGAAGGGCTGACTCATTCCTTTAACAACAGAAAAATGTCTTACATTAGTGTTGTGGGTTTGTTTGTTTTGCTTTAAAATGAAGGATTTTTCTGCCAGTCTCTTTCTAACCTCTTCTCCATGTAGACTCTGAAAAGGTTTTGGTAACTGTTGATCTACCATGAAACTATGGCGTGTTCTCTCACACAGGAAAGAAAAGGACCTGTTCTTAAGCTGTTAATTAAAGAAACATTAGCAAATAGAAACACGGCAAAATGTGGTATTATCTTATCTGGAACCTCTGTGAGAGGATACTGTGCAAGTGGCCAGGGTGCAGAGAACAGTAAGGTCTGGATAGAAAGTTTTCACTAAAGTTGAACTAGATGTTGATTTAAGAAGGATCCCATCTCCATCCGCATGTACCTTCTGTCTTTCTTGTATTAACATAAATACTTATGTGACCACCTGTAGTGCTGATCATCTCACTGATCTGTCTGGAGAAAAAAACAAGAACTGTTCCTTTTAATGGATTGAGATTTGCTTTAAATGGGATCAGTGTACTGGTATGATTTACCATGCTGAGCAGTGTCAGCATGCATATGTTTATTTGTTTACTGGAAAGCATCTTATCTGAAATCCTGGTCTGGCCTTAATGCTTCCTCAACGCCTTTTTTGTTAATTCAAAACAAAGATTCATTGCAATTATAAGAGGCCTTGCAACAGCCTTTCTTTCATGCTGTGCTCTGTATGCTTAGCACGTTTGTCCTTTTTATTTGTGCAGTGCTTGTTCACCTGTAACTAGTTACTTAGGTTTGTCTTGAAAAATCATATGGTATCTTTGACAGACTCCTGTGCAAGTTATTATTTCTTTACATATGTTATTCAGAAAACTGGACCTTTCCTTGGCAAAGGATGACATTGTTCAGCTGAAAGAAGCTTATAAGTGGATTATTCATCCCCAGTTGTCAGAGGAGTTGGGTGTTCCCACTGATGGAAAGGTATTGTGTTGTATAAATAAGAAAGCACTTCTGTGTGTTTGTTTTTTTTTTTTCACATATGCTTATATAGATAGAAAAATATATATGCTTTCTTTTTTTTCCTCATTAACAGATAAGTTGTACTTGCATGCACTGTAGGGGGAAGCAGGGGAGGAGTTCTTTTAACCTGAGATCTCCTAGTCTCAATGACAAGGAGACCAATCTTCATTTCTATACAGAGATCATTGCATACAGTGGGATCATTGTAGTGTTTTCCTAAGTCTCTTGCTCTTGGGCTGCCACTCTGCTTTTACCAATGAGACTTTTCCAATTTTTTAATTTTTCAGGATCTTTGTTTTCCAGAGGCTAATTCCTTCTTTTCTTTGTATTTTCCTTCTTTACTCTCCCATTACTGCCAGCATTGTTACTGCTCTGTGAGATAAATTGTATAGGTTATTAGCTTGTTAAATTCTATGGATAGAGTATATTTCTGAAACATTCTAAAGGAGGAAAGACTAGTCTTTCTCATTTTAATAACTGCTAGAGATAGGCATGTTGGAACTTGTAGTGCTAGTGAACAAGCAGTAGGATTTTTTTTTTTCAAACCATAGTTTAACTTTTGAATTCTTTTGAACTTTCCTGAAATGCACTGACTGGATGCAACATTGAGAAGTTGTCAGGCAAATCCAGAAATGCTATCATCTTGACTGTAAAATCTCTGCAAGCATGGCTAAAAGTCCTGCTGAGGGCAAAGCAGTCTGTAGTTATTGTCATCAGCTGTAGGACTGACGCCACGACTAGACTCATTCAGTCTTTAAGTTGATTTGTCAACTTCCATAGTAGTTACAGATTGTCTTTTCCTAGGAGTACTAATTGAAAGCATCCGTTTCGTCTTAGTGAAGCAAGAATCACCCAGTCACCCTGAAGGTGATCCAAGAAGAAACAAACTTCTTACATACCAAGTTAGCAAAAGCCCTACAAGGCTTAGACACTAAGCACTTCAGACTCCATTGTACCATAAAAGTTACTTTTCTAGTGCTCTTTATCTACAAGCCACTTGAATATTAGCCAACCTTTCCAATAGCCCTCTTGAGATATACTGGTTTCTGAAGAACAGAAGTAATGAGTGTTGTTTGCCCAAGGCCAAAGAGGGAATTGGGGATAGAATTGAGATTACGGTAGTTTCTAGTCTAGTTGTCAGTCCACTAGGACATGTTGCCTTTCTTTGCCCCAAGGCCATCCAGTCATTGCAAACGAAGCCCCTGACAAAATTCTACAGTGATGAGTGCTACAGGGTTTTTATCTTTATTCCACACTAAGCACTGCTTTCCCAGAAGGTGTGTTAAGTTTAGTGACCATAATAGGCTTTGAGTATATACTGTCTCTGACTCAGTTCTCCCTGTACAGAACGGGGCCAATATCTATGATGCGTAGGTCACTCATGTTTTTGAAGTGTTCTGAGATCATCTTTGAGTACTTCAGAAATGCAAATGGTATTATGGCTCAAGTTTTAATGTATTTCTTTATATTATATTGTAGAATAAGTGTATTACTTCCTCTTTTGTCTGCCTCTTTACTGTTTTTGTACCATTACAGTATGTGAGAATATCCTCCTGGCTTGTTTAACAAAGTATTATACCCCATCCCTTTTTTTTTTTTAATCTAGAGTTTGTTTGAAGTTAGCGTGGTCTTTGCTCACCCAGAAACAGATGAGGAGTGCCATTTCCTGTAAGTTTTGATGTAAATAACATAAGATCTTTTATCTCAATATTGTACAACTTCGTTAGTTTGGATTTGCTACAGATGAGAATATGCAGTGTTTATAAGCTAGAACGGGGCCTGTGTTTAACCTTCCTTGTATTCAGATAAAGCTGCAGAGCTTAAAGTTACTCCATTTCTGTCTGGTTAATTCCGCTAAAGAAAGTCATCCTGAATTTTGATTTCAGTTGGATGGAGAACATTCAAATCAGCTGTTGAATTTCAGCCCTTTTCAAACTTGTTGCCCTTTTCAGTATAGCTTGTATCATTTGAAAATAAATAAATTCAAATCGTATCGTTTAGGACAAGGGCATCTTTTGAGGTCATGCCTAGGTTTTCCTGCTCTCATCCTTCTCATGGATGGGTGAGAAGAAACAGAAGTTTCCTGGCTACTTCACACAGTCTTTTGGCTCACCCTATAGAGTATCTGCCTAAATCTTTCTTTAACACAAAGAAGCAAAACATTTCTGTGAATTTAGCTTAACATTTAGTCTGATTTCTCAAAATCTAGCAGTAGTTATATTCTGGATAATTAGATTCAATCTTCCTGTTTGCTGATGCTTCCTGGCAAATTTGTGTTTCACTGAATTTCATCTCTTGCTCCTACTGCAAGTTAAAACCTAGCATAGAAGGAGGCTCCCCTTCAGATTTCTGTGTTGCACAGTGACTTCATCTCTGGAAACCAGGGATTTCCTTTGCAGTGTTTTTGATTTCCCTGCTTTTATCTCATCTGGCAATTTGTGAATGCCTGATCTGCCACCTTCCTGGTTTTCAGCAACTGCATCCTTCGTATCTGTTGGGTAGGGGCGCGGTGGTGAGGGAATGCATGTTTGATGACCTGGCATTAGGAAGAAATGATTATCAGCATTTGCTGAATTTCTTTCCCTACCAGCATCTTCAAGACCAGGCAAAAAAGAGATAAAGTGCTATGGCCGAACTACAGTTTTACCTGCAGTCCTGTAACAGCACCAAGTTTTCTGAATCGATCAGACTTTTGTTCTTATTTATTTAACTTTATTTGATCAGTTCTGGTTTCCTGTAGTGGTCTTCCTTCCTCTGAAACCTGGCAGCTCTTATTTTCAACTCATCCTTTCACTACCGTTTCGTGACCGTTCAAAAATGATGGTGCCGAGCCTGTTATAGTGCCAATGTTGGTGCACCAAAGGAAATATCTGTAGAATAGAAAACTCTTAAGAGGTACTCAGATCTGTTCTGTGTGACTTGACAATATTTCTGTATTTACTTTCTCTTTGTGGGGTAATTAGAGAGTGATCGGATGTTTTTCTGAAGTAACAGCATGTTGCCTAGCTTTATTACATGGTAGTTTCTCAGGCATTCTCTGTATGTGGAAGTACTTCTGAGGCAATGTTTTATTTAAGGTTTAATGTAAATAAGGAAATCTGGCAATTATGAGGGTGTTAGTAATGGCAGTCATATGGAAGCAAAGTAAGACATTGTCTGAACTTGGAAAAGTTCCCCCTACTCCAGGTATGCTTTTGGATGGGATTTCCAGGTATGGCATCTGCAGTTTCTCTTCTCTCAAGCCCTTCTTTCACAGTTGTGTGTAGGTGGGTGTACTAAAATGACCCTTGGTATGATATGGAAGATCAATTGGCTTATATTTGTTTATGTTTTGTTATATATGTTTATATTTGGAGATTTGTATTTGAATTCTGGAAGATGATTTGTGTCCCAAACTGTCCAGGAAATTGTTTGTATAGAAACTGCAAGAGGTCAGACCTACTTCTTTATAGTCTACTGCAGTCTGTAGAATTGATAAACTGTGTTGCAGGCTAGAAATCATCTCATCTGTGTACGTAGAAATCCACTAATAGGAACAGCAACTTCCTCTACAGTACTCAGAAAAAACGTTTAACTGAGTTGGCTTTCACTTTTGTGAAACAGCCAAGAAATTCCTTTTGAAGAGGCAAAGCACAAATGGTACCAAATAGCAGGGGATTTTTTTTTTTTTCCATAGGAAGTTGAATTTTCCTATCCAGAAGCAACAGTTTGAGTCTCTAATTTTGAAATGTCTAATTTGCAGTGTGCGTGCAAGCATAGATTTCAAGATGTCAGCATACCTTGTGCAGAACATTAATTGTAACCTTTACTGAGAAGGACTGCAAAGGACTGAGAGATAAACTTAGGTGCTTTTCCATTCTATCTCAAAAGTGAAATGCATTTGGTTTAGTCAGAGCAGAAGAGGCTTACAATGCTTTGTGATTTATCTCTAGATCAAGCAATGCGCAGCTTCCCCCATTTGTGGTTTAGTATAAAATTGATTTAAAAATCTGCTCTTTGCTAAGCTGTGGAAGTGAGATGGGAGATGTTGGATATATTGGTATAAAGGCCATTAAATGTTATGCTTCTAAGTCTGTCTGTCTCTGTTTTTTGTTTTGTTTGTTTTTTGCTTTTTCTGTAAGATTACTGGCTAATTCTCATTTCTGTATTTAGAGCCACAGTCTGTCCAGATTGTTTCAAGCCAGCAAAGAACAAACAGGTAGGATCTCATTACTGCTTTATTTCTTTTTTGACATTCAAAATCTCACAGCAAAAGCTACAACAGAAAGCTTATATGGGTGTTTTTTTATCACTGTTTAATGTCTGTTTTTCCTGCATCAGAAATCTCTCAGAATTTTTACTTATCTGAAAATAGTCATCTCCTTTTACTCACTAAATATTTCTCTGCTTAGGAAAATGATGAACTTGGTGCTTTTCTTTAGCTCATTCATTTTCCAGATTGTCCAAATGAATACTTCTAGGAACGTTCTCTATAAATACAGCTCTTAAGATAGAAGAATTTGAGTGTCTTGCATTAAAAGTAGCATAAAACATGATCCTCAAATTCTCTGTGAGTGAAACAATTCAGATAAGTCACGCTCTGAAAAGGAGACTCTGTAGCTGAAAGAGAATGGTCACATTACAGTTTTCATGTCCTGCGACCCAAATGAAAGACACAATACCTCCAGGAGGATTTTATCTTGTTCACTTCTGGAGAGGGGAAGAAAGAAGAGAGACCTTGCCACTAGCTGCAGACCCTGAAAACACACATAATCATTATGAGAAAAGAGGGTGTTTAAGAATAAAAAACAGTTGGAGATAAACTGATGTGAGTAGGACAGTAGGTGTGCTCAGAGAGAGAGAAAAGTAACTTCTATCAGAAGTCTGTAGGAGACCTTTTGTTCTTTCTCATGAAATTTGGTCTGACCCTTGAATTCAGTCTGCTGTATTCCACTGGACAAATAAATACAAGTCATTTTCTTATTTTAGAAGCTTTGTCCTGTGATAACTCACTGCTTGCTGCACTGCTTTCCTTTAAAAGTGAGAAAATCCCCCATAAGGAGCTATACCAGCAGGGCCTGTCGAAACCACACAGGCAACAAGATGTAACAAAATGTAAAGGAAGAAATACAGTCTGTGAATCAGAGGCTCATCCTTAAAAAGAAGCTATGCTTGAATCAAGGGCTGTGTTAATCAGAAGTGGAGTAAAAGCTGGATTCTGAGTAAAAATGTCTGAAACCTATTGTTATTTTAAGGGTTTTCCATCTCATATTCCTATGAGGAAGAAAGGTGCATTTATCTGTAGTTTACGCTTAGAGATGGAACAGCTTTCCTGAAGGCATTCAGGATGTCTGTGTTAGAGCAAAGACTTAAATACTTCTAGAAAGTAATCCAGTATTCTTCATTGTGTTTCCAAATCCCTGAGCTGCATGACTTTTCTGTTGCTTTCCATGTACCAGTGCTCATCATCAGACTTATGATCTGAATGGATAATTAGCCTTTAAGGGTAGTGATTAACGGATGTCAAAATCTATCTGGATGCCTATGATGAGTACTGTGATGAGGAGTCTGTCCTGGGATCCCTGCTGTTTTGCCTCTTTATCAAAAGTCTGGAGGAGTGTGTGGAGACCATTCTCATCAAGCATGCTGATGACAACAAATTGTAAGGGCCAGTAGATACACTTGAGGGCAGAGCTGCCATTCAGAGTGACCTAGGAAGGCTGAAGGAATGGGTGGATGGGAACCATATGAAATTTGGCTGCGACAAATACGTAGTTGGACACCCGGGAAGGAATGAAGTCTGGCAACAGCATGGTCTGAGGACTGCCAGGTTGGGAAGCAGCTTTTTTAAAGATGCCCTGGGGGTTGTGGCAGCAGACAGCAAGCTGAGAAGGAGCACTGATCTCTGGCAGCATCCTGGGCTTTATTAATGGGGATGTAGCATGTAGATTGAGGGACAGGATCATGCTCCTCAGCTGTATGAAGATCACATCCAGGTTTAGGCCTTCAGTGGAAAAATGACATCATTAAATTGGGAATCCAGCAGAGGACCTAGAAAGATAGTCAGAGTTGGAATACATGCCCTGTGAGGAGAGGCTTGGTCTTGTTCAGCCTGGAGAAGGCATTTGAGAGGACTCGACAGAAGCACCCCTACTACCTACAGAGCCATTGAGGGAACTGGGCTTTTCACTGCACTGCGTTTAGAAAGATGAGAGACAATGGGCACAAGCTGAAATGATAAGATTCAGAGAAGATATAAGAACAAGCCATGAGGACAGTCAGACAACAGAGTAAGCTACCCTCTGAGAGGATGTGCAGGCTCCAACCTTGGAGGATTTGAAGACCCAACTGGATAAAACTCTGAGCAACATGGTTTGATCTCATAGCTGACCTTATGCTGATTAGGGGGTTCATTTAGAGACCCTCTGTGGTCCCTCATACTATGACTTGGCAGCCTGTGATAGCATTGTTACGGTAGCAGATCTGGCTACAGTTTTGCCTTTTTTGTTGTTATTGTTTTGTTTAAGGACAGTAAGTTGTGTTTGGTTCATCAGGTCATTTTTTCTTCTTTGAACATCTTCACTATTGTCTCATAACAATTGTGTTTCCCTGCCCATCTGATTTCTTCTGTCTGTATAGACTAGAATATTAATATGCCCATCATGCTTGATTTCTTACACATACTCACTTCGCTGTGCACCAAGGATGACAGTCATGGCAGTAGCTACAATGTGTACTATTATTACTGCTTTTACTATTGGTTTACCCTTGTGAACTGATACTGCTTGAGACACTGAGGTTACTTGCCTACCATGGTTTGGGAACTACCAAGCCCTACCTTTCAGGACACTTGCTACTGAGTGTGAATGAACTTTTGAGCTTAGTAAAAAATTATGCATGCAAGTCTAGAAGAAATTAGAATAACTAATTTCCTACCCTCACTGAGGTAGAGACTGGTGTTCAGTAACTTAACTCTTGAAAATACAGATGCTGGCCTAGGTTTATTTCCATAGATTTAGGTTTTTGTTTTTAATCTCTTGCAGATTTTCACCTGAGCTCCCAAACACTACTTTTTCGTATTCTTGCTTTTGCACACTTTTGTATATCATCTGAAATAAGACAGTTTCCAGATATATGCTTAGCATTTCTTTCAGCTAACCAAAGGCCAGACTTAGCAATTGAATATTTTAAGGAGCTGTGATAGGTTTATTTGGAAGCGTGAAAGTAACTTCAGACCTGCTGAAATTGAGTGGCCCTTGTTATTTTTTTTCCTGTGTAAAAACAAAGTGAAGAAACTTACACTAATCCTTCTAGAAGCAAAGGAGCAAACTCGAGCTACTTGGTCAAATCTTAATTCTCTGAGTTTCTGGTACTGATTTAAATGTCCAACAGTAATCATCATGTACTGCTCCGTCAGCTGCAGTGACTGAATGGCTTTCATATTGTGAGTAAAGTTACTTGAAAATATTCAGGCCAAATTAAGCATTGCTCTTCGTTGCCCTGTCAGAGTCAAAATCATATCCTGCTGATACAGAACTGGTAGTAGGTATAAGAAAACACAGACAATAAGTGAAAAAACTGTATTGTGAGAAGTGTGTGGTGTGTATGTTTTAGGTTTTCTTTCCTCTTTAGGCATGTCCTATCTTAGCTTCTCTTCTTGACTTCTTTTTTTTATTTCACTGTGCAGTCTGTTTTCACTAGAATGGCAGTTATAAAAGCCCTAGAGAAGATAAAAGAAGAGGATTTTCTCAAGTAAGTATACACTGAAGCTAGTTATTAATATTGTTTTTTTGTAAAGAATTAGGATGGGCAGGAAATTACTAGGCAGGTCAGTAGCAGAAAGGTGTCTATAAAAAAAGCTTTAATTCTGCTAGTTTATTAGTTAGAATGTGTTGTATTTTCTGGGCTTCTGATAATAACATATTCTATTTTTTTAATTTAAAGAGTAATGTTAGAATGGAAAATTGGGCATGATGCAAATGATGGTCTTTTTTCTATTAGGAAAAGTGCTTCATTGGTTTATTATGCCAGGAGCACTAAGAGGAGAAACCGCAGGTAGGATAGCTGCAGTTCTGCTCTACAGTTCCAGCAGTGTGTCACTGTGGGTCTCTGGGCTGGCGCAGGGTTTAGAATGGTTAGAAGTGAAAACAACTTCTTGTAGCATTGCCAGCCGCGTACGTTAAAAAGTCTTCATGCACATCCTCAAAACCACAGGAGAGATTTAGAAATCATGGACCTTTCATATGAATTTTGAGCCTTAGAGTTTGTAAGGCAAACTCCTCTTTACATGAATGATTTTGTTCCCGTATTTCCAAATATTAGGAGTTGAGTTTTAAGAAAACACCAAGCACTGTAAAGTGGTAGAAAAAAGCAAATCACCATCAGTGGGAAGATATCAGTAGACTTTTTCTCACTAGTGCACTGCGTTTAATTGCAGCTCTTTTTTTTTGTGGATTCCCAGCAAAGATTTAGTAATAGATAGTGAAGCTGGTTTTCATGCAGTGTTTAGTTTCATGATTTCTATAGCTGTAACACGGTATCTCTTATTAGCACACACATTGATAATGGTGGATGACAGACTAACAGAAGTATATTTTGCAATACACTGTTCTTGATTTTCTTAATGTTTCTTCATTTCTTTGTGTTCTAGCTATTAACGTGAATATATTTATAGTTCATATTGTAGGTGTGTTTTTTTGTAACTGAAGCCATTGTCTTTCATGTCGTTATTGCTTTGGTGATACTTTGTTAAGTTTTGATATTCCTGGTTTTTTGTCATCTTTTCTTATACAGGCATTTTCCATGTCCCCCAAGTTCACCGAAGAACCTCTGTGTTGCTCTGGAAATTCAGTGCAATAATGGTGCAGTTTTTGTGGCTGGTAAAGTGATCTGTTTATTTTTGCTGCTGTATTCTCTTAACCATAACTTTATAATACTGTCACAAGACCCAGGAAATTCTTGCTATCTATTGATTCCTGTAATTAATTATAAGGAGCAAATAATTAAATCTAGCTCTATCCAAGTGTGGACTTTTATAGGGGAAGAAATTATACCTAACTCGCCTTTGCTGAAGACCTGATTTTGTCAAAAATTAGTAATTACGGATCAGCAAGTTAAAATCAAAACTATTTCCTTGCTCTTATTTTGTGAATTTGAACTTGGAGATGGTGTGTAGTGGGATATGGTTGGTGGGGGTGGGAGCTGCTGCCAGAATCCATGTTCCCATGTCAGGAGAATATCCTGCTGCTGCTGCCTGTGTCTGTGCACCTCCTTTCTGGATGTTCAGGAAGATTCTGCTTTCTCTTGTCATTGTTTGTCTTTTGCTTTGAGGCATGGAAGGGTTCTCTCTTCTAAAGACTATACAAGATGTGCTGTGAAGTGTGTTATAGCATGTCTGGTCTGGTGGTTGGCGACCCTTCACATCGCAGGGGGGTTTAAACTAGATGATCGTTGTGGTCCTTTTCAACCCAGGCCATTCTATGATTCTATGTGATGTGAAAATTTAAAAGAACTTTGTGCCCTTGCTCCAGAAGCAGTTTATGAAATGAAAAAATTTCCCCGCTCTCCTTGGGAGAGCCCTTATCCCTGCAAATCCTGCAGTTGTAATGTACCCCTTATTATAATGCATGGTTTTTGGAAAGGCACTTCCCCATTAAATAAATGCTTAACAGTGCTGTTCACTTACTTGGATTTTGACTTGAATTTAGCAATGTTCACCATCTGGATTTATCTTCATATTATTTTGACCAAAACTGTCAATGTAATTAATAAAAGTGAAATGTTAGAAATCATGGCTCTTTCCAGCTCCTCCTTCTAAACCCAGACAGCATCCAGAGTAATTGAGTAGAGCGGCATCATTTGATGTCCCTGAATTGAGATGACTTCACAGACTTTTCTGTCAGTGCCTACAAGAGTATCTGCCCTTCCTCAGCCCTGGGCAGCAACATGCTTAAATATACCTGAAGAGATTATTAAAAAAAATACATTTTTAAACCAACAAACTGTGTTTAAAAGGATGATAACAATCCCAAATAAACATGAAATGAAAAGAACAAATGCAAAATTGAGTGTTCTCATGTCAGGCTATTTGGTGTTCTATATGTACCCATTTCTTATGTTTAATTAGTGATTAGTGATTTAATTAGGCAGTTAAACGTACATGTTCACAAACTCGAGATGCGCAGCGCTTTTTAGCATTTTCCAAACACACTGCTTTATTTCAGGTTACTTTGTTGCATGGTGATTTAATTTAGTTTCTGTGATTCACAGTTTATGGACTGAGATGAATATTCTTCGTACAACTGTATGTTGTCTTTAGTTTCTGAAGAATTAAATCCAGAAGAATTTCTTGAATACAGTGCAGCTCATTTGCCATTACAGAAGTTTAATTCAGATCAGGATCTTAATTTTTTATCACAGTTTCAGTTTTTATTGCCCTCTTGACCTTATTGCTGGTGCTTACTGATCCCTTCCCCATGGAACTCATTTTTTATTGTTTAATAATAAAAAAATATATTATTTTTTTTAGGTGCTCAAGAGAAGTTGTCAAACTGAGAGGCACTAGTTTTGCTTTTAGCTCCCTCTTGTTCAAATCAAAAGCTAAAATTACAGAATGGGGAGTTGAAAGAAAAAAAAAAAGTATTATTTTCCTATTTCTGTTTTATGGAAAGAGAATTAAGCAGTGTGAATCTGACTTCTCATTGGTTATTCATAGTACTTTCATTATCTGCCCCAGTGAAACAGTATTAGTCAGTTTCCCCATCTTTTTATGTGGGTTTTTTTGCAGATCAAAATGCAGGAAGAAAACATGGTTAGATATAGGAAAATATGATACTGAAAGTCAAAAAAAAATTGAGGTGACAGAGATACAGGTACAATATGCATAGCTACTTTGAAAGCCTTTTTAAATGTAATAAATGCAAGGTTTCAGTTACTTGGTAGTATATTTACTCACTGTTCTTTATGAACGAGTTCCCTATTTTGTGAACATTTTCACTTGTTATAAAACCTATCAGTAAGAGAGCTCATCTTGGTCACCTGTGTCAGACTGGTTCTTGGTTGTGGCAGTCCTCGGGACTTGGGAGACTGCAAGATAGCGTGACACAACATGAGACTTGGACAAGTTGATCAGAGGATGGCAATCTCGTTACGTAGCAACTTTTCGGAGTTCCTAAAATTTGTAATAGTTTATTCTTGAGAGATTGTGCTGGCATGATTTTCCTTATGATAAGCCAAAGCATTTTGATTTGGGTTTCTTTTGTTAAACATTTGTGCAGTGGCAGAACTTGGGATTGAAACCTGAACTACTTGATATAAGGGTGTGTGAGAACTTCTTTACTTAGGAGATGTACGTTGGTGGACGGGCATAAATATAGCAGCAGTTTGGTGTAGGAGAGGCTGGCTCGATGCCATGCTCTGATTCCACGAATAATTTCTCAGTTTAGTTTACTCAGACCAGGTACACGGACTTCCTCTTTTTCATTCCCAGTTGTGTCAGGCGTCATACAGTTTTGTTTGTGTGGTTTTACCTGAAGGTTTGACTGAAGCAGTAGGCTCTCCAAGTCTATCTTTAAGCTGGCTATCTTGGATACTGGAACTCTTGTATGTCCAGGAGCATGAATTTGGTGTAGAACAAATATGAGTGTAAGTATATTTATTTTCATGAGGCTCCTATGAAAGTTAAATGAGTCATGTTATGGAAGACTGAAGCTTTCGTCCATTGCTTTAGAACGATTATAGGTAACATACTTGCTTTTTACAGGAAGGTACAATAAATATTCAAGGAATTTACCTCAAACTCCCTGGATTATCGATGGGGAGCGGAAGCTGGAATCTTCAGTGGAAGAACTGATTTCAGAGCATCTAATGGCAGAATTCAAAGCAGACAGTAAGTATCCAGGAGATCTTTTGCTGTATATATTTTTCATTATTACTGAAATATTTTTAATAGCTACTCAGTTAATACAAAACAGAAAAGCTTTGTTTCTTTTTTCCTCTTTTACCCATCTAAGTCAAAGCCTCTACACAGTTATGCTCTGTGAGAAGTCATATGACTTTGGTTTATACAGTATTTTTTATCATTGCAAAACATCTCCTCAGTTGACCTGATGATGCAAACATTATGGTTTTATGCAGTAGTATTTTTGCCTAGCCATACTCCACAACAGTTGGTAATTCATTAAATGTCTCCTAATGCTGATGGTTTTTGCCATCGGCATTCCATAATACTTGCTTAGTTTCCAGCCATTTCGTGTTTCTTACCTTGATTAATTTTGTTTTCTGCAGTGTGTAGAGTTCCAAATGCTTATCCTGGGATTATCCAGATGAAATAATGATTTGTTGTATACTACATTTGAAATTACAGACATAGAAATCCGAAGGAAAAACTGCATTACATATTGGTTTAGAACTACTTTCCCCTCCTTTCCTCCCTTGCCTCAGTTGGTACGTTAGCTTGAATACTAGAAAAATCCTCAAACTTTTTGTTTGGGCCAAGTACTGTATAATAACTGATTTCAGCTTGCGGAATTATGACAGGTGAATATGAGAAATATATGTAAATAATGTTGAGAAGCAATATAACCATTGCCAGGACATGCCAGGACAGGCATGTCCAACCCGCAGCCTGCAGGCCACATGCAGCCCAACATGGCTCGCAGTGCAGCCCACCCCCCGCCACCACCACACTGTAAAGGCAGTGGCTCTTCCCCCCAGAGTGGCCCACCCATTGCTCAGCAACAGCCAAACTGTCAGTGCAATATTAACTGTGTGTTGACTGAAAGCAAGGCACCAGGAGGGCAGTGCTGTGCAGCACTAACTCAAGTGAGGGCAAGTAGTTGTATGCGTTTGATACACTGGCTAAACACAGGGCTCTGAACAGTGAAGAACACACAGTCATGCTTTCTGTTTTGATGAAGGATTTTGAAAATACAATAGAATCCCTAGAGTTGGAAGGGACCTTTAAAGGTCATCTTGTCCAACTCCCTTGCAGTGAACAAGGACATCCACAGCTAGATCAGGTTGCTCAGAGTCCCTTCCAGCCTCCCTGTCTCCAGGGAGGGGGCTTCCATCACATCTCTGGGCAACCTGAGCCAGTGCCTCGCCACCATCACTGTAAAAGACTTATTCCTTATATCCAACCGAAATCTCCCATCTTTAAATTTGAAAGCATTTCCCCTTGTCCCATCACAACAGACCCTGATAAAGAATCTGTCCCCTTCCTTCTTACAGCCTCCATTTAGATACTGAAAGGCCGCTCTGTGGTCTTGTTGGAGCCTTCTCTTCTCCAGGCTGAACAGCCCCAGCTCTCTTAGTCTGTCCTTATAGTGGAGGTGCTCCATCATTTGGATGGCCCTCCTCTGGATGCGCTCCAACAGGTCCACATCTCTCCTGTACTGAGGGCTCCACATCTGGTCGCAGTACTCCAGCTGAGGTCTCACAACACAGAGCAGAAGGGCAGGATCCCCTCCCTTGCCCTGCTGGCCATGCTGCTTTGGATGCAGCCCAGGGTACGGTTGGCTTTCTGGGCTTCGAGGGCACACTGCTGGCTCATGTCCAGCTTCCCATCCCCCCGTCCCAAGTCCTTTTTGACAGGGCTGTGCTTAATCTTTTCATCTCCCAGCTTCTATTAATAGTGAGGTTTGCCTTGACCCAGGTGCTAGACCTTGCCCTTGGCTTTGTTGAACCTGATGAGGTTCACTTGGGCCAACTGCTCGAGCCTGTCTAGGTCTCTCTGGATGGCATCCCATCCCTTAGCTGTGTCGACTGCACCTCATAGGTTGGGGTTTCAAGACTGCCACAAAAAGATCATCAATTTACATTTGCGAGACCATATTCAGTTGATCCAGTACATGACCTGCAAATTTTCAAATGGAAAGTTGCAGTCAGATATTCAACTCAAAAATCTGATCATGTCTCTTTACTGGGCTTAGCAGAGAAAAATGTCTTGCTTCACAATCACGCTTTATTCATGTCATCGCTTTTTGGCAATACACACATTTTGAACAATTATTGTCAAGGATGAAGTACAGGAAGAGTAAAATTTCATCAAAAATCTCTGATTAACACCTTGAGGCCTAACTAAGAATGTCAGCTGCTGCCATTGAACCAGACTGGCTTGTTGGTTTGACAAAAACAAGGTCACATATTCCGCTAGTTTTATGGTTTTTTTTCCTCTCTTTTTTTTTAATGTTTTAAGACAAATTTTTAAAATTAAGATGTTTTGTTACTCACGTATTAATGATACTGAGTATTTTGCAGGGGCTGCTCCAAAAGTAATGCCTCCTGTTTTATTATGTTGGCTCATAACATCAGAGGCAGATATTGATATGGCAGTAGAGGTTGAATCTTTCCTCCTGTATTCTGTTACATTGTATTGCCATGTGACAGATGGCAGCAGAGGAGCAGTCTGACAGAAGGGAAGCATGTATGAAGCAAAGGTGTGTCTTTGAATTCCTCCATGCAGGAAAAAATGGCACCCATTGACATCCAGCAATGCTTGCTTAATGTTTATGGAGACCAAACTGGATGTGAGCACAGTGAGGCAGTGGGTGGTGTGTTTCAGCAGTAGTGACAGTGGGTCACCTCTGCTGCTGCAATTTTTGATGTGAGCAGCATGCAGGCTTTTCTTCATTGCTGGTGAAAATGTATAGTTAACGGTGGTGACTATGTTGAAAAATAGTGTTGGGCAGCTGAGAATTTTCTGTATTGAATAGTGTTATTGTGCTCTTTGTATCTTCTGTTGTTTGCGTGGAAGTAAATAAGAGGCATTACTTCTGGAGCAACCTGCATATATGCGGCCCAAGACAGTTTCAGTTCACTAAATGCAGCCCAAGCAAGCCAAAAGATTGGACACCCATGATATAGGAGGACTACTGCCAGCAGGTCAAGGGAGGTGATATTTCCCTTTTTCTCAGCAGTGTTGAGACATGCCTGGAATACAGGGTCCTGTTCAGGGCTCCCCAGGGCAAGAAAGACCTGGACATAATGAAGTGAGACCATCCAAGGGCTGTCAAGATAATTAAGGGTCTGGAACTTGTTTAGTACAAGGAGAGTCCCAACTCAGAAAATTCTGGTAGTGTTACAGAAATAAACCAAGAGCGTGTGAAAATTTTTCTCACTGTTGTTTTGTTGCCATGGCATGACTGGAGAAGTGAGGGACAACAAAAAATAAGGAAATCTTTTGTGGTCTTGGATGTTCCATATGGGGGGAAAAAGTGAAACAGTTTTTCAAAGACCCTTTGGAGCAGAGCTGCAAAGTTACTTTCTAGTGCAGAGCTTAGTGTTCCCCTTCGCTCCTTCAGGCAAAGCTTAAAGGTGGAAGGGATATGATGAAGGAAACTAAACATGCAGCAATTCATGGATTGAATAACAGGAAAGAAATACACAGAGGTTATTTTTCATATCGGACTTGAATTTTCTTCTGACCAGGTGCATACAACTAGCAGAAATTTCTCTGAAATCTATGGAAACTGTTGGGTGTGTTTAGGATAATAAGTTGTGTTTTGGATGAAGACAGCACAGTTTGATTTTATTCATAGACTTGAAGTATCTGGGTTAGAAATGAACAAAATTAAATAGTAAGTGGAATTCCTTTGGGATGGTCCTACTTTGTTGGGCGTATTCAGGTTCGTCACATTCAGGCCGAGGAATTAGGAGTGTTCTTCAAGAAATTTGTGAACCTGGAGAAATAAACAGTAACTATACCCTGATTTGTTCAAATACAGTGCAGGCTTCATTTTATTAGCGTAACTATTTGAAGTGTATTTTAAAATAGTTTAGAATATCTCACCTTTTCAAAGCTGTGGAGGGTATTAAAATGTAAAATAAACTCTTCCTTCTTCGAATCTGTTATAGGCTTTAATTTTTCTTCCTCTGGAAGAGAAGACGTGGATGTAAGAACACTAGGCAATGGTAAGGCTTGAAACATCCTCTGTCAAGCACGTAAACAAACAAAAAGGTTAACTGAGGCTTTCTTAATAGACCTTGCTGAAGGCTAAGTGCTTAAGTGTGTGACGAGACATACTTTGAAATTTCATCTTGGAAGCATTGTATTTATGTATTTATTCCCCAAGACTGAGCCGTTTCACAAAAAGAACTGGAAAAGTAGACCTTTTTCAGTGTCCTTGGCTACACAGACGTTTGGAGAAGCACTGCTGGTTAGAAATATTTTATTTGCTTCCTATTTTTATATCTTCTGTGTCAGACAGATTCCTGTCTTGTTTTCTGTTGAGTCCTTGTACTTTGCTTCACTGTCACTGGGGAGTGGGGCATACTCATTGGTTTTTTTGAACTTGGCTGCTTTTCTAAAGGTTGGTACTGGAAAATATGCTGAATCTGCTATAGATAGCCAAAGGAGGAGAGGAGAAGAAAAAGTGAAAACTAACAATGATGTGTTCCAGTTGCTGACTGATTTGTAGTGCAGTTCTTGGCATTGCTTATACTGGGGATCATCCCTGATCCCTGGCCCTGAGCATAGAAAGTGCAGCTCTTGCAGCAGATGTTTAGCTAAGGGAGTGGGATTTAACATCATCTTGCACCTGGGCATTGCTATAGGTGACAGAAAATAAGCTAATTAACTTTTTTTCTTATTTTATTTTTTAATTAGCACAGACTTCTACAAGATGCCTTCTGGGAAGTTGTAATTTGCACTTATTGCTGATACTACAGTTTAATAGCCAAAAAAGTCCCTTGTTTCTTTCCTTCCATCTGATGCTACATCCCTAAACCCACAAGTTCTCATCCCTGTTTGCATAACAGCAGACAATCTCACACCTTCCGACCTTACTGCATAAATTCAAACATTAATTTAGAACAATATGTTTTTATGATTGTGCGTGTTTCCAGGAAGGCCTTTTGCAATTGAGCTTGTGAATCCTCATAGAATACATTTTACTGCTGAGGAAATGAAGGGACTTCAGCAGGTAAATAATTTGTACCTCGTGGAATTCATAAAGTATGTATTTCTTCTCTAACTGAGCAGTTTTGCTAACTGATTCTTTTTTTTTTTCTTTGTAATGTTACAGACAATTAATAACTCTTCAGACAAAATACAGGTCCGAGATTTACAGCTTGTCACCAGGTCAGTATTTATCATCACTGGCAAGGGATTTTAGCGTGATGCCTCAGGAGTTTTCCAAGCATTCTTGCTCACATCATTATAAGATTATTTGTATGCTATGTGAGTAATTCATTTCTTTTGTTTAGAGAGGCAATTGGTCGAATGAAGGAAGGTGAAGAGGAAAAAACAAAGACCTATAGTGCCTTAATATGGACAGACAAAACAATACAGAAAGAACATATTGCATTTCTAGATAATATCAAGGTATGCGTAGCTCTTTTTGCTAATTTAAGTAGTACCTTTCCTGGTTTGTTAGAGGAGAGTTTATACACATGCACTCATGGATGTATTTCTTTCTCTGCTGCTTGTTTTTGATCAAGATTATATGGACTTTCGTACCTCTTTTCACTTCCCCCTTCTCACTCTTCTTTATTTCGTCATTGCCATGTCAGCACTATAGTTGTTTGTCTGTTAACCAAGACAAATTACTCTACAGTGTTGGCCTTCCAGTAGACCAAATAATAAAAAATAATGAATGGAAGAGGGGGAAATCTAGCACTCCTTTCTTTCTCTCAGATTATGTGTTAAGTAAAAGGAATGGTGATGGTCCTTTTTTCTGCGTGTTCTAAAGCCGTTCTTTCACAGCTAGGAGTTTGTAAGGTCTATGGAAAGTAGTGCAAAAAGGCCTAACCAAGTGCTCAGTATAACAGCTGTGCTTTGCCAATAAGAACTTCCTCCAAATGTAGGTCAGAGAGGCAATGCTGGTGAAGGAGTGTGGTCAGTTTTTGTAGCATTGCACTGTTGCCTATGGGCCCTGGCCTTGAAATGATTCTCAGCTGAGGACTTAAACAGTACAGTTCAGGATAACAACTATTGTGAGCTGTTTCTGGTGGTGGTGGTTGTTCGTTGGTTTTCTAAGTGTGCCTGCCCAGTTCCTGAAAGGATGCTTTTCAAACTGCTGCATCTTACTTGGGGAAGGGGATGAGAATAGGGAATGAGCTTTTTAAAAGTCTATTATGAGATCTATTTCAGTTTGCTTCTTTTTACCCTCACTGTTGTTTGTAAAGCTGTGCTTTAGACAAAGCATTTTGTGTGTGGGATTTTTATTTTAGATTGCCTGAGGCTCTCAGTGTGGTTTTAAATCCTGGAGTTATTCCAACAAATGGCCATTGAGATTTCAAGGTTATTCTTCTGTATTTGTGATTCCATTACGCTGTCTTCATATGAGGCCTTCTTGTGTAGCTGTTGAGATGGCTGCTCTTTTTTCCTTTGGTGAATATTAAAAAGTAAATAAATTAGTCCTTCCACAGGGAGATTTCTCAACTCCCTTAACACAGAATAAGAAGAGATGTGATTGGCTGATGCTCCATGTGCCTTTGCCTCAATCTGTGCAGGATGTTGCACGCTTCCTTCCTCAGTTATTTTCTTACCTCTTGTAATAGGAATTAAAACTTGACCAGAAGACACCTCTCCGGGTTCTTCACAGAAGGCCTCTGGCTTTAAGATGTCGAATCATTCACACCATGAAGTCTGAGTACATAGATGAGCATCACTTTCGCCTGCATCTGAAAACACAAGCAGGAACGTATCTTCAGATGCTGTTACTCAACACATTTATGTTGATTGTTGATTAGGGTACTTCAAGCAATGGGAAGTTTCCTGCCTTTATCTTTGCAGTGTTTCTAAATCTGCTTTTCAGCAGTTTCATGTTGCTGATGTTTGTTTTTATGTCAGAATTTCACCTTCAGGTTTTTTTGTTTGTTTTTTTTCGGATGACCACTCTGATACTTCTGAAGTATGTGATATCTATATAAATGTATTGGCTAAAGGTACACTTAAGCCCCTTTTAATTCAATTGAAAAATTTTTACCTTCGAAAATAACTTTTCCACAGTATTTGATGCACTGTAATGCATATTGTGGATTGGTTATACTCGGAAGCTTAGCCATAGTTGCCACTCACTTTAGAATAAGACATAGAATAGAGACTGATAATACAATTTTTGGCAGTGGAGTCAAAAGCCAAGAATTAATAGTATTTTAAAGATGGGTGTGGGCTCAGCAGGATGTGCACTGTAAATTGGCTTAGGAGCAGAAAAAGACGCTATTTTTGCTTTGAGTGTTTTCCACCATTCTCCTCTCCTCTCTTTTTTTTTTTTTCTCTTTTTTTTTTTTTTTCTGAGTTCTTTGTGGTGAAACAGACCTTTCCTTAACCACCATTTTTAGCTATATTAAGGAATTTGTGCATGGAGACTTTGGAAGAACAAAGCCAAATATTGGCTCCCTGCTGAACAGAACCACTGACATTCTGGAGTTGGATGTAGAAGTGAGTTGTTCATTATTTCCCACTTTCCTGGAAATGAGTAATGTAATTGCACTTGTGAGGTGCTGTCAGTGGATTTACTCTGACTAAATCAACATTTCTTACCACAGTTACTAGAAAATTTGCCATTTATGCAAAGATGATGGTTTGTACCATGCTGCCACGTGCTTTTGTCATGTGAGATTTCCTCTGCTGAGATAGTTCAGGGGAAGGATGAGAGGATGTACCTCGAATTCATGGCACTTATTATTAGTATCCATTGGAACAGAACCTTTTCTTTTAGTATTATGTTTACATCATTTCTTTTGAAAAAGGAGTTGGATGAAAAATAGGAAAGGCTTGACTTCCTCTTTTACCACTGGTTCAAACTAAATATAACTGTTCACTTACTGTAGTCAGATAGGGTAGATACTAACTTGTAACTACAACATTTATTTTGATTAAAAGAATGTATGTTGTGATTTGAATTTAACATTGAGCCTAGTGGTTTGGCAAGGTGTATTTAAAACATAAGTTTTCACTTTGGGTAGCCAATTATCAACACGCTTGTTTTAATATATTTCTAGAAAACTGTCTATGTGTTACTTTTTGCAGAACAGACTTGCAGATTTTCGTGTATCTTTGGTAGGATAGTACAGAAAGAGAGCTTGCAGAGGACACTTCAGTTACCTCTGAAGGCAGGAGCATCTAACTTGGCTAGGGCTGATAAGCATTGCTCTCACATGGCTCGCAGTTCTAAATAGCAGCTTCGCACACTCTGCGAATGCAGCCCAACAGCAACAGATGCCGGGCTGTTCTGGTACACGTAGTTGCAATTCCGCTTTCTAAAGAAAACCTTGCTCCCAGAGAATGCTCTCCAGACACTCATGAGGCCACTAGAAGGTGGCTGCTTGCTGCCACTTTCTCCTTGTCACAACAAGTCTATTTACGGTTGCTTTCCATTATTAACCTGTAGCTGACAAGCACAGAGATGGTATTTTACTAATAGAAAGAGAGTTGCCAAATCTGCTGATCTTTACCTTCTATTCCCGCTCTTCTAGTCTGTTGACATTGACTGGCCTCCAGCCCTGGAGAATTAGCTTCACAAGTTGGGATGACACACAGCAGCTCCTCGGCCAGCAGCGGTTTACTGAGCACTGTACAGTATTACAACATGGTTACAGATTATTTTTGTAGACCATTCGGATCATGTTGATCTGCTAAAGGATTCTGTTCCTTTGAATCAACTCACACAGGTAGTGTTCATTTAGTATCGAGCTTTTTAAAAATTTTCTTCTGTGCATACAATGATTTTGGCAAGGTAGTGCATTGATAGCAAACCTTCTTTGAAAAATCTGTGAAGAAAAACAAATGGTGTGCTAAGTAGGTACAACAAATACGCTTAGTGCAGTACTGCTTGAAATGTTTAATTAAAAATTAAACGCTGAAGCCAGATATTTTTTATTATTGTTTTTATCTTTAATGCCACAGCTTTCTTGTCTGGATGTGGGTAGCACTGAGTCACCTGAAATGCAGCTCTAACACTTTCTGAGCACTGTTCATGCAGGACTGTTAACCAAGCCCATAGGACAGTGCCTGGAAGGAGGTGGTGTTCTGCTCTGTGCCAGCTGCTTTTTGATCAGCGTTGGTTTCAGAGGTGGGCAAATTTGCTTCCCAGAGTACTTTTCAAAGAGAAGAAGAGTTTTCAGATGAAAACTTTGCACTTAAAGCCAAGTTTCTCTCATTGAAAAGCACCAGTGATGTTTTGTAGAAACTCCACTTGAGATGCTTGTCTCCTCAGCAGCTCTTTGGCTGAATTACAGGCCACTTCATGCATAGGATGTCCCTGAGTCACCGTAAGGCTTGTAGATTCCTGGCAATAGTGCATGTTGGAATTCTAGAGAAAAACAGGGATACCAAGAACCCAGAAGTGCAAACAAATACAAAATGTTCTGAAGGATGTTGGTAGTAAAAGACCAAGACAGAGATAAAAAGCTTTGGTTTGTGGAATAGTTGTAGCATCATAAATTTGCCTGAATTAGTTGAACACTGCTTGGGAACATGCCTGGAATAGGGAAGACCTGCTCTTTGCTTTGGTAGGGGCTTTATATGTGTCACAGAGAGCAGAGCTGGCTCCACAAGACATCCAAGCACTCCATCCCTGGAGCCTTTGGAATGTGCCTGGTTACTGGCTGGCTTCTGAGGAGGAGCAGTGGAGCCCCTGGCCTGCTCATTAGCAAAGTTCCACCACTTGCATCTCCACGAAAAGTCACTTTTCTGCTTCATTCATTAAGAGAAGAATGCTTCTGCTTCTGTACCGAAGAATGTTGCACTATCCTCAAGAAATCAAGGTTTGGAATTTAAGGGCTCTTCATGAATGAACATTTCAGAAATAAAGGGAAATTATTTTCCAGGGAAGAAAGTGGGGGCAGTGAAAGATTACGGAGATGTTACCGTGAAGTCAGCGGTGCCAGGACCTCGTGGGAGAACAGCTGGGTGGTAACTTTAGTTGAAGGCTCAAAATGCATTAATGCCCATGTAAAAACTCATCTTGAAAAATTAGCCTACATTTTATATACTCTGTCATGGGCTGTCAAAACTTGCCCAGTTTTCCTAGTCCACAGTGACATAAGGAAGCACAGTAGTTGTTCAGAAGCTCCCGTTTTTTAAACGCAGAAATCATAAGAGCCATGATTCAGACAGCAAGATTCTCTCACTTTCAGTCATAGGGCTGTTATGAGAACTGATTCTAGGAGTAGTTGTCTCATATATCTGTGCCCAGAAAGGAACTGTTGTGAATGATGGAAAGCTTCAGAAACTATTCAGAAAAGAAGGAAAAGAGGACTTCAGGCGACTGTGTGATTTCTTGACATAAATGATGTACAAGTTCCATAAACAGGAAACAAATGTAGGCTGGACACAACAGACATTAGAAGGGGTGTCCCTTTTCATTTCCTTTTCCAGAGGGGAAATGGTGCTCACTGGGACTTCTGCTCCTGTCATAGTTCAAAGACGCTTCATCTTGTTTTTAAATGTAAAATAGCTACTTGTGAATACTCCAACAGGACATTTCCTGAGAGTAGTAAGAGCAAGATTTACTTTTGGTCTTGTGGTAAATGTGAAACAGGTAGATGTGTTCTAGCAGATTATGTGTAAATGCTGAAATCTAAGAGCCAAACAGCGTTCCTTATTATCCTTCTTCATACCAGAAGGACTTGGATGAAGCTGTTGTATTTGTCCAAGTAGCTGCTCACACAAAGCAACCCCCTGCTGCATGAAGTGCCTGTAGCACACCCTTGGCTGAGCACAAGTGCCTCTGTCCTCTCTGTCCATCACAGTCACACTACTGTGCCACAAAGAACTGCCCAGTGCCGAGGACTCCGTACTACACTGTGGCCAGCAGCAGTTGTGAACAGAAGAAAATATTCTAGGAACGACCCAGGGTAAGCAACCCAAAGCCCGGCACCTCTGCCTGCTCCAGCTTCTCTAATGTGTCTTACAGTGTTGCGGGGCTGAAAGGCTGAAGAAGCTCAGGACTCAGTATAACCAGTTCTTTAATTACCAAACCAACTTGTTTACAAAGGAAAACAGAATTTTGAAAATATTTAATTATACTGTAAAAACAAATTGTGCTATAAAGAGCTTTCTATAAAGAAAATGTTTGCATTCAATAAACTTAAACATTGAGAACTTAAAAAGAAGAACTGAATAATCGACACATTGCAAGCATTCTGTGTATCTCTTTCATGCTCCTGGAAAGGTGTGCTGCAGAAGTGAGAAAAACTGCTGTAAGTATGGAGTTGGGTACATGGGGGCACGGGGAGCAGTTTTCCAGACTTCATCTGTGCACCGCAGGAGAGCCCATCTGTCAGACCCATGTAACTGATGTAATGCGTCACAGCTGCAGCACCTCATTGCTCTGCACGCAGTGAATTACTGCACTTGAGTAATTACTGCTTTCCCTTAAACCATGGAGGTTTTTGGAGTTCCTTTCTATCTGGTGTATGACTGTACATCTCAAGTGGCTTTTTGTCTTGTGGTTGTGGTCTCTGTTCCCTATGTATCCAAGCGTGCTATTCATTGCTTTTTTCCATGGTGCGCTTTTAGATAGCCAACAGTAAAAATTAGCTTCTTAAGCCTTATCTGCCACAATAACCAGCTGTATAAATAAATACACTGCTATATTTCTTGCTGTGTTGCTTCGTACATTAGTAATAAAATAGCAAAGCCCTAACGCAGACTTGAGTGCCTTACCTAGCCAGATACCTACGCGAGGTGTCACTGGACATCTCGCACCTCAGGCCTCTGAGTGGAGGCTGGGAAGCTAGCAGAAGAGAGGAAGTTCTGGTTCTCGATACCGCGGACTGAAGGCTGTTTTTAATTGACACTGATTGGAACGGCCTCACATTGTTCGTACAGCGCTTTGGGAGTGGGCTGCATTTCATCTCCTCCTGTGAGGGGCGGCAGGGAGCCGGACCGAGCCTTTCAGCAGTCACTTGCATAGCAGGAAACTGCTGGGCCATCTGAGGAAGGAACGGGTGGGTGCTTTGGCTCAATACACTTCTGCAGTTCAAAATAAGATGCGCATCATGGCTACACACACACAGAAAAACAAATCCCAGAGAAATAACAGCATGCTCCATTCCTAAAGCAACAGGGTTTTATCATTTAAAATAGTGCACTTGGGATGAAGTGCAGAGAAGTCCTTACTTTCTGCTCATTCTTTTGTGCAGTGATGCATTTACAACAGAGCTGGACTATTTAAAAACTCAAACCTTCCGGTCTTTAAAACATATCTAACAATGACATAGTCATTAAATTTCTTTAGAGTAAATTTGCCTTGAAAGCAAATGGAATGCGGTGAAATATGAAAAAAAAAAAAAAAATCAATGCATGATTTTGTTCTAGGAGAAAAATATTTCATGTAAGAGGGTAAGAAACCTAAATCTTTCAAGCAAGTTGAATTCAACATTAATGTTAGGTGAGTCTGAACTAGAGTGCCCACATGCAGTTTTTTCCTAGTTTGTCCTTTTGAAATGTTAATTTAGTTTCCGTAGCAAAATATACAGTATTAACCCTGTGAATTACTGCAAATTTGACCCTTCTGAAGACACCAGCTTTTCTTCCCAATGCTTTGAGTATTAGTAATTCCTTTTTCCAACACCATAAAAAAAATGTTTAAGAAGAGCTTTGAAGGTACAGCACCTCAAATGCTTCTTCATGGGCACCAGTCTTTGGGCTGATTGATACATATATGTAACTTTAAGTTATACCATGAGATTTGCACAGTAGCATTCTGAAAGAGAAAGCAGAAGGGTGAGTTACTCCTTGGTAAAGCTCTATGTGCCTACCTCAGCCTAGTGCTGGCTCAGTGGTTATAGCTTTGTAATATGTTTGTATCTAACTGGAAAGACTGATAGAGCTCATCGGCGTGGACACCATCGGTGTCATAGAACTGGTTATCTGTAAGGGTAAGGCTGTTCTGATGGTTCTGGAGAGGGTTGGTTGATAGTCTTGAATCGCTTAAAACTTCTTGGTCTAGAAAGTTGTTGTAAACTGGTGTATCAGCTAAATTTGGTTGTGAACTGAAGGGAGTGCTGCCAGAGGCTGCCACAGGTGGACATGCTGCAGGCACCTGATGGAGCTGCTGCCTGTGGTTGCTTACATCTAACACCTGAGTATACTTTTCAAAGTTGAGACTGGTGCAGTTCATGTCATTGGTCTCCATGTTCACGATGCTCGCAGCAGTGGCACTGGCCTGATGAGGGGCGTGGACGATGCTGTTGCTGGAAGCACTCTGCATGTCTGCAGCTGGCACCATCGCTGCTCCCATCCCATTTGTGCTGCCAAAATTCCTGTAAAAACTGGAATCCTTCTCATCGGGCCAGTTCAGCGGGTTATCGTGGAAAGCTGGGAGAGAGCTACCACCCTGAGCACCGGGCTGAGGCACTTCTGCTGTGAAGCTGTTGTGCGGGTGCATGCTGAGCAGGCTGCTGGCTGAAGGGGAGGGGCTGTACAGCTGCTGCCAGCAGGAAGGGAGGGTGTCCTGCTTCCCAGGGCCGAGCTGCGCAGGCTGGGGGGGCATCTGGCTGCATGCAGGGTACATCTGACTGGAGCTCGCCAGCGTTCCTAGCCCAGACAGCATCAGTGTAGGTGAAAACATATTTGGTTCTGTGAAAAGGAAAGATATTACTGCATTCTTATACCATTTTTTATGTTAAGTTATAAATGGTTAAAAAAAAAAAAGCAAAACCTGTGCTAGCTTAATTTGATTACCTGTGGACCTTGCACTTGCTTAAATGCTGTCCAGGTACTTCTGGACAGCTACGTGCCTTGTTCCCCTTCTATGGGAACAGCCTCCATTTAAACAAAGAATGGCAGGCTTACTTTGTATAGCCAAAAATACCATCATCTTACAGGAAGAAAACCTTGAGAAAATATTACAGGTTCCAAGCAAAGAGATGGGGAGGCCAAGAACTGAGCCTTATGTTTGAAGGGAAGTGTCTGAACCTAGAGAAAATCAGTAACTAAAGCTACATTTAAGTAGAAACTAAAGCAAGTAATCCTTAAAGAGGCTTTTAATATAATTTTGATTTCCTTTAAATTTAATCTTTATGTTGAAGGGACTATAGTGCTCTCCTGGGGAAAGAGAAAGTCCCAGCTGAGGAGGAGTGAGAGACTGGTACTGCTGCTGCCTTGGGAACTTCAGTGCTCCCTCCTGAAAGCACCAGCCTCTCCCCTCAGCAGTCAGACGCTGTTTGCTTCCAACTGCTGCTGGATTGGAACATGCAAGCAGAAGTTTACCTTTCTTAATCAGCTTTCCTTCAGGGTTGACAGTGGGAATGGGAGCCGCTTTTGGCCTCTCTGTCACAGCTGATCCTGTGACAGAAAAAAGCATGAGTCTACTTTGAATGTTTGCTTTTAAATAAAATGATTCTTCATAACAGTTAAGTTCACTTAGACAAAAAAAGGATGAGTATTTCCCTTACCACAGTCCTGTATGAGCTTTTGCCAAGCCAGCGTCGATCTTTGCCTTTTTGCTTTGTTACCATATGGATCTACAATGAAAGGAGTGGGATGAAAAACTGTGTTAATTAAAATTCCCTTGGAAATAATTTGTAAAAAGAAGTTTCTAGAACTTGACCAGTGGCTCCCTATTGTAGTAAAATGTATTTGAAGAGAAATATTTGAGATATGGCTATACTCTAAAAAACCAAAGTACCGTTGTTAACCATAACTCTTGATATTTTCACTGAAAGAGACAGCAAATTGGCTGCTGTTAGTTTTAGAAAAAACACCAAAGTCTACATTGTAATAATAGTATAGATTACTATTTTTTTTTACTCAGTAAGTTACTGTTCACTGTCAACAAGAATTCTGCACTGAAAATAACCTTTAAGAAACCCAGCTAATGGGAACCATACCCTTTTCATCTGGTAGGTATCTGAAATCCATTGGCTCACTGACTTCCTGGTCTGAAGGCCTTCGTAACTGCATCTTCACCGTGATGGGTTCCGTGATGTCTCTGAGGAACGGCGGCGTTCTGAACACAATTGCGACCTGGCGATGAACGTCAGCTTGGGAGAAGGAGCCTTTCGCCTCCCAGTTGTCCAAGACAAATCTGACTTCTATGTCATCTAGTTCATTAGAAACAGAAGATGCTTGTTAAGCTGGAGAAAACTGGAAACTTGCAGCAGAAAAGGTGGGAAGGGGAATAAAGAAAGGAGTCAGACTCAGAACTCAGAGGCAAATTAAATGGCTTGACTTTAAGGCACAGAGCATTTTTCAGAGCTCCTGAACCTGAAGTTGATTCTGCTCAGCTAAAAGCAGACCACTTACATAGGAGTACAGTGAAGAGTTTCAGTTCCCCAGCTAGAAAGTGGAGCGTTAGCCATTTGGAGTAAGGGGAGAAGTCCGAGCCAAGGTTACCTTTTTGAACTTTGTCACACAGAAGAAAAATTTCATCTCCTCCCTTTACACTTCCACAGTTCTTATTCACACGGCAAATTCTCAGTTCTGCTGTGTTGGGAGCTCCTGGAAACAAACATGCAAGTTTGATCATAAATAATCACTATAACTTTGTCACTATTGAAGGGGAGGTGCTAGGAATAAAGGGAACACAGCAGCTGGAGGAGCATGGCACACCCCGAAATCCACACCAGAAATGTCAGTCCAGCAGGGCTTGATATTCCACGCAAATATGGTGCCAGAAAAGCAGCGTGACTCTTACTGCTCTTGATCACTTATCTCAAACAGAGATTCCAGCACAGCTGTGCCATTCACTCCCTGTAAGGAACCACCTTCCTTCCCCTTGTGGGTGGTATGTGACACTCCCTAACTGTTCTCCAATAGTCTCAAAATAGTTTCCCACATGACAAAACTGTGCTCAGCACTGCTGCCCTTCTTCAAGCTGTAGAATTCAGAGCAGTTTTCTGAGTGTCTGGTTAAATGTTGCAGTCACACTTCTCTAGAAAATGCTGGACTAGCAAGTCAAGAAAATCTCCTGAAGTGTCCAGGTGTAGTTGTATTCACAGGTTTATCTGGCTATCAAACCTCTCCTCTCTTACCCCATCTAGGCAGTTGAAAACAGGTCTAAGAGCCTAACATTCAGGCCTTCACTTTTAGAGCAGTGGATTCCACTCAAAAATGCTGAAAGTTCAACTCCAGACTGTGGCTGTCTGTGGGCAGCACTCACAGCGTAGTTCTGGCCAGAGCGCTGCCCTCTGCACAGCCTCTGATAGCACTGCAGATCGCAATAACTGAAACACAGCCGAAGCTTGCACGCTGTGTACTGAACAGCCTGGTGGCTACACCCAAGCCCTGACCAGTACAACTCCTGTGTCTGGCTCAGTTCAGCAACAGCAGTCTGCAGGGTAAATGCAGACAGAAAACTGAAGCAAGGAAGAGCAGGTCCCTCACCGTTTTGTGGGTGGTGTCACAATTAATTTAAAAGGGCACTACTGTCACAATGTAATGATTCATAAGTGTTAAAAAAAAATCAAAAAAGCCAGAGTGGAAGAACTCTCTAGACCTTCCAGTTCACTTCCTGTGCGTATACCTTCTGTCGGTGCTTTCAAGTATATGAGCACACACCCATTTTAAGACCCCCTATCCATTTAACATACAAAGTAACTGATGTCCATTTCTCTGCTACCACAAGTGACCATACTCCTTATTTGCTGCATCATTCCCTGCTCTCTAATCCCAATGGAATGAAACTACACTGTCCCGCAATGTTCTCTGGTTTCATTACATCAAGACCCCCAACTCCAGATGCACTTAAATGCCCTTCATCCGACGCTGCAAGGTAGGCCCTGTCTGGCTCCCTGCTCCACACACAGAGACGAAACAGAACTCAAGGCGTCACACTCAAAAATGGAAAATCTACTTTGGAAGGTCAGTTTAAGTCAATCCTTGCCTGACCTTACATGGCCCTGTGTAGGTAACCTGCAGCACCACACAAGCTATGTTCAGAACAGAGCTCCTGGTAACCTGGGGTCCAACCCCAGGGACATAGTTACTGCCCGGACTATTATCATCATTGTCATCAACAGAAGCGGGTGCTACAGCCTCAATGACTACATGACACTTCATTCACTGTATGAATCAGAAACTTTGAGGGGAGGGGAAAGAAAACCATACCAGAAGCAGCACAGGATCATATGACTGGCAGTGTAGTTGTTCATTTTTCAAAGGAAGAGTAAATTAAGAATTACAAGGAGAAGCTTAATTTTACCTTGGTTTCACTTCTGTATGCTTGAATGGCACTCTGTGCTTTTTAACAGGTTTTAGGGAAGGTGTTCTAACCTGTGGTTTGCTAGTGTGTTTTTTTTCTGTTAACTATTGTAGTGGAGTCTAGAAGGAAAAGGAAAGAAACCCCAACACCAGCAGATGCCCCACTGCCGTCAGCCTGGGTGCTGGGAGGGAGCAGTGAGGTAGGTGGGAGCCCCAGAGAGAAGCCGGCTGTGGGGCCACTTGTGCCACACCGCTCCCAACCCCGCCTCCCCATCTCTTCAGCTCTGCTCAGTTCCTGTTCCTTACCCCCAGACAGCATGCCCTCAGCAATGAGGACGTGGAAGAACAAACTTCTCACAGACAAACCACGCCACTTTCAACAACAGCAGGAGAACATGCTCTTCCCAACTTCTCAGAAACAGCGAGCTGCTTTCTATGACTCTTCCCAAGAGTTCTGAGGGTGGTAAGACAGACAACTTGGGAAACTTCTGTTTAAAAGCAGTTAACATTATAAAACGACTGAAAACAGAAACTGCCTGTCATACTGGATTTTGTACACTTTCATTGCTTCCACATTACGTTCAGATTATTCTCATTCATGTCTGCTACCCAAAGCACACGGAGACTGGTGTTACAAAACGGAGAAAAGACTGGATTTAAAATCTGAACGTGATTTTCAGAGAAGCTCTAAAGATGTTTTTGCTTCTGATCTAAATAGGGCTGCAAAAGCTTGAGATAATAACACAGGATTCTCCCAAGCCCATTGTACTGTACATTTTTATCACTTATCTAATGTGGTAACCTGACTTTACTCAGTATTCTATGACAGAGCTGATTTACAAAGGCTTTCATTTTTGATTTTTTTTTTTAAGAAATTCTGCTCGTTTCAGACAAAAGCAGCATAGCTTTTGTGATCTCGTGGTTGCAGTTATGCGCTGTTTTATTTACACTGCTGCTATGTTACATGGAGGATTTTAGATACCTCCAGTGAATCAGAATCTGCCCACATATACCCACATTAAAACCCAAGCTTCCCCTCCACGCAGCTGCCATTTCAGCAGCTTAGCAAAGAATGACGTCAATCAACACAGACGAGTAATCATGATTTGGCATTTTTCTAAATGGCATCTGAGATGTAGCTGCAAATCTTGTGTGTCGACTCTTTCTCAACCCAAATTACTACTACAAGTGTTCTCAGCCAATTTCAACTTACAGGTAATTCTAGAAACACAAAAAATGCCTGAGTACATATTAAACATTTTCATAAAAAAAAAAGACAGGGTGGTGATTAATGGTTCTGTGTCCAGGTGGAGGCCGGTAACGAGTAGTGTCCCCCAGGGCTCTGTCTTGGGACCGGTGCTCTTTAACATCTTTATCAATTACATGGATGATGGAATTGAGTGCACCCTCAGCAAGTTTGCTGATGACACCAAGCTGAGTGGTGTGGTTGACACAGTGGAAGGAAGGGATGCCATTCAGAGGGACCTCAACAGACTTGAAAGGTGAGCCCGGGTGAATCTAGTGAGGTTCAACACAGCAAAGTGCAAGGCGTTGCACTTGGGCCAGAGGAATCCCAGGCATTTATACAGACTGGAGGAGCAATCCTTGAGAGTAGCCCTGCAGAGAAGGACCTGGGGGTCTTGGAGGATGAAAAACTTAACATGAGCCAGCAGTGTGCTCTCTCAGCTCTGAAAGCAAATGGTATCCTGGGCTCTATCAGAAGAGGGGTGGCCAGCAGGGACAGGGAGGGGATTGTCCCTCTCTACTCTGCCCTTGTGAGGCCCCATCTGGAGTACTGTGTCCAGGTCTGGGGTCCCCAATACAAGAAAGACAAGGAGCTGTTGGAGAGGGTTCAGAGGAGGGCCACAAAGATGATCAGAGGGCTGGAGCACCTCCCTTATGAAGACAGGCTGAGGGAGCTGGGCTTGTTCAGCCTGGAGAAGACTGCGGGGTGACCTCATTGCAGCCTTCCAGTACCTAAAGGGAGCCTATAAATAGGAGGGGAGTCAACTCTCTGAATGGGCAGATAGTAGCAGGACAAGGTGAAATGGTTTTAAGTTGAAGGAGGGAAGATTTAGGTTGGATATCAGGGGGAAGTTCTTTATCAAGAGAGTGGTGAGGTGCTGGAACAGCTGCCCAGAGAGGCTGTGGATGCCCCATCCTGGAGGTGTTCAAGGCCAGGCTGGATGGGGTCCTGGCCAGCCTGGTCTAGTGTTAGATATGGAGGTTGGTGGCCCTGCCTGCAGCAAGGGGGTTGGAGCTTCATGATCCTTGGGGTTCCTTCCAACCCAAGCCGTTCTATGATTCTATGATAATGGTTATGTGCACATCATTGAAATTCTGCAAGTATCTCTTGAGAATTGCCATTCAGAGAGCCCTCACAAGTCAAAGACAAGACTTCTCACCAGTAGAAACAGACTAGGTGATGTCCTTGGACAACACATCCATCTTATGGCAGCCATCTATCTCATTACCACTTTAATTGCTTGGCACGCCAGAAGCAGGCTTGTCCTTGCAGTCATTACTTGTATGTGAACAAGGGTGAAGAAAGCACCAGTGAGTTGGCCTGTGGCAGGAACAAACAGTTCTACTCCAGCCTACCAACACTTCATTCTAGGATCATCTTAGGGGCATGCCAACTATCTTGCCATATTTGTTAAGCCTGTATCAAACAGTCCCAAACCAGCAAAGTGCCCCAGAGGGCTAGTGAAGAGCTCAAAACCTCAGAATCTGTCCTGGTGTTTTTCATCTCAAGGTGAGGGGGAGGGAAATGTGAGGGGGGAACACATTCGACTGAGTTGTTACTTACTGTTGTCATAGATTGGGTTGGAAATCAAAGGAGGAAGAGCTAACGTGTAGTTGCCGTGTTCATCAGGGAGGAAAGCTTGGAAACAGAGGCGGACAACATTGAGATCGTACTCATCGATGTTGTGCAGCTGTTCTTCAGGCACTAAATAGCAAAAGGAAATACAAGACTGAGAAATAGTCTTCAAAAACAACAGTAATTCTTTAACAATCTAGTGATGTCTCCACCGGTAAAAGAAATGTACCAAATTTCTGTTTGTTGCCAAAGCAAAGGAAGTGTGTCCATAGCATCCTCTAGTACTATGCATGAATAAATTCCCTGTATACAAAAAACACTACAAAAAAAGAACATTAATACTTTTCCTTGATCAAAGAAGGCTAAATCTGAAGCAAAAAACAAAAACTTCCCTTCTAAGAAGTCAGTCTTCTCCCTACCATCGTGTTTCTACGAAGGCTTGTTCTTTGACCAGATTATCCCATGGGTGAGTTCAGATGAGACAAAGTGAGCCTCAGCTCAGTTGCCCCTGAGCAGCTGCAGCTGGAAGCAGAAAGATGACCACATACCACAGAGCAGACAGTCACACCAACCAAGATACCTCCACCTTCACCTTCACCCTCTTTTCCTCGTTGTAAACTTGTTCCTTGGGTCCTCCTTGCTTACTAGTTTCCTCACCTTCTTCCCCAGACCAGTTTCATGTATTTATAGTCATTCTCTGGACACACCTCTTACTTCTGCAGAATGATATTTAAAAAAGGAATGCCCCTGGCAAAGAGAAATCCTTCAGTACAAAGAAGTCCTAGGATCTAGCTAAAAATTTTCAGCAAGTGAGAGATTTCTGCTAAGCGATAACCACTATTTTCCTCTAGAAACTGAGATGGAAAATAATCCAGTTCTTGGGACAGGAATGGAGCTTAAACAATACAGACTAGCTACGCTTCCCAGCAAAACCAGTATCACTTTTGAACCCGGGTACAGTGATTAGTGGTGTCTTTATGATATACTTCTCTAATCCAACAAGCAAACCCTTGCTGGAAACAATCTGTTTCCTCACAAATTCCTTTCAGTGTAAAGCACAGTAATAAATAACCCCAGCTCAGCATATCAGTTCTGTTCATGGGTTCATTTACTTTAATTCCAAAACATAGGACCTAGGATATCATCATCAAACATTTCACGTACTCCCAGCTTCATGGGCAGCTCTGGCAGAATCAACACTATCTGAAATCAACGCTTTTCTTTAAGGTCTGGCATTAAACTATTATGTTAACATTCAACGGTAGCAAAATGAGAATCTGATTTAATTTAAGTAGAAGCACTAGTAATTAAAATCACTTGAAGCAGTTCTTTTTCCAAAATTGTTCAACGCAGCAGTTCAACACAGTCAGACTCTCTATAATTGCCTAACGTGAACGTGCACCAAGTCAGCAGATCACAGCCTCTGAAGTTCACTCCCTCCCCAGCCCTTTCAAAGGCCTCTTGCAAGAATAAAAAATTAAATGTGTTTGCGATAAGAAGCCTGTGGATCACGCTGTAGTGATTAGACTGCAGTGCTCTGACCTTTAGCATTTATCACTGGGTTGGTCTCCACCCTGCCGTGAGTGGGATTCCACAGTGCCCACTCAAGTGATTTCCTCCTTTCACCTTTTGATAGTGTGAAAGAACCAATGCTCTGAGCTCAGAATACTTTCCACTGGCATTTTTAGTCTTGTGTTCTGAATATCTCCATTTCTCACAGTCTCTACAGTAAAAAGAAATCTAATCACCTTTCTGTTTTACAAGCCCGCCAATACAAGCCAAATACATCAGTCAGTTCAAAACTAAGCAGCAGCTACGTACGTAGTCCCAGAAATGCTGGACCCAGGGAAGTTCTGCCAGCACGAACTCTGCAGGCTGCTGTTTGACTCTATTACCAGATATGCAGAGTGAAGTTCTGTAATTTCACGTACTTCATTAGCTGACCTACTAACTTAATAAAACAGGATCTGTAGAAAGCAAGTTTTCTCTGGTGCTACAGTTTAAGTTATCTGCTTTTAGACATAAATGGTGACAAACTGTGACAGAAGCACATCTCATCCCCCAGCCCTGAACTACACCGTGGATCCCATATCAGGAGTAAAGTATCACTGGGAACACGGGAACCAGTGCTGCCTCACTGGGGGCAGAACACTGAACATGTATGCAGCTTACTCCAGAAAGCCTGTGAGTCAGTACTGACACAGCATCTGTGACGTTCACTCCCTGTCATTCTGTTAATCTTCCCCCTTCAAACTAATATTCAAGCTCCAATAATTTGACTCCACAGCATTTGCTCTCGAGGATGCTATGGACAAGCCTGTTCCTGGTGTAGGTTCTGGTGGTTTCTCCCTGCAGGTGCTCACCAGCTGGCTGTTGGAGAAGGTGGCCAAAACACACCTGATGGTGACTATCAGCAAACTTCTGTTAAAACTACACTTGAGAATACCTTCATGTTTGGATGAGTTACTAGGTAGCTAGGATAAGGTCTCTGAACCTCGACACTGCTGAAACAATTCAGCATACTCATGTTGTACCCCAACTGCCTCTTGATACAGTCTGATTTAGGGGGGGGGGAAAGCATGTTCGCTAGGTTACAGCTTGCACTAGGGATTATCAGATGTTCAATGTTACTTTGTTCCCAGCAGCTCAGATGACTCTGATCCACGCTTAAACACTGTGCCAGCACGCAATTAGCTTGCAGGGACACACAGGCTCAATGGCTTGTGTTAGTGAATTTTACTAGCCATTGTTGAGCCACGGAGCCTAAGCTGTAGTCAAATTTCATACCTCTTAAAAATGAAATTAAGTTTGACTGCTTGATACAGGAAAGGTACAATGTCCCAAAACTTTAAAGATATAGAACCATAGAATCATTAAGATTGGGAAAGACCTCTAAGACCATCAAGTCTAACCATCAACCCATCATCACATCACTAAACCATGTCCCTGCATCTCATCTATAAGTTTCTTAATGCCATCAGAGATGGTGACTCCACCACCTCCCTGGGCAGCCTGTTCCAATGCCTCACCAGTTGTTTCTGAGAAGAAATGTTTCCTAATATCCAACCTGAATCTCCCCTGGTGCACCTCGAGGCCGTTCCCTCTCATCTTCTCACTAGTTACCTGTGAGAAAAGGCCGACCCCCACCTTGCTACAATCTCCTTTCAGGTTGTAGAGAGCAGTGAGGCCTTCCCTAAGCCCCTTCTTCTCCACATCAAACAACCCCGTTCCCTCAGCCACTCCTCATCACACTTGTGCTCCAGAACCCTCACCAGCTTTGTTGCCCTTTCTTTAGACACGCTCCAGGGCCTCAATGTCTTTCTTGTCATGAGGGGCCCAACGCTGAACACAGCACTTGAGGTGTGGCCTCACCAGTGCCAGTACAGAGGGACAATCACCTCCCAAGTCTTGCTGACTGCACTACTGCTGACACAAGCCAGGTACACGGGGTTGTTGCGACCGAAGTGCAAGACCTGGCACTTGATCTTGTTGAAGCTCATACAATTGGCCTCAGCCCATTGATCCAGCCTGTCCAGATCCCTTTATAGGGCCTTCCTGGTTGAGAGGACAACGAGGCATGTAATCTGAAAACTTACTGAGGGTGCAATCAATTCTCTCGTCCAGGTCGTCAATAAAGACATTAAACAGGACTGTAAACAGATTCACTGTAAACAGTTCCTTGTACTGCAGCAAAACACATGGCTCTTAATTTGCATGTTCTTATAAATGACTTCATAAATTATAAAAACCTGCAATTTGATAGAGGAAGTGCTCAGTCAAGACTGATTCCTCTTGGGCTATTTTTGCTCAGATGAGAAGAACATAACAGAGAAAAAAAAAGGAGAACAAGACAGCTGTGACTCCATCTTGTGATGACACACTTAAAAATACAGAGGCTAAATTCCATGCTTGTATAAAGATGCACACAGCTTTCATCAATCTCAAAACATATTTTGTTCACGCCTAAAAGATAATCATCCAAACAAAATAAAATGTTGTTATTTTTAATTGAACGTCTAATTCTGCTCCCTCTGAAGTCTATTTGAGAGTAACCACTGACTTGACCGTATGCTGGCTTACATCTTGAGAATATTAAAAACAAACACAAACGAGGCAGACAAACACAGTGACTAATGCCTGGAGTATGGCAGAAGACGGTCGTGCCATTCAGTGTTATTTCATTAACTTCCACACCAAAGGAGAACGGACAGCATTAAACCAGACAAACCTAAATTTATTAAAATTAAGAAATGCTGCTAAAGGTTTGTGGAGCAAACCATCCTTCACACATGTAGCTTTACTGAAATCAGCGGCACTACACGCGTCAAGTAGAATGACTGCACAGCGCAGCACGATTAGAACAGATACAGCAGAAGAGGCTCAAACACGGCACAGGGATGAAATGGAGAAGTACTCTGCTTTTGGCAGGAGTTCAGCATCCTCTTCTGACTTCTAGCTGTGCAGTACCACACCTTATTACGTTGGTATGAATCCACAAAAGAGCTGCAGTCCAACCTACAATCTAGGCTCGTTTCAGCGATGGCCCTACCTAATAAAATATCCTTCGTCTGGCAAAAATTCGTTTTCTGTAGTTACCCATGCAAACAGAAGTGAATGAAATAATGCTTGGAAATACAGCTATTTTACAGGAGGAATGAAAACCCTCAAAATTATTGCTTCACAACTCAAACACGTTGAAACGAAAATAACAATATTAAGAAGATTTGAAAAGAAATGAAACTGTCTAAGGTAATTAGGGGGCTTGATACCACAAAATCCACAAAACCACAACCAGCACAATGATAAAAGAAAACTAGCATCACTCACCAAGATTCTGGCAACAGGATTTATAAAATAGTACCTAGAGGCACAGGCAAACCTGGGCAGAACTGGCTGTCCAACCAGCAATGGGCTACAATAACTAGCAGATCCTTCCTTTACAAATCTGTGCACAGCTCCTCTGGGAGAAATCATGATTCCCCAACCTAAAAAATCATTGCCTTTAAAATGATCCTTTGCTCTCTAGTAGCACAAAAAGAAACCAATACAGCCGCACTGCGGGCACAGAAGCCCCGCACAAATCATGAACTCCTTCCAACCCAGCTGGCTAACCCAAGCAGTTCATGCAACACCAGAGCTAGGGCTGTCCTGGACTCAGAGATCTTTGTTGCTGAAATCGAGACACCTCATTGGTTTCTGCTGATTAAGAGAAGAACTTGTGTTTGCTTCTGCAGTGCAACGCTGAAGATTTCAGGGTCTAATTCACCAATATGCAATTCCAAATTCTGGCACAAAATTTAAGATGACAACAGCTTCAGGCCTCCTGTTTATGGATCTCCAGTGCTTCTCATTATTTTAAGAGTCTTCAACATCTGGAAAGACCAGTAAGGTTCCATTTATCTGGTGAAATTACTACAGAATTAAAGGTTCTGATGTTTACTCATGAGGTGATGCTACAGAGAAAGTTTATTTTGAACACTGAAGAGAAATGATGTTGTGTTTGGTTTCAACCTAAAATGTGATAACTGCTTGAACGGGAGATTCTTCTTGTACAGCCCTTCATCCAGCTTCTAGACTAATGATGCCAGAAGATTCTGCAGTGGGTGGAGATGGAAGCACTGCAGCATCTAAATGTAACTTACATGGAAACTTCCAGGGCAAATGACATGGCGTGACACATTTAGAGAGGGCTGTGCTGAGAACACCAGTTCAAACTGCAGGGGACGTCTTGTGACCTTCACTTCTCAAATGGGGGCTGCGGGGGACTATGAGCAATGCTGGAGCTCAGCCAAGGTGAATGACTTCCTGCAAACGAAAGTACTTCACCACAGAGACTGCTCAGGAACTAACATCATTAGTAATTATGATCAGCTGTATTCTGCCTTTTTTCTTACACATGCAGTGCTTTTTAGTTTAGAGATATGCAGGGAGCTCATTTTCATTTCAATGATGACACAGAGGTGGCCTACTCAGGTGTTCTGCTCCTCAAACGACATGGGGGCACAGAGACACTCCACTGCCCCATACATGCCTGTCAGTTTAAGCCAGCCAACATCAGAGGTTTTGCTGCAGCAGGGTGGCTCTGCCCGACCTCCATTTCCAGCACTAACCTTATGCTGGGACTAGCTTTTAGGTGGTGAATCAGATCAAAGAACTGGTGTGGCTCAAAACTAGACTGCCAGAAGAAGAAAATGTCTGCATTCAGTCAGCCAGCTCCCATGAATGCTAGACCTGGCAGAAGGTGGAAGCAGACACAGCAAAAGGACTGCCTCTTTCACTGCTAGGGCAGATTTGTGCCGACTCAGACATCCAGAGGAACTGGGTGTGAGTGGCACAGGGAGGCATGCTTCAGATTGTACTTGCTCTCCCCAGCCCATGCTCACACAGTAGCTACAGCTCTGTCTGGGGCTCACATAGCTATGCGGCAGCCACCTTCAGAAGGGCCACAGCAGGCAGGGAATGGCACATGTGGAACTGCCTTGGTATTTGACAAGTATCTCCCAAAGCTGAATTATATACAACTAAAGAGAACCCTGCCAGCTCGTTTTATGCTACATTTGCTGTTTCCAAATGAACCACAGCCATACTGGTACCAAAGGAAGAGCAGAGAGTCCTGATGTAACACTTGCTGGCAAAAGCTGAACATTACGCTCTTTTCTTTGCACCTAGACTTCACCAACTGAATACACAGCATTAGGTGACAGACCAAGCTGTTCAGCGACATGTTTGGGGGCACAGCAGCATCTGCACCTTGCTAAGCAGGAGAAGCTGGGAACAATGTGGTAGAACTGTTCCTTCTGGTCGATGCATGCCTGTTCTGTACCTCTATGATGAACGAGGAGGTAGTTTCAACCAGCTCCACAGGAAAAGTACATCATTATGAAGAGAATACACACCTGCAGCACTCAATAATTTACAATAAATAAATGGAGAGGGCACAAATGACTAAAATTCAGATGATAACCTACAGTCAAATTCCCATACTACTGCGGTTACATTCTCTGCATGCATCTTGCAGGCTGATTTAGTGTAAGGAAGGGGCATTCTTTCTGCTTTATAGAGGAAAGAAGTACAGAGAAAACAAATGTCCTGGCTTGATAAAAAAAAAAAGCCAAGGGGAAAAACAGAAATGAAAACATCTGAGTTTCAGAAGTTTCATCCAAGCACTACTTCCCCGAATCTGCTGGTTTTGTGGGGGTTTTTTTTGTTTGTTTTTTGTTTTGTTTTTTTTTTTGAAGTCCACTCTAAGAGAGATTAAACTTGGGACAGATGTAGATAGAAACATACAGGGGCTGCTGGANTTTTTTTTTTTTTTTTACAATATAGAAAAAAAGTCAGCATTTTTTGTGCCTCTACTTAGTAATTTTCCTTATCATTTCTAGACAATTTGAAGAGAGGCTGTCCTTTAGGCTAATATACAAACTTCAGCATAAAAAGAAAGAAACACATCTATGTGGGACAGAAGAACTTTCCAAAAGGAAAGCTACGGTGATGTGATGATCAGGACATTTAGCCTAACTGGATCTGCTATGCACCTCTTAAAAAGCTGGCTACTCTCACTCACCAGCACTTCCAACTTGAGAATCTGGTTGGGGTGGGGACAGAATTACGCACTTGTTTTAATTTAAGGACAGGACATTTAAATTTTTACACCTCAGACATTCCTTACAAAAGAGTCTGATGCTTTTCACTTTTTCAAGCCACTCCAAACTCACAAACCCTCGCTACGGGTTGCCTTACACAGATGAGATGGGTGGTGCGACAAGCCACAGCACACAGCGGAACCTGGGGAATTGGTTGACACAGGCAGGTGGTGTCAGAGCAGGGGGTCGTACAAGCACCGCTCGCAAGGGCCAGCAAGGAAGCTGCAGAGAGCTGTGCGTGGGCAGGAAGTGAGTGCGACAGCGTGGGGACGAGCCCGGCACGGCACGGAGGCAGAGGCGTGCAGGGGGTGTCATGGAGACTGTGACGAGTATGAAGTGAACGCAGGGTCAGCTGCTCACAGGCGGAAAGGGGAAATAGCAAAAGGAAAGATTGCGGAGGCAAGCGGAGCTGAAATAGTTTTGGGGTACGCGGCAGGGCCTAAAAGTTAACTAAGCGGTTATTAGCAAGAGCAGCTACAAAGAAGCAGAAATCTTGCAGAAACGTCAAGTTCTCTCCATCAATTGCCTGGGATTTGGCAATTCTCTGTGTTTCTCAAGCTAAGCCAAGCCTTTTCATGCTAGAAAAAGGCCAGTGCTCTGCAATAGCTCAATGAGTACAGTTTTCCCTTAAATTTAAAAAGCATATTTAGGTCTTTTCCTCACTGATAATTAACTAAGGTTATTATTAAGTCAATTGTTGTCCCTACTTCATGTCACACCCACCCACAAAACTCTTAACTCAAGACTGGCTCTTCTTTTAATTTGTGTTGGCTGAACATCAGACAGGACATCGGAAGACAAGGATATAGCACAACTCAACCACTACTAAAAGAAAACACACACCCTAGAAAGCAGGCATGGACCAGCTCCACTGAAGGAGTAACTCCGCTCCTTCAAAGTTGTGCCATTTGCAGCATTGCCGTGCCAAAAAGCCCCCACAAGGCTGTCACTGCATACAATTTTCCTGGTGTGTTCAGGGATAAGAGATGAGAGATTTCTGTAATAGTTTAGCTTTTTAGAGGGCAAAAATACATGTGATGTTGCTTTGTGACCAAGACAGATTGCTAACAGATCCAGTGATGGTATAGAAGCAACAGTTGTCTCTCAAACAAGGCCACGTAAGAGCAGAAACCTGAGGGGACATCATCTGACTGGCATCATAGTGAACGTACACAATTTGCACAGAAGATGCTGGAAGCATTAACAATGGACAAATGCTGCCAGCTAAAAGTGGGGATTTCACATTCAAACAGCCTTCCAGATACATTTCAGAATGACTCTAATGTCACCAGATCCAGCTAGGTAAAAGGGACCACCTGCAAACATCGATCTCCTACCATCCCATCCAAGCAGTTTGGAGGTTGACATCAGTTGCCTCAAAAGTACAGATGAGCATGCCAGAGAAAGTTATCTTAAACATGCATCTTTACTGAGCAAGTTCCTCCTGCTGCCTGTTATAACCATGCGCTGCATGGTGCGGAAGAGGAGTGACATCACTGGAGAATTTGCATTAGGTTCACTCTCCCTTTGCCACCCCAGGCACCACTGGCAATTTGGCTTCCCTGGAAGACAAACGTCTCTTTACACGAGGAAGTCTTTAACGCAACCTAACGCTCTGCTATTACTTCTGCCTTTACAGCAAGTAAAGTTTTCAGCCTGTACAGTAAGTAATACACATGCTGGTAAGCTGCAGACATTTTGTCTATTTGGAGGGCCAACCTTCGTCCCAAATGGGTACTGAGGTCTGGGATTGTTGGCTGTTTCAGAAGATAAGGAAGGAAACAAAAACAACTGGCCCACAAACACCCTGAAGTTTTCAACTCCATTTCCCACAGAGCTGAAAAATACTAGTAATCCTGCAGAACTTGATGTTCATACAAGAAATGAGTAGTGCTAATTGGCAACCTCATTCAAGGATGCACCTAACTCTGTGACTCTTCCCTAAAAAGAAAAGTTGGATACTATTCTGGAGGCAAATAAATAAATGCACAAAATAGGATGGATAGAATACAACCCATGTTATCTTGGAGAACATAGTGAGACTTGTCTGACCTTAAAAAAAGAAAAAAGAAAGAAAAGCCTATGTATACAAGTTTCAGTCTCACCAAGCAGCAAACATTATCGTGACTGCTGCTAATGAAAACCTGTTTTGATCAACTAAGCACGCATAAAAATACTTCCGTCACTAATCCTGTTTCACCTGGGTCCTATGCCTCTCAGGGCTCGGCTCAGGATGGGACTGCCCTGCAGCTGCTGGAGGCAAACTCCATGGCAGCTCTGCCCATGCTGACACATTACCAAGCGCAGTAAGGCAGCTACGCGGGCTGGAGAATGCCAGCACCCCCTTACATAGCCCGCAAGAGCAGGGGCAGCCCTGCACATCACCCACGCCAGGAGCTCCCACTACCAAGACAGGGCTGTAGTCTCTTCTGCTGCTGGGCTACCGGCAAAAGGGAGCCCAGGATATGGCCCAGTACTACCAGGTTGTAATTGCCTCAAAAATGCATAGTGGATTTGGAGCTATGTGCCAGCAAACACAGCAACAATCTATTCCCTAATGGTTTAAGTTGTGCTCAGTGCCACTAGGAATAGAGCTCTGTGTGGTCACTGAAGTTTCTTTGGTGACATAGACCTACGTAAGAGGATTTTTATCATGTTCTTTTAATTCACAACATCAAGATAAAAACGTAAATTCATTTTTTATTTACTGAATAAAAGAAAGCAAGCTCAGAGGGCTGAACAAGGAGTTCTTTATTGTGTTGTCTGAAATCAAGATAGAGTAGGCTGACCCAAAGTAAAACACTGAACTTGAGTTTACACTGTGTTGGAGGGCTGCAGTAATTTAAAAACATGCTGCTGTGTGCGTAAGTTACTAGAACTAGGGCAGCTGTTTTGATGGACTAGACTGACTACAGACAGCTGCCCTGAAATAAAGACAATAACTGAAAACATTTCTGGTTCTATAGTAAGTTCAACATGCTTTTTTTTTTCCCCCTTAAATTCAGGATTAAAGCATGGCATGTATTTTGAAGCTTGCTAGGAATCCAGCTCTCAGCTCTCTAACAAGGGTCTGACATGAATTTAGCATGACTTCTGTGGGCATTAAAAAGCATCTGAAAAATCTCCAGGCTTTTGCCACACATAAGCATTAACAACACCTTATTTTCAGAGGCCCTGCTTGTGCTTGAAATCAGAGAAGCATAGAAGAGCCTACACATTGCTTTTTTTTTTTAGTTCTGTAATTACACTAGATTATTAATAAGAAAGTCACTGCTGAAGCAATACAACTTTGAAGTAACTGTATGAATTTAGAGTTAGTCTGAATGACTTTATCTTATTTTAAAAACATGGTCAAAAACTGTGGGCTTTTAGGTGTTAAAGAAATCACCTTTCTTGGTGTGTAGAAGTTCAGTATGTCAGCAGGCGATAATGGTGCTATGTTTGCAATAGGTTGTTTACTTAGCAATCGCACTGCTGTGTGCATTAGCTTCACTATGAGGAAGTCAAAAGGTGTGGGATGTGGTTTTTTCCTAACACATACATGTTTTAGCTTTGAAACACCTTGATACAATTACTGACATAAAACACATGATTTTTCTTGTAGCTACAATAGTACAAGATACACATACCACCAGTTGAAGAATTTTGACAAGAACACGGAGAGATTGAAAGGCATAGATTAAATTATTTCATTCTCTAGTCTATTTTTGATAGCACAATCCTTCCATGCAGTGGATTCAGATATCAAAGAACTCTTTCTCTACAGAATGACCAGTAGCAAAAAACAGCAACAAGTAGGAAATGCTTAAACATAATTCCTTCCCAGACAGCTACCGGAAGAAGAAGAAAGGCAAAGCAAAAGCAGCTGGAATGTTGACGTGGTGTTTACCACACAGTACTGCTTTTTGAGGACGGTGACTCCACCTTACCATATCAACTTAGAACAACCAGCTTGCCAGTTAAGATGGTTAAACAGCTGTGAAGAGCTAGTAGTTCATGGGTATTTATGCTTCTCATCTAAGCTGTGCCTGTATGCTGAAAGTTTGGTCACACTTTGGTTGGCCCTACAACTTGCTGAGTGTTCAGCAACAAATCTGTGCACTGAACTTTAGCATTTATATGGCTGTGAGACCAATTAGGTCAGCAAGTTGATCTGAGGAAAACTTTTTTTTTTTGCAGGCTGGTTTTCCACTGGAGCAACTTGCTGAGTTCGTTCACCGTGGCAACACAGGGCCTCCCTATCTGATGCAAAGGAAGTGGTAAGAGTGTGTGACCAGGAATGGAGGGAAGGGCAGGATGACTCTTTTCGAGAGCAGCCCACAGCTAAGTCAGATCAGCTATCAAGTAAAACTACAGCCCATGGGTAGGTGGAGCAACGCTGCAGCAACACAGCTTGCCTCTGCCTTGACCGAGATTAGTACTGCTGTGGACATCCTGATCGCCTGTATCAGCCCCGTGCTTCAAAATTAATTAAGGAGCAGCTTCAAGAAGTTTACCTATGGGCTCAGCTCCCTGAAGTAGCTGGCTGAGAGGTCACATGAACGTTGGTCTTTTGACAAGAGAAGGGATGGAGCTATACCAAGCCAGATTTATGTCTGTTGTGGAACTGCACTAATTCAGTCTTTCCCCATAGCTGCCAAAATTAGGGAATCTGATTTCTGAGATATTTGTAGACACTTCCAGGGAAAACTTCTGTTGCCATCCCACAGCTTCTTAAATTTGCATGACGGCCCTGCCCAGGCTATCTGGCCAAAAAGACACAGCCAACTTACGTTGCTGCTGCGGGGGGAGGAGAAAAACAGCAACTTTCCAAACAGATTCATCATGTGATGCCAGTGAGGAAAGACTACCAGAGGCACAGAAGGGGAAGAGAGTTTCTCTGAAAAACTGAAATGAAAAACTGAAAATGCAGCTCCGCCACAAAAGCAAAGGCAAGACAAAAAACAAAACCAGCCAACCAGCAGCAATCTTGCAAAGGGAACTTTTGTTTCAGACAATCAGATAAGTTCCACTCACCATTGAAAGGGTTGATTTTCTTTGAGATTCGCAAAGAAATGGATTCTTTCAGGTCTTTCTTCTTCACACACTGAATTCCCAAATTCTGAAAACTGAAGTACACATGATAGGATTTCAGCAAGTAACAGAATAGCGTAGAATACTAGAAAAATCATTTGCTGAGCAATACTGTGACAACATATGGCTTAAGAAATGAAGAAAATGCCTCCTTTGACAAAGATGTCAACAGGTCTGAAAGTAAGGAGATAGATTTTCTAAAATAAGAGCAGAAACAGAATTGGAAAACTACTAAAATGCAGCTCTGAAGGGGAATATATACTTCTGTATTAAAAATAGCTACATCTGCAGTAAACCCACAGTGATTAAAAATTAAAATACAGTCAGTCTCAGGTAATTGAAAGTGAGAAGTATTTAAAGCAAACCTTATTGTTTGCATTAGTTAAGAATTTGTGCTCCTGCTTCTATCAGAGAATGTAAGTCTTGAACACTATTGTTAAGGTTTTTGATACAAATAAAAGCACTTTCTGAAATCTCATGCAGCTACGGAAAAGTTCTGAAGAGCTGCAGCTCTTCTTTATTTGCATAAGAGTACAGGTCACCCCAATGCAGAAGGTGGGGGGAGCCCCGGGCAAGCTGACTGTTTCCCACATGGAAAAACCATGACATCATCAAAGCTGAGTGGATGTAAAACAGGAAGTTAATAAAAATATTTTTAAAAATTCATGTTTCACAATGTTACAATAAGCTCAGAAGACAAACCACGGCAATAGGCTCTGCCTATCCTCCTCCAGAACTAGCAACGTCCCTTCCTTTGAAACACAACAGTTCTTTACTTTAATTATGCCTAAAAATCAACTCGATCCACCTTCCTGCCACATCTCTCAAGAACAGTGCTACATTTCCCTGCTCTGAACAAGACTATCCAAGTTTAATTCCCCTAAAGCACCTTGCTTGTGCCCAATACACTCTGTTCAGTGATTCCCAAATTCACTGCAGTCAGGCTCCACTTCCAGAGCTTTCACTGACTGGAAGAATGCATAAGCTTCCCTCTGAACTTGACACAGTGACCCAAAAACGAAAACGAAACACATCAGCATGTCATAGCTCAGTAAGTCGTTGGGTTTCATGTATGACTACTGACACTGGAGATTTGTACTTCACAATCCTTTCTGTAGATACTACTCTTTCAGGGCTTGATGAGAGCACACAACTTAGTTCTTCTTTCCTGAATATGCACTTTACCCTGCTAATTCAGTTTAAAGCTTACTTCAAGTCCACAAACAGGCCTGGTTCCATGTTACAGCCCCAAACTGCCATATGAAAGGCCCAGGCTCTCCAGCAATTCACCTTAAGTCACAGACCAGCTGAGCATGCATATAGAACCAGCCTCACAAAAGCTGCATCCAGCTTTGCAAGGACCAAGAACCTATATACTGCCTCCTTCAACCGCTGTGAATGAAACCTCTCGGGCAAAGAAACTAGACTCTGAAGTGCCCCATAATTTTCAGATTATAAATGTTTTCTAAAACATGAACCGCAGCAGTGCAAGTGTCTATTTAACCACTGTCAAACAGAGGACAGGGTCAGAGAAGAAACAATCAAGAACCTCAGGAAGCCTGCAGGGTTTCACATAAACACTTGCTGACAGGAAGCAAGCAAGATAACAAGAAGAGAGGGAGAAATAGGAAGAGGGAAAAAAAAACAGAACAAAAAGCATTAAAAAAGGACCAAACTTTAAACCTATGATATCATCCACGTAGAGAGCATGTGAACTAGGAAGTAAAAATCTTACTATGCAGGCAATCATTTGAGCTCCAACACTGATACTTCTGCTTTGATGTTTGGGACAGAGGGAGCTCTGATCAAGTTCAGGCAGCAGCACAAAGATCATCAGTCAACAAGCAATACAGAAGGTTTTGTTCAACTAGAACTACACAGGGAACTTCAGTCAGTAGAATGCAGCCCAAAATCTGGGTATAATAATTCCAGTTACACTAAATAATTAGGATTTTTTCTCTGAGCTGCCCAGCAAGGTAAAGAACTAGAACCACCACCAAGAGGACATCTCCTGCTCACTTGTGTTGTATGAGGCTTTTCTCTAACACAGACTCAAAGAGAATGTGAAGACTGAGTCACCAGCCACAAAAACAAAAATGACTTGAAACATCCAGATCCAATCAGGATCACGTTGTTCCTTCATCTTAAAGCAACCAAAGCTTTGTTTAAAAAAAAAATAAGTGTACCAAACGCTGGAAACAATTCAAGAAGAGCCTCTTCCCATCAGGATCTTGAATTTCAAGCCGAACAGAAGCTCACCATTGCATATTACAAAGGGAAAGTATTAGTACGTAGTAAAGGGAAAGTACACATTAGTTACGTATTAGTTACGTAGTAAAGGGAAAGTAGCCTGGATACAAGTTTGTTAGAAATTAATAGGTTAATAAACCAAAGATAGTGATAAAAGTAACGGATTCCATTATTTCACACAATCACAAATGCCTTAAATGAAATAGAAACACAGCATTATGTCAAATGAAATGATTTGACACATGCATATAACAGACATGAAATAAATACAAATTTGCAAAGCATCTCAGTGCTTTTGGCATTACATGAATTCAGGATCTCTAAGGGCTTCAACTTGTGCAACAAAGTGCCAAGAGGAAAAACAATCACCAGGGTCTTCCTGTGCCCACTAGATGTAATATGCAACCAGAAAAGGTGTTAAGCAATTAGGCCTTATTACTTCAGATCAGAAGCCACCGAGATGAGAACAGGAAGTAGGATGGGCTAGAACAGCAGGCACTGCTTGAACTTGGGTAAGGAAACACGATTAGAGAAGATACAGGGGAAGGCAGTGAACAGATTGTCAGAGGAAGGCGAAAGGTCTCTTAGCAGTTTAAGATATCTATGATGGCCACGTAGACAAGATGAACTCTTTGCAGGGAGGCCAATGAGGATGATGTTACAATAATCAAAGTGGAAGAAAAGTGTCTGAAGAGACAGTTCTGTCTTTCTATCATGGTGGAAAAAAATTAAATAGTAGAAAATAGTTAATGCTGTTTTCCTATTATCAATTAGGAGAAAGTTGAGAACAATGCTAAAAACAAACAAAAAACAGTAAAATCTTTTTTATCTGTAACAGCAAACATCAGATGTCAGCTGAATATGTTTATTGTATAATAATTCACAATCACTTGAGCCTGAGCTGCATGCTGTAGAAGTATCTCCACTATCAAAACTGTTTATCCCACCATCAGTCAATTGTCATCATTAAACAAACCGCGTCTCTTCAGTTCTGTCCTTTAATAGCATTCTACCGACTAAACCCACATACATACAAAGTGATCTTGCTAATATCAATAGAATCACACCAGACTTCAAGTCCTAAGCAAAAGCTACTTACACACTGAAGTATTTACCTTCCTTTCTTCCCAGCTCAGTTATGTTTACTGGAAAGAATCAGCCTACTTCCAAATCTACAACACAAACCGTGAGCTACAAACAGCTTGTCAACTTGAAACTTCTCTCTACAGCTATAATCAGTCCGCATTTGTTGCCATTTACTCTACTTTCACTTTATTACATAAGACTTGGTAGACTTGAGGGAAACATACTGCATACAACTGCGCTCTAGATATTCCCAATATCCCTCCAAACAGCAATGAGAAACAAAGCCTCAATTCTTCTTTACTACTTCCATAAATAGGTCATTCCCCAGCATACTTGCTCTACACAGCAAGGCTGAGTAGAATCTGTATTTTCACTGAAAAGAAAAAGACACCACCAAAAAAACCACTTAGCAGATAGAAACAACAGCAACAATTGCTAACGTTTCTAATCAGGCGACAATCGCCATCATCTAAACAACGTGATACTCAGTGCAAACTTTCTCCTCCAGTTTCCAGAAAGTCCAAATACAATTCCTGTGGAAGACATGAGTTACCTAGATCTAGGGAAGCATTAATGCCAGTGTTGTCATTAACAACTCTATTAGTCATTATTTGCGTCTGCTGAATGTAGGAGAGATTGTCAAGCTCAAGAAGTGCTACTGAACAGGACTAAAGAAGCAAACAAGTGGGAGAAAGGAAATGGAGACTGACATATAGAGAACGAACACAAAAAAGGGGAGATAGGAGAAGAACAGAACAAAAAAGGAGTGCGTGAAAAAGGAAATAGCTCAAAGAGACCTTTGGACTTATCTCCCAAATGGATTAGTAAGCTTCAGCAAAGACAGCATGCCCTCTTAATCACTGCTCAGAGTTTAAAGACATAAGATTAGCATATCACTTGCACAATTAATCAAATTCCCAAACACCACCACTACTCACGACAGGACTCGCCGCTCGGGCCCAAACTCTGCTTCATAGTAGCCATCTCTGCAGTCCTTTCCAACTAGATCATGAGGGTGTGGCTTGTAGGGCTCATTCTTTGTTACCAATGTAGTTCTTATTTTGACTTTTCCAAAATAGTTCAGAATCTACAAGAATAAGAGAGGTTTTCTAAACTTCAGATATCAGGACTAGTGGAGTCCGAGCGCGTAACAGAAAATACATTTAATCCTAAAATACTGTATGGAAGAAACACCACAACTAAGCAACTGTAATATTCCCTCAAAAGAAAAGCCAAGACCATTCAGACCACGCTATTTCAGTTCTTCACTGGAAAGTAAAACAGTTTGTAACGGTGTAATACTAAAAGAGGATACATTTCACACCTGGTGTTACAATGTAAGATGCAAAACTCAACCTAGGCAACCATACACAGATGTTTATTTAAGGACAGTTCTAGCTCCAAAGATTTTTAGGACAAAGCTCCTAGAGCCTCAGGGATATTTCCTGTGAATGGAACATGAAGCAGTCAGTGAGGATCTTATGACATACAGCATGACACAAGCCCCTGCAAAGCCTTTCTCCTTAACTTGCAGATGAGCACTCGGTCTCACGCTGAAGAAGAGGAGCACCGCGTTCTCAAGCCCTAATAGTGCCTCCAAAGAAGTCAGACTCAGCGCGCATCTCTCAGGTGCGCAAGGCTTCCTTCACACTGACAGCTACCAGTGGAGTCAGCAAGGCTTCTGTGGGAGAGCCTAAAAAACAGTTTGGCCTAAATTGTTTCAAGTATAACGACTTGAAAGCACATGCAAGACTTGCACCAGCACAGGTCGTGCAGAGGCATGGTCTCCACCTCCACTTCCTCCATCCTGTAACTGTTTTTCTTCCTTCAGCCCCTTCTTACTCCTTCCGAGACACTCCATGGATCCATCACATGCTTTTCAATCAGCACCTCAACCTTTGACTTGACTTACGCTCTTCTAACTTCCATCATCTCTCAGTTTCTTCAGTTTCCTATCTGGCTCTCAGTATTCATACACACTATTTACCCTTAAGTAAAAGTTCCGTCGCTCTTTCAGCTTCTTCAAATATTACACAATTTCTCCCTCTTTGCATACCTAGGCCCTTGAATGCGAAGCCTGATGTAGCCACTTCAGTTCTCCAGTTCCTCCTTGATGTTTTCCATCTCACCCAAAACATGAAATTTAATATCACCCTTTCCTCTCTGTTCTCATCCTCACTGACGTTGTCATCTCTGGAGGGGACTCCCCTAGCAGCTAAATCAACACCAAAGCCTCGTACAGGCTTCAGGGAGGCAGGAATTCACCCAAAAATCACCTACTATCAGTATCCATCAGCTCTGTTATCAATAGTCATCTTTAAAAAAAGAAGAAACTATGCCAGGATTGCATAGTCACCTACTGAGTCCCACCTTCCCTTTAGGTTCTAGATGACCTTCATGCGCAGCAGTCAAGGATGAGAGGAATCAAGGGCTCATACCACCCAGTCAGCTTCTGTCAAAGTATTTACTTCTGCCAGCATACATACAGACCTTGCCAGATTGTTTTTTCAGCACTTTACCAATTGAACAAGGAACTACTTTCTGCATTCCTGATTCCACTCTGGCACTATAATCCTAAAAAAGGGTCCTTCTTGTTTGCTTCTCCCCTAGGAAGAGCAGCTTTAGGGGAAGAGCAGCTTTCGCAGCAGCACAGTTGCTTTATCTAGTAGAGGCTCTCTATGCTGCTCAACATATAACTGCTAGTACTACCTTTCTCAACTCTCCCTCTTCAAGGGATTTTTGTGTCTCAGTCTAAAGCTTCTCATTTTTCAGATTTCACGTCTTCTGTACCTATTCTTTTATCTCTGTGATTCCAGATACTCCATCTTTGGCTCCACCTTATCTTTTAAATACTGCACTGCAATAGTGTGTATCAAGATGGCAAGTACTCATTACCTTCCATTCACACGTGAGTTTCTATTATCTCATCTCTGAAGGATCTTCTCCAGACTGAAGGAGGCCAAGGAAATATTACCAACCTAAACATCAAATAGGAAACCAGAAATTCTTCCACTTCACCCAACCTGCCTAGCATCTCTTACATTCCTCAGTTCTGCATATGAAAGAAAACAACAGCCAAAATCTGTACTGTCCATGCCTTTGACCCTGCTTTGATCAAAGATTAGTATGAATCCCTTAATTCTGGATTTCCCAACCTAACCATAATGCAGTCACCCTACCAGCCTTCACTGCAGGTGCTCTGACCACTTATTTCCCCTTTCTCAGATCCTTTCAGAATTCTGTATCCCCTTCTGATTTCATACGCTTCACAGTCCTTTCTTTCGCAGAGCCTAATCACCAACTCACCCGCTGCAAGTCACTTCCTTGCTCTGCTCATCTGTACAGAGTGCCTCTTCCCATGTTATAGCCAGCACCTAGACTGGCCTTTTCAAATTTGGTAAGCAGACAACTTCCTTCCAAACTCTCCCAACATTCACATTACAATCGAAATAGTAAAAACAGGCCCAAATCACAAAACTAAGAAACCACAACAAATGTAAATGCAGAAAGAGTTAATAACTAAATGATTCCTAGACAAATTCACTAAGTTCCTTTTCTGCTGGCACTTCACTACGTACCACTATGCCTTCTCCTTCTCTGGTAAATGGGAACAAAACCTTCAATGACTAGGAGCAAAGAACACTTTCGCACTGCATTGCAGCTACATTTGCGTGCCAAGGAAAGAATAACAGAATATGTAATGAAAACCTTTTTATTTACTGCACCAAGGACAACACATAGCTACAGCACAAGGTAAACACAGGCACTGGTAACTCATGGATAAAAGCAGTATTACCTGTATTGATGGGAATGTCTTGTTGTTGTCAGTACTGTGTTCTCCTGGAATGCTCCCTGCTGATCTTCCTTCACATTTGTATCTGAAACGCATGCCCCTTTGCCTGGGTTGCTCAAATATTTCGATGTAGGGCTCTGAGATACCTTAAACAAAACAAAACCTTTTTAATTTAGAGCTTAAAAAGAAGCAGAAGGCAGGCTGTATGGTTAGGTGCTATATGAAAACTGTAAGGTCTAGACTCCTTGATTGATATCCTTCACCTTTCACTTGATTTGCCTTCTCAGATGACAAACTCTTTTTAAAACATGCATGCACATGATGGGGTAAGTGGTGTTAACAGACATTAAATTAAATCTCCGGGTATCAATGCCATGTTAGTAATCAGCAGAGGACTCCCTCCCCTCCATCTCATCCAGAATTTTAGATTCTTTTAGCTTTTAGAGAGTACGTATCTGATGAAATAATATTTTATACAACAGAAAACACTGTTTCAAGGGAATGGTTAATATTCTTAATTATAATACAGTTGTCTCCTCAAAGTTCAGGTACCATCAGTGTTACGTTTGCCTGAAATGCCCTCTGAAAGTGAAGATCTCTCAGAATTGACTGATTTAGTTCCTATTATATTGAAGCAGAAACTATGCAAATCAGGAAAGAAAAAAAAGTTCTATTGGTTTGAATACCATCACTGTGGGCTCAGAAAATACCTGATGGCTAGTATTGAATTCTACAGCTTGAGCTGCCCACATCCCACAGGGCCAGCTATTAGTTGCAGTACCTCTCCAGATCACTTACTGAAAACTATTGGGTCTCATGATGTTTTCAAGGAAACCTGAGTTACAGACGAGAATGACAGACAACAAATCTCTTCAATGAAAGGTTTAGAAAGACATTACCTGAGCAAGAGTATCACTACTTTTATAGCAGTGTGACTGCCAGACAGTAACTAGCTATTCAATGTATCTCCCTGAGAACATCAAACAGGATAGTCAATCAAATAGTGACAACAGTGAGATGGCATGTGAAAAACAAACAGCAGAGGATAAGTAAATATTGTAGGGGTTGAATCATCATGGTTCTGGCACGATCAGAAGAACACAGCTTATGGAAACATCGACTGAGCTCTCTGTCATCTTTGTATAATAGCATCCTACTCAGGCAAGGCTTGTGAACATCAGAAACACAACAGGCAATGAGAAAACAGCACTCAGACTTCAACATAAAAAGCAAAATAGTTATTAAATATATTGAAAGCCATTAAAAGGGTAAAAGATTCCCTACTTCCTTTTGCCCAAGGTCCAGTCAGCCTAAGGTACTCAGTATACGAATTTGGCAAAGAAGTGGATTACAGCCTTAGCTCCATAAGAAAACCTTGTTCGTTGCACCTACCACAACTTAAGCATATCTGCCAACATAGAGCTTGAACTTTACGACTGGAATTTGCTGATTTGTAGAAGACCTATGGTGCTTCAGCAGTTCATACCCCAAATCAGAGAAATATTACAAAGTAATTAAGAAAAGTAGAGAATGGAAGGAGGACTACATTTCTGAGATGCTAGCCTGGTCTTATTTGAACACACCAGCTGTAACACACTGACAGACAGCTGTGCAATAGCAGAGTGTGAGAGCTGCTCTGATGCTAACACTATCTCCAACAACACGAGCCTCTTCAAAAGGCACACTTTTTAAAACAGGCATAAAGCATTTCAACTCCAGGCTGTATTTAGTGTCAAACGTTAGAGAACAACAGCTTAAGACTCCGTAGGTTCTCTTCTAACAGTTCATCAAAATGCAGCATCTCAGTTCATCATCTACCACTGATTGTAAGTCAGTGCCTGAAAGCAAACAAGGAGCTGTCACATGGAGCATGCATGGACACTGCTCGAGGCCCAGTTCCTTACAGGTATGGTCACTTCCCTGGGCACTTTCCAGATCTTTTCTAGTCTTCCCTTTACGTAAGCTTTGTTCCTTTTCTCTTTCTGGAAAATAAGCAATGCCAGCAAAAGCCGGGATGATGGACAGTAGTAAGAAAAAGGCCGAGACCTGATGTAAAGCTGGATTCAGAAGGAGATCAGAAGTCTGAGTTCCCAGAGCCAAGCTCACACCCAGCATACAGCTTTTTAACTCCCACACTCACATCTACTTATGTTATCCTTTTCAGGACAGTCCAGTGGACAAGGCAACAGACAACTTCTGCCAGCAGTGAGGAGCGATGGCGGCTACCAGTCAGCCTCCCATTTCCATCACGTAATTGAGGAGGGAGAAGAATCTCACTTCTCCATTCCTACGTAACACTATACCACAAACACAGACACAAATCCACCTACTAAATTAAAAATCTATTTTAGACATTATAATGACAAAACTGTAGCAAAGTACCTACTAATCATCTTACTTCGGAGGCACACATGCTTACATAGCTGCTGACCAGACGCACCATACACCCACGTGCATTATGTGTTTGCCAAAACTAGGTAGAGCCTTTCTGTTAGAAATTACTACAGAACAGAATCACTTCAAGTCTTTAATCCTCTCTGCTTTAACCATCAATTTCCCATCGTGCTCTACTAATGCTTGCTTATGAGGACTTTTTTCTTCCCTATTAAGAGCGCTTTATTTTAAAGCTCTGTGCTCAACAATTGTGATGGGACTGTGGTTGAAACAAGTGTCATTGAAAGCAAACCCACTGCTTAACAGCAGGTGTGTTTGTGGGAAAGCAAATCTCAGTGACATGGTAGCCTCCAGAGATTAAACATTAAAATTCATTTCAATCTTGGTTCTCACTCTCTCTATTTAAGTATCACGTTATCATCTCTACCACAATTGTCACTGTCATGTTTTGTGCATAGACGAAACGCTTGAAAGTATCAGTGTGAGCCAAAAGTATTATCAGCACTCTGCAGTGAAGCAGAGGTCTGTTCGGCGTTCCCTATTTCTGTAAATGAGCAATGTGCTTGTGAAGTGGTGTGGTTTAACTATTTCACAATCTACACTCGCACACAGAGAGCTGCCAGTTCCTACAGGGAACTAGCTCCTCTCCAGACATTTGTCTAACCAGTATGAGCCCTGTCTAAGGCTCTCCTCCTTCACTGATTTTCAAAGAAATGCACGGCTATCTGTATTACCTACTTGCTTGCTCCCCCCATGCTCTGAATACTACAATAAACAATTTTAAAGGAAATACAAGAGACCAACTCTCTCAACTACATAAAGAGACTAAGGCCAGTAATAGCACCAAGAATACAGCCAGCTCGTGCTCATATTTAAGCACAGAAGGTTGTTTAATCTGTTAGAGTAATACAAAAAGGAACAAAAAAATCAAAACCTCAGACCTCTCCATGATGAGACACCTGAGGCAGTTTGAGGCTAAACGTGGCCGTGCCACCAGGGAGGAATGTGGCTGTAACACACTGCCACCAGAAGGACCATGGGTCCAGTACGTCCTGTGCTACTCCCTGGCTCAAAGAAATAATGCTTCTGGAGGACTATATGATTTGCAATTCTCCTGCACAACCAGGAGTAGTACCCTGTGAACGTACTCTCCAGCAATCACCAAGCTTGAAAGCAAAGCAGCTGTGGGTCTTTGTGGAAGACGTGGAAGATGTGAAAGTATCACCCGAAACTCTGATGATCTCAGGTGACAGCAGTGAAACACAGAAGCAAGAAGTGTTGCCCTTCGGCTTTGATGTCACACCTCCTTACAGATTACTGGTGACTTTCTGTCCTCCACAGCAACAGCCATTTCTGAGCAGCAACAGCAGATTGCCTACATGCTCCCACCCTACTTGCACTCAACCTCTTGGAGGAGCTCAGGAAAAAGAGACAGTGGTGGAAGATTTGTTACAGAACACTCTGCTTCAATCTAACATGACCAAAAGTGCACTCATGATTTTATTTTAGAGCAGTAATCTACTTCAGAACCCATGAACCACACAGATTCTAACAGGGCAACAAAACTGCTCACAAACTTCCTCTTTACTATCGTATGACCTTACAGAACAACAACCAAAAGAAAAAAAAAAACAATGACAAAAGCTAGCTAGTACCAGGAAGTTGTGAACTTCCCCTGCTGAAAAAATCCTTATCTGGTTCCTAATTACACTGAAAACACACTCAAGGCGAGAAAAAAGCACTAGCTCCTGCTTCAGTTCAGCCTTCTCAAATAGAAAATCCGCTGTAGAGCAAGCACACACTTGACAGGAGTGAAAGTTTATACTTTGTTAAGGGTAGCAGAGCACACAGCCCTGGTGCTGAGGGTAGAGAGCCTCCTTCCCCCAAACGCCAATTAATGCTGCCCAGCTTTTAAATCCCCAAAAGAGATAGCCACAGAACACCTTCTGAAAGGATGACAAATGAGTTTTAACTTAGTCTAAAAAAAAAAAAACTAATTAAGCTTTTAAATGTAATTACCCAATATAAGATCCCTTATCTATGCTACTTTGCATTTATGACATCTGTTCCTTACACGCCTGCATCCTCTCGGCAGCTAGCGCCCATGGGACGGGCACCGCGTGGCCTCTGCCCACTGACGGCTCTGCCCCAGATACGCCACCCAAGTACTTATTTAACACCTAAACGTTTTTAGCAGCATAGACTTAAGACTTCTAAGCTCCACTCTGAAACATGACGGCCTTAGGAGGTGTTGTCGCCACCGATCTGAACATCCTTACGATGTTTCTTCACTAGCCTTGGCCGGAAGCCTCTTAAACAAGCCGCACCGCAAGGAGCTCCCACCAAGGCGGGACGGCGCGGTGAAAGTACTCAAGGCTGTCCGTCACCCGCCTGTGCCTGCCGAAGGGATTCGGTCGGAGGGGACGCGGCGGAAGAGGAGCTGCCAACCGCTGCTCACGGCAAACAGGGGGTGGCAGCCGGCCTCAGTGCTTCCCCGTGCCTCGAACAAGGACGGCGCGCCAGGCGGGAGGAAGGGCGCTGGCTGCCGCACGGCACAGCGAGAGGTGCGGCCCGCTCCCCGCCGCCACCGCCGCCCCGCGCTTCACCCGCCGCCCGCCCCGCTTATCTCCGCTCTGCCGCTCACCCGCCATGCTAACAGCTCCGCGCCGCCGCTCGGGCCCTGCCGCCGCGGACTGCCCTCCGGGCCCGCACCTCACACGAACGGGCACAACCCTGCCTCTCCACCCGCTCGCCGCCCTACTCGAGGGGGGAATTTCCCGGCTTCCCGCGGCCCGCCCCCCGCCCGCCCCCGCAGCGCCTGGGCCTGCGCGGGACAGCGGCCCAGCCCGGGCGGGGTGGAAGAGGGGTGCGAACCGAGGGCTGGGACGGCTGTGCGTGGAGCGGCCGCGCTTTTCCTTTCCTTCCTTCGGTCCAGCCCGGTTTGCTCGATTTCAGGCTGTAAACTGCAGGCTTTCCGGAAGGACAAACTTAGGTGCTTCCCTAAACACAGCTTACAGTTCTGGCTGCCACTACTTCTCCAGCCCACGTTGCTACTGAATAGGCCAGACTGAGGCACCGGGGGAACTTTGTGCCTCAGAATAGAAGCCCTCTTCATAAGGAAAATGTTGTTATAAGGGTACACAGTGTATGCTGATGTGGAAGGCAATATTCCAAGCAATAGAACCACCATATGTTATGACTAAAACATCAAGACCCGGTTCTTTTGATGTGTAAGTCTTCAGGCCTGCAGGAACAGGCTACCCAGAGGTACTGCTTAGGACTATTTCAGAAACTGAGGAATTAGCTAACACACACTGATGTCTATGACACAAGCTGTTGCTTTATGGTTTGTTGGCTGGTTTTTTTTTTTTAAGAAAAAGTTAAGTGAGGTGTAGTTCTTTTACCATCCAAAAGATTTCAATTCTATCTATACTCCTCCTCTAAAGTGAAAACAAGCTTTAATAAAGCAAGAGTAAAGGCAACAATAGAATGCTTCACTGTCAGATCTGTTTGCATCTACCAATGGAATACAGGATAGATTTAGCTCAGGAAATCCCTGAACAAAGTGATTGGAGAAAGGACAGTGCGAGTGGAAATTTCTTGCCCATTTCTTGCCCTTGTTCCCTCCACAGAGGGAACTCTGCAGTAGTAGACACAAGCAGATGCATAGAAAAGAGCATATTTCTGGGACAAAACAAACCCAACGTGGCTCTTTTGTCTTACGCTCATATTCCTAAACTAGGGGAAAGTTGTACAGCAAGAGAGAAGACTTCTGAGGCAAAAGACCCATACCAAACCAAATAAATGAGAAGCCCTATTCAAAATCATGAAAGTATATGATGCTCTATTCCAGTGACTACCCTGTATGCAGTTTTACTCTGCCTCAAGCTGAATTTATGGCATGGGATCATCCCCATGAGAGTGATGCAAACTTGAGAAGCGCAGGATAGTACTAGTAATCACAGAAACCCGGTCAGCAACTGACACAAAGTTTAAGAACATGTCATAACTTTGGGCATGTGTAGATCTTTGCAAATAGGACGGAATTCCCCTCCTGTAACATTGCATAACAAAAGCCAGGTGCATCACTTATTTTTGTCAGCTGGCTATTGTGTAGCCAGAGGCAAGATACCAGAATTCTTAGACCAGTTTGATCCAGTGCTTCACTTCCTGTCTTCCAGTTAAAGTGGTTTAAGATCCCATTTTTCTCCACTTATCCAAAGACAAGTCCTCGCTCCTGCTTTTTTGCTCTTCATCAGCTGCCACGCTGGCCCTGTTAACACCTAGATTGCTGTAAGAAATTCTGTAAGGAATTCAGCTTCCTAACCTGGCAGAGAATCATAGAACGTCTCAAGGTTCATCAGATTCCAACCCCCTTGCCACAGGCAAGGTTGCCAGCCACTAGATCAAGTACTAGATCAGATTGCCCAGGGCCCCATCCAGCCTGGCCTTGAACACCTCCAGGGACAGGGCACTCACAGCCTCTCTGGGCAGCCTGTTGAAGTGCCTCAGACTCAGTAAAAAACTTCCCCCTGACATCTAATCATCTAGATCTCCCTTCCTTTAGTTCAAAACCATTTCCCCTTGTCTTATCACTATCTACCTGTGTAAGTAGTTGATAACCCTCATGTCTCTAAACTCCCTTTAAATATTGGAAGGCTGCAATGAAGTCTCCCTGCAGTAGCCTTTTCTTTCCAGGCTGAACAACCCCAGAATGTCATGGGGCAGCAACAGAAAAGAACAGAGTGGAAAAAGAAACAAACAAACAAAAAAAAAAAAAACCACTCAATTCCTACAGCAAAAGAAAACAGAGTGATTGACAGGATACTTGTCAACCCTAAGATGATGGCCCTTTAGTGGTGCTTAGCACAGGCATTGCCCAATCAAGTGTGCTGAAGCCTGCTCTGCTATGGAGCAGCAAAGGCAAACTTAAGTCTTTATTTCCTCTTCCCAGCTATCTGACATATCAAAGATAAGCCACTTGTCACCAGCCTGATTAAGTAGGCAAGCAGGGATTAAGGTACTTACAGAACCAGGCTCTCCTGGTATCCATAGTACTATGTACTATGAATAAAAATCCCAAAGTTTAAAAATAAATATCTTGACCACTTATGTTAACAAAGTTAGAAGTCCTGCTTTCTTGACCACTGCATTTCATGTCTCACACACTCCCCTGAATGGCAATTTCCAATCACCCATGCCTTTTGGAGAGTTTTAATTGTTTTAAGTACGTGTTGTGTGGTTTTGTTGTGTTTTGTTTTTTTTTTTTACTTGTTTTTATTTTATTTTTTTTTAAATCTCAAAAGCCTCTTATTTAAAGACTGACAGGCCTTTTGGTGGTTAAAGCTTTCGTGGTTATTGATCCTGCTGAGGAGGGTTCCAATGCAGAAGCCATTCCAAGAAAAGTCATGGCTTCCAGATTAATGATAAACTCAAGGTTGTTCCAGCCATTCTGCTGGGAGCACTCCTGTATAATGCTTTAAATTTGTTTGACGTAGAACAATGCTACTGTTCCTACCCTCAAAACAGGGTGGAGAGAAAGGAAATGCTACAAGGGAAAGGTTGGTCTTGTGGATAAGGCACAAGGCTCTGACTCAGGAGACTGGAATCTGGCTCTTGGCAAGTCAGCCCTTCTGCTCTTAGGCAAGTTGTTTAATTCTGAGCCTCAGCTTCCCCAGCAGAAAACAGAAAATACTTCCTGTCTCTCACACCATCTTATTCATTTATGATGCAACCTCACAAGGAGTGAACTGTTTATTATAGAATCATAGAATTCTTAGTGTTGGAAGGGACCTCTGAAGGCCATCTAGTCCAACTCCCCTGCAAGGCACAGGGACACAACAGCTCCACCAGGTTGCCCAGGGCCTGATCCAGCCTCACTCTGAAAGACCCTGGGGACGGGGCATCAACCGCATCACTAGGTAACCTGTTCCAGTGCCTCACCACCCTCAGTGTAAAAGATTTTTTCCTTATATCTACCCTAAATCTACCCGTTTTGAGCTTGAAACCATTTCCCCTTGTTCTGTCACCACAGACCGTGCTGAAGAGTCTGTCCCCTTCTTTCCTGTCGCTCCCTGTTAGATACTGAAAGGCCGCCCTCAGGTCACCTCGCAGCCTTCTCTTCTCCAGGCTGAACAGCCCCAGCTCTCTCAGCCTGTCCTTGTAGGAGAGGTGTTCCATTCTGTGGATCATTTCTGTGGCCCTTCCCTGGACACTCTCCAAGAGGTCCACATCTCTCCTGTACCGAGGTCTCCACATCTGGGCGCAGTGCTCCAGGAGGGGTCTCACAGTGCAGAGTAGAGGGGCAGGATTTCCTCCCTCACTCTGCTGGCCATGCTGCTTTTGATGCAGCCTAGCATACAGTTGGCTCTCTGGGCTGTGAGGGCACAGTGCTGGCTCACGTCCAGCTTCCCATCCACCAGTACCCCCAGGTCCTTTTCAACAGGGCTGCACTCAATCCCTTCATCCCCCAGTTTGTATTGGTAATGGGGGTTGCCTGGACCTGGGTGAATGATCTTTCATTTGGATTTGTTGAATCTGATGAGGTTCACCTGGGCCCACTGCTCAGCCTGTCTAGGTCCCTCTGAATGGCATCCCATCCCTCTGGTGTGTCAACTGCACCCCACGGCTTGGCGTCATTGGCAAACTTGCTGAGGGTGCACTCGACCCCACTGTCGATGTCACTGATGAAGATATTAAGAGTATCAGGCCCAGCACTGACTCCTGGGGGACACCACTGATCTCCACCCAGGCATTGAGCCATTGACCACCACTCTCTGGACTTGGTCCTGCAGCCAGTTCTTCATCCACTGAACAGTCCACCCATGAAAGCTCTAATCCTTTTACGTGAGCACTGAGCTCAATTACACTACACTTCCACGAACACTTCTAGACTGTGGTGGTGTCAGAAAAGCACTGGGTTCACTTGCAGAGGATATCACTCATTCAAAACTTTACTACAAGCCTTTTTTTTTCCCTTCAGGGCTTGCAAAAAGTGTAAGCCACTGAACATCAGTTTTGGAATGCAAAATATACAGCCAGAATTATAAAAGAAAAATGAATTGTTTCGATATAGAACAATTAGATACATCTTTCAATTCGAAGTCTTTCATGACTTATTTTTAAATCTCTGGCCCAGTGACTCATGCACTGTATAATTCAAGGATTACACCTAGGAATCACAGAAAGGACACCATTCTTCAGGCTGAACATAAACATATTTGAGGAACAAAGCCTTCCTAAGTACGCAAAGCAAATCCACAAACACTTTGTAGGCTGGCCAGCTGTCATCTTATCTGGGCCTGCTCTAGCCCCTTCTACAAATTGCCTAGAGCTGCGTCATCGTGTCACCTCACCACAGTCTTACCCTCAAGGGCTGTGAGTAAGCCACAACCAGCACCGCTGCCTCATGCTATTTGAATAGCTAGTCTCAGTGTGCTTTGACTTTACGTGCATGTACATCCACTTTACTGATATGCTGCAGTAAAACCATTTACATTTTCTAAAAAGCCAACATTCTAGTTAAACTACAATTTTTATCTGTGCTTTCTTGGTTACAAGGCTGAAGCCCTTTGTTTTCATCACACATTGAACAGTGATCAGTTCTGCTGTTTCATTTGGCAGTTGCTGCATGAACTTGTTAATTCTGTTTTTAGGACACTTGGGGAAAAGTTCTATGTCCTGTGTAATCAAAGTAGTGGCTGGCCTCTCCCCCATAACAACATATTTGATAAATGACAGTTTACCTGTTTAGCAGTTCCACTCAGGAATGTTAATGTTGCTAAAAGCAGAAAATATCCAAACAAAATTCTCACTCCAAAATATTATTGTGCCTTAGGTGTAGGGTATGTATAGGTCACCTAAGACTCAAAGCATTTTCAGGATGCCTGGAAAAACTACTTTCCTCTACATGAATAGGGAATATACAAATCAATCTTGTGACTTATTTTTGATTAAAAGGAACAATAAGACAGGGCAAACAATAATTCCTCGAGATATCTGTTGCACAATGCATCTTGATAAAAAGGAACTGAACAGATTCTTTGTCTGTGCAGTGTAAAAAGCACATCCAGACAGACTGTTGAATGGAAACAAACCAGACACACAAAGGGAAAACTAGGACAAGTCTCTTCTGTCATCTAAATGCAGGAACTAAAGAAAGGAGACTGCATAGCCCAAGAAAGAGATGGAATAAGCGGCAGTGTTACACAGAAAGTTGGATGTAAAAAAGAGATAACTGCTTAACACACAGGTGTAGAAAAACATGAGCTATGTTACTGGAGCCACTGGTGTCCTGGCTCCAGCTCCGATCAACTCCAGTAAGACTCTGGAGTAGAAGCCAAGCCGGCAGTGCTGAAGATCAACTCCCTGAATGATGTGTTTCACAAAGGCTGAGACGTGGAACTGCTAGCCAATGCCCACCAGTGACAGTAGACAACAGCGGCGGAAGTATTTATCTTCCACAAGCTCCTTTTGGAAAACATGACATGAAAGCACAGAACGACAGTTGTAATAAAAGGATGGACTAGAACTGACGGTTAATGTTGCAGTTAAAGTTTAGATGACAAGAAAATAACTGAAATTAAAAGTGAAGGGATTTTACCCTGATAGGCAGAGGTAGGCTACGAGTTACCACACTGGACCATGTGTAAATTACAAAAAACAAAGATAAACATATCCAAATCAGAGGGAAATGATCTCATAATTTACTCTGGGGAACAAGCTATTGCTACTGTTTCTTTTTAAATTCTGAACCCTGACTGAGAAACCTTACTCCAGCTGGAAAAGACAAGAGCTTGAAGTTTAAAGTATCTAGAGAGAAACTGCTGCTTGCAAGGCACCGTTCACATGACCAAGAGACAATCTGCAAAAAGGGATGAAGTCAGGGATCAGTTATTTTTCATTTCTCCTTACCTGACAGCTTCCTTAAAAAAAATAAAGAGCAGGTGGCAGCACAAGACAGATAAAAAAGAAACAAATAGGGAATCTGCCTGGAGCATTAGAACTGGGTCCCAGGAGAGCCCAGAGTACCCTGACTAGGAAAGCAAGAGCACCTCAGCAACACAGTAAAGAGAAGGATGGCAGAGTAGAGTCATCATCCCACAAGTGCATGCTATGAGGTGCTGCACGGCAGGCTCCCAGAGCTCCTGGAGATGGGCAGAAAGATGCACTATGAGGTTGTGGCCAGCAATAAGATTCTGAAGTCACGCCAGGGTTGCAGCCACAGCAACAACTCTGCCAAAAGCAACAAGCACCTCTTCCCAGAGCTCCTCTGGGACTAGCAAGGCTCTAAAAAAAGTGAAGCGAGTTCAGTGAAAGCTGGCTTTGCTCCTCAGAGCAGCAGCTAGGCTAACTGACCCTACAAAGCATCAGGTAGAACAGGCACCTCAGCACAGAGATTTTATTGAGTTTGGAAGAAATGGCAATCTGCACGAAAACTATAATTTTTCAGCAAGCCCCGAGTTTGGCAATGTTCAGCTTGAGGAAAGATGACTTACCTGCCAGATAAAGTAAAGAGAAGTAAAGTAAAGTAAAGAGAAAGCAGCCCTCCAGAACGCGCCAGCCTTCCTGGAGGCTGCTCATGAGACTGACATCTTGCTCTGACTTCCAGCAAAGCACAGGACAACATGAAGCAGTTCTGCTTTGGCACAGTGCAGCCAAACCTTGAAACCAATCAGACATACAAAGACAGACCCAACAACACAGAGTCTGCCAATAGCAAATTACTGAACCCAGGCCATCTGAACTGGTGAAAAGAATTGCAAACTCTGCTGGCTATGTAGGTGACTGATTCAAGTGTGACGATCGAGCTGCACGTGGATTCCAGTTGGCCAACAGGTGCCACAGTGAGCAATGTTGCCCTTCTCAAAGTTAGAGATGAAAAAGGGAGAAGGCCAAACAGCTGCCAAAGACTCAGAGGTCTGCAGATTCAGCCAGACACACAGTGAAAACTTGAAAGGAAGCAGTGAAAAGAAGCCAAGGCCTGTCACTCTGGAAGGTGCCACTGCTGACCGGAATCACAATTACAGATGTAATTTTGCTAGTACAGAAAACAACCAAGGTTGCTTTATTGGAACTCTAGAGAAAAATATCTCCCAAATGAGAAATTTTATTTAGAAAGACATTCTACATATGAAAAAGTAGAAGGACAGCCAACACAAGATATTGGCCAACATCCATCCATCCATCCATTGTCCAAATCTTTACAAGAAGTATAAACACTCCGGTGAGAGTGCAAAACAATGGCAGCCAAAGTGAGAATTCTGAGGACAAACTGCAGGGTGAATTTATATCAAAGGCAAAAAAGAAGAGCTACAAATGCTTGCCCATATTCCCAGTGTCTCTGCACATGAAGAGCCTTTCATGCACCAATGCAAACAGCAAAAGGCAGGCTCAGCTAAACTATACTTCAACCTCAAGGTTGGCTATCAAACAGCAAAGTAAAGAAAACTGGAAGACAGATGGCCTGCACACAGACGAAGAGCAGGATTTCCAACCTGAATCTCTGCTGCAGAAATATGCCAAGTGTGAGAAGCCACCGGGGAAGCACTGGTGTAAAAAAAAAGTACTTGGGACTGAAGGAGAGGAGAAAGAGGTCATCCCTGACAGAGGATGAGACCACAGATATCAAAAATACCAAAGATAAAGTCATGGTACCAAGGAAGGTGAGGAAGCAAGTGGAGTCTGCTTTGGACTGTGACTCCTCATCTGCCACACCCTACAAGCATAAGTTGTATGAGGGGCTGCAGCAGGCCCCTCACTGCTGCCCCCCTGTTCCGCTGCACTGCAGCTGGCCAGCCCCCCACCAGAGTCCACTCAACACTGACAAGAACACTGGTGAGATCCTGCTGCAGAGGGCAGCGTGCCTGGGCTAAGAGAAAGTGGTTCTGTATTGTCTGGAGAACAAGGCCTGTGACATAAACTGCTGTGAGAATGCAGGTTGTTGTGCCCTGCACGACGCCTGTGCCAGAAGCTTGCTGAGCACTGTGCAACATCTCTAGTATGGGGCTGACATGAACCACAGGACACAGGACAGAACCAGACCAATCCATGCTGAGGTAGAAAATGATCACTTAGAAATTATCCACCTGTTATTGTCTTATGGTGCTGATTCACTGCTCACAACCTACTTGGAGGAGACCACTGTGAAGATGACTCACAGCAAGGTGATGGAGATCTTCCTCACAGAGTATTTAACTGGCCTGCCTGGTTGAAACATTGAGGATCCTGGTTTGTACTGGGATTTTTAAGACAGCTTTGTGTGTGATCTGAAAGACAAAATCAGGATTTGATGTCTGGGCAAATCTCCCTGGCCCGGGTGAGAAAGATGGAGGTGGCTTTAGCAATGTGCCTGAATTTGAATTTCCAGATGAGCCTTTCTTGCCGAGTTACAACATTCAAGTGTGTCCCTCTCAGGCACTGCAAAAATGGCTCTTACTCTCAGATGTGATGAAGAGGCTAAAAATGTCATCCCACATCTTCCACTGCAGCTTCCCCAATCTGGAAATCATAGTATCACCGAGGCAGAGTTTTTAAACATACTTCTCTCAGCCAGTTGTTCTCTTGAAGCATTTAACCCAGAAAGCAAAAAGCTGTTGGATTTGGTAGAGCTTACAAGTAAACTCCAGGCTTTGGTGGGCTCCTCACTTCATGAGTTGCATCTACACAAGGATTCCCCTCATCAACCTTTGGTGAACCAACAGGCCATTTAACATGCAGCAATATATACAGTTACTTCTTTATGTCTATGTGTTCAAATGCAGCTGTTTCTGTAAAGAAAGGACACTATTAAACATGAAAATATCTTTCCTTTATGTAAGAAATCTGAACTCCAGTTGGATGGACTTCAGATCTTAAAATTTTAACTCCAGACAGTTTTTACAGAATTGTTCTGGTTCTTTAAGGCACACAGGCTCTGGGATACGTTTGTTATTACTTGGTGATATTGTGTTTTGGTTTGTTTGGGTTTTTTTTTTTAATAAAAAATGAAGACAGCTGCGCTGTGGTCTTTTCCAACCTTAATGCTTTGATGATTTTCCTTTGCATTAGCTTCAGCAATTAGAAAATAAGCATTACAAGTTCCCACGTCGATATAATTAGGAATTGCAGTGGGGGGGAGAGGAGTAGATTTGAATAAAGTGCCCGGCGATTTCTGCTGCCTTACCCTTGCCATCACATCTTGCTCTCTAAGGGCCCTGACGCCACTCTCCCACTGAAGCCATTACGTTGCGTTTGTCGTGCGTTGGTAAAATGCCCCCTAGTGGTCACTAGGAAGATTTCCTAGAAGGATGTGCCAACGGTCACTTCCTCTGTGAATTTCACCAACTCTGCTCCTAATAGTTGTTGTGCTTGCGTGGTTTCATGCTCCTTCCAGCAAGAGAGTAAAAAGATCTTGGTGAATGAAGCAGAGAACTTCAATCTTTGCAGTATCTGCAGTTCTCATAGCTAGAGAAAGCAGTGAAAGATGGATAACAGTGCCTTTTCCAAGAGCTGCCATCAGAGAAGCCTGCATAAACAGTGACCTGCCTAACAAAATAAAGCAAGACCAAAGTTACCACTTGAGTTTATAAAGTATTTATGTGAGTCTCCATAATCTTTTGTTTAAAAAGCAAAATCAGACAACAAAGCCAATTCTAAATCTGCTTTGAAAGGTGTAACGTTTAAAGATGATTAAAAAACAGCTGGTTTTGTTACCATCTCTTAACCTCTAAGAGAAGAAATGAATGAGGACCAATTCAGAATCAATACCACTCCAAAGCTTTTGAGAGACTAGAGATTCTTGTTTCACATGATCAGCTATGTCTGTACAAAATAAGATTTAAACTTAGGTAAGCTTTTCTATTTGGCACCCTTTTTCAAAATGAATAGAAGAAAAAGGCAGAAAAGGTTCAATTTGGGGTGCTCAAACTTAGCCTCAAGATTGGATAGAATTCTGGAGACATTTCTATTTGTTAAGTAGGCTTGCTATCTGATTTGCCAAAAAGCTGGAATAAACACAAAATTATTAAAAATGTCTACTTGATCAAACAAAACAGCAATTAACAACAGTTACTGACTTGTATATTGTTAGTGCTACCTCGTTTCACTATCCTCACATGTTCTCATATTCTATTTTTAGGTTTCTAGGGCATTGGAGCTGTTGGGGGTGATTCATTACCCTGCCTCTACAGCACAGCGTGATCTAAGACGGGAGCTCTTCATCTGCATGACAACCCCATTAAATGATAACTATGGTCATAGAATCACAGAATGGCTTGGGTTGGAAGGAACCTTAAAGCTGCCCCAGCACTTAACTGTAACACGGGCTGGTTGCCCCCCGCTAGATCAAGCTGCCCAGGGCCCCATTCAGCCTAGCCTTGGGCACCCTCCAGAGAGGGGACATCCACAGCTTCTTTGGGCGGTCTGCCAGCGCCTCACCACCTGCTGACTGACAAATTTCTCCCCTCGTATCTAATCCAAGTCTCCCCTCTTTTTGTTTAAAACCATTCCCCCTTGTCTTATCACTATTAAACTGTGTAAGAAGATGGTTTCCCTCCTGTTTATAAGCTCCTTTCAAGTACTGAAAAGCTGCAATGAGGTCTTCCCAGAGCCTTCTCCAGACTGAACAAGCCCAGCTCTCTCAGCCTGTCTTCACAGGAGAGCTGCTCCAGCTAAGTTCTCTTTTGAATATCCTCTGCCCCTCATAAGCCTCTCACTCACAAACTTTTTAACTCTGCAAAAGATACTGGCTGTCTTCCAGCCCAGAGCTATCTAATGCAGTGTGTAGCAATGTTTTATGAACAGAAGTTTGGTATCTTTATGAATTCCTGTTCTGGCTGAGTAAGGTGGAGGGGAGCCAGAATTGTGATCTCTTTCTTTGCATATAAAATACTAAAGCAGCAGAGACCAATTAATAACTCTATCCAGGAAAAACTAGGAAGAATCACACTCCTAAAGACATAGAGAAGGGGTATGGCAGCTTCCCTTGGCTGGGTCTGAACAGTTTTAATCGATGACGTGTTCCTAGGCCAGAGAGGCACACTCCTGATTGTTTGATTACAACATTAAGCTTAGTAAGTTTTAGGGACATGCAACAATACATTAACAGTGCAGTTGAAGTGTCATGAACCCAAACACACTTTTATCAGTTAATTTATTTATTTTTACAGGCAAAACTTCCACTTGGGTTGACTGGAACTTTGTCTGAGTGATAAAAAACACACAGCCATACAAACTTACTATTCATTTAAGTATTGTAAGAGAGATTTACCCAACAACTTGCTGTAAACTCTCATTCATTCAGAAAGATATAACACACCAGTTCATATATATAACATTCATAACTATACCTACCCGATTCAGCAGTTACAACCTTTCCCCTAATAAAGATATGTAGCTTTTGCTGAAGCCAACAGTCATTTTAAACGTTGAATCTCAAGAGAGATAGCTCTGGGTCTAAAATGCATGACAACAAAATCAAGCCTCATATCAGGGCTGTGAGTTGGAGGCAAACCCATGGCAAAACCTAGGTGCTATGCTACTTAGTATTGCAGCTTAGGAATTAATTTCACCAAGCAGCAATCTCTCCAATTCATTCATTTCCACAAGATTATTTTGTGATGCTTAACGTCCTGGTGGCTTTAATGCATGACCTTAAGCAAGTAGTCTCTCGTGCTAAATGATACTCCACGATAGACAATTTTCCATAACAGATGATAATACTGTAAGGATTTACTCATTGAAAGGCTACATTCATTCTTCATATAGAAACCAGGGTTATATGGTACAACAAACAGCATCAGTGAAAGACATCTCTAGCAGTATCTAGACCAGAATCTCAAAGGCTAGGTAAAAAGCCATCTACAATTTGGACAATCAGTACTCTGGAATTTCTTCACAACTCTGCTATCAGAACTACTGGGATTCCTCCTAAACAATCTCATCGATCATATAAGTAGCAGCTTAAAAATCAACAGGTGGTTAGTTACAATCCCTAGAGGTAGTTACAGCAGTCTTTCTTAGCGGGATACGGTAATGATGTGGACTGGGAATCCCCACTGCAGCCATAGACAACATGTCTTTAAAGGGTAAGGATCAAACGCCACAATCTCACACATTCAGAAAATTTGGCTTCAGTTTCTAGCATTGCCACAAACTTTTGACATCTCAAATTATTAACCTCTGTAACACATTCCTCATATGTTAAAGCAGAGATTTAAGAAAAGTTCTCAGAAATACTGTAAAGAATCGAGTGTTGAAAACTAATTTGTCGTGCTGTCAGGAACAGCCTTGAAGAAAGCACACAATAGTACTAAAACTTAATACAACATTGCGTGGAAAATGTGGTGGACGCTCTGGTTCATCCTCTGTCAAACTAGTTAGTGGCATCCATTACTTATCAAACAGAAGAACAACAGCTTCCCTTAATAAGCAGCTGGAAAAGAAAACAAACTAAGCAAAAGAAACAGCAACTGAAAAAAAAAACAAGCTCACATACAAGCAAGAGCTGATGAAATAACACGGTCGTGGTTAGGAGTCACTAAGCCTGTGGGTAATTTCAAAGTTGAAGCCTCAAACTTTTCTAAGTTCTCTAAGTGTTTTGCTTTTATTTGACGTTTGAGACCTTTGCACAAGAACAGAAAAGTGCAGCCGGGTTTCCCCACTGACATCACAACCACTGAAATAAGGGATGACCTTTAAGGCTGAGAAAATGCAAGGTTAAGTCTGAACACCCCTAGCTGAGCTCCACAGCCAGCCTTCTAGCCAGTGTTACTAAAAAGTGAACTGAAAACATATTTAAATAAGCAGAGCCTGGAAAGCACTGAGATACTACCCTTAGTGAATTTTCCCCCCATGAAGTTATAACATGGGAGAGAAAATCAACTTCACTACTTATTTCTGCTAGAGGAATAATTTAGTAAACAGATTCGCAGTTTTACAGGCTTGTGCTAAATATTTACCTTGATTACAGAAAAGTAAATATCTCTGTACTTACACAGTTTGTCATTTGATTTATTTAGTGGGAGAGCAGGAGAACAGGGGATTCCCTTGCTTTTTCATTGCAAACACTTAACTGATTGCAGCAGACTCATTTTCCTCAAAATGCAACTCCCAGAGATGTATTTTTGTCTCAATTGATTTTCTTAACTAAATTACAGCATTTTCTATAAAGTGGCTGTCCACAGTATCTATCGTATTCCTATTGCTCATGATTTGACAGACTGGGTTTGTTTTTGTAAATACAAAGCCTACGCTGGTTTGTTCCAGACTCAATCATAGCTGTTATTCTGTACATAAGAGGTACAGTATTGGTAAAGACCTGCAAAAAACACCTACAGTAAGCTGGAAAAACTAATGCATGCTATGCCATCCAGGCAAAAACAGAAGTGAACGTAATGACCAAATACAAGTCTTGCAATAAGTACTTAAAGACTCCTGGTTTCACATATATGAATCAGAGGCAGGATAAACATTCAGTTTCCTGAAGGTCCAACGCTTGCCTTGCTTAGAGGAGAAAAAAGAACAAAAAAGAGAGAAACTTAAAATAAGAGTTATTTTTTTAGCTTAGTTATTAGGAATCTGTGGTGGCGCTCACAATGACAAGTTTATCCCCCTCTGCTCAAGTGGTGGAAAAGACTGCACGTAAAATGTAAATTCAACATCTAACACACAAAAAACAAGAAATCTGAAAAAGATTCAGAAAGGCAGGAGAAGTGGCAGGGACACAAAGCCGCGTGCTTGTACGGAGGGATGTGCATGTGCACGTGGTTACAGCGTTCCTAGGATCACTCCCTGTTCATGCCCACTGAGCACACGGGAGAAGACTAAAAGTGGAAGAACAAAGTTAATTCTAGCGATTTCTGGCTCTCGTACCTGCTGGCTATAGCGCTTCTTTTCCCACTCATGTTGCCATCAGTGCACTTTGTTAGTTATTGCGAGTCAACACTTCCTATTTTAAGACCACATTTTCAGTTACTTCCAAGTTAGCAACAAACAATTTCTCTGGAGTATGACTGCACAGTGTTCCCACCTGATTTTTTGGAAAAAGATGACTCAGTTTTTCCAAGAAGAACACATGGGGAAAATACAATGCTTTAATTACATTCAAAGAATTCTAAACATTTTCAAGAAACTCTTCTTCACATTTCAGAAACAAGGACATGAAATTCAGTATGGAAGTTGTGCTGGTGTCACTACTGAACTTTTTACTGTTCCTTTGTAAAACCACACAGATCTGAGAACACGCTGAGCCTTTGAGAAGTCTGAACCTACACACGCTTTCCAGATTTGCTTAGGAGCAGGAAATATTCAGATTTCTCTCCACTGCATACACTGCAGAGCCTGCTGGATGTTTCCTGCGGTAGGCTGCCCAGCTGCCCCAAACTGAAACTGAAAGAAGGTAGGTTATTTCTCCTCTGATTTCAAGGCTACCAGGATTTTCTGCCCATTAGCACAGAAAGAAGTACCGCCCATTTCATATGTAATAAGAGCAAGATTTATTTGGGTGGAAAAGGAAGAGAGCAAAGTGGACTAAAGTCTCAGATGAGACAAAGCGAAAAGGTATGGATAAGAAACAAGGATGGGTGAATGCAGCAGTATGAGTCAGACAGGGTCTTCCCTGCAAAGAGGAACTGCACGAAGGACAAGCTGTCTCAGTTTGATTTCTATCAGTTTCTTGAATGTCAGACTGCTGAGAGCTCAACAGAAGTTGCATCTTCTGTAATAATAGAAGAAACACTCCCCTGGCTACTATTTTGCTAGTATTCCTCATCCTCTACAAACAATACACCAGGTCCAGCAGCCCCAGCCCTTGAGCTGCACCTACAGTTGGGTGTGCCAGGCCAGTCAATGGTGTGGACAACAGCTGAAGAAACACTCAGCCACAGATGGAGCCATGCCAACCAGTGTGCTCACAGCCCATGATTCCCCTTCCTTGTCAGCTCCAGAAGCTAGAAAACATCCCTACTACACTCTGCTGAGCCCAAAGCACAAAGCAAGGCAGAGCAACAACAGAGCTGGCCAGTCAGCAGCAGATGGTTCCCACAACCCCTGCAGGCTGGTAGTCAGAGAATGAGGCAGCAATGCTCCCCAGCCACACACCCTCCATATGCTGCAGTGCTGTCACGTGCCAGCCCTGTCCCAGAAGCTCTTGGCCCCACTCCCCACACAGGCCTGCAGCATGGGAAGTTGGACCCTCCTTGCTGGCTCTTCCAATCACAGGAAGTGCACACATCTACAGCAACCTTGCAGTGGGCAGGCAGAGATCATAGAATCATAGAATTGCTCAGGTTGGAAAAGACCTTAAAGATCATTGAATCCAATCATGACCTAACCATCCTACCCCAACTCTAACAACCCTCTGCTAAATCATGTCCCTGAGCACCACATCCAAACGGTTTTTAAACACATCCAGGGATGGTGACTCAACCACCTCCCTGCGGAGCCTATTCCAGTGCTTAACAACCCTTTCTGTACAGAAGTTTTTCCTTAAACTTACCCTGGTGCAACTTGAGGCCATTTCCCCTCGTCCTGTCACCAGTGAGAAGAGACCAAGCCCACTCTGCTGCAATCACCTTTCAGGTATTGGAAGAGAGCAATAAGGTCTCCCCTCAGCCTCCTTTTCCCCAGACTAAACAGCCCCAGTTCCTTCAGTTGCTCCTCATAGAGTATATTCTCCAAGCCCTTCCCCAGCCTTGTTGCCCTTCTTTGGGCCTGCTCCGGCACCTCCATGTCCTTTCTGTACTGGGTGCCCAAAACTGAACACAGAACTCGAGATGGGGCCTCGCAGTGCCGAGTACAGGGGCAGGATGACTTCCCTACTCCTGCTCACCACACCATTCCTGATACAAGCCAGGATGCCATTGGCCTTCTTGGCCACCTGGGCACACTGCTGGCTCACATTCAGCCGACTGTCCATCAGCACACCAAAGTCCCTTTCCATCAGGCAGCTTTCCAGCCACTCCTCCCCAAGCCTGAAGGGTTGCCTGGGGTTGCTGCGACCAAAATTCAGGGCCCGACACTTGGCCCTGTTGAAACTCATGCAGTTAACCTTCTATCCAGTCTATCCAGGTCCCTCTGTAGTGCCTTTCTCCCCTCAGGCAGATCAACACCTCCTCCCAACTTGGTGTCATCTGCAAACTTACTGAGTGTGCACTCAATTCCCTCATCAAGATCATCAATAAAGATGTTAAATAGAAGCGGCCCCAGTACCTAGCCCTGGGGGACACCACTCTGGACCGGCCGCCAGCTGGATTTAATTCCATTGACCACAACTCTGTGGGCCTGGCCATCCAGCCAGTGTTTCATGCAGTGGAGCGTATGCCCATCCAAACCATGGGCAGCCAGCTTCTCCATGAGGATGCTGTGGGGGTCAGTGTCAAAGGCTTTACTGAAGTCCAGGTAGACCACATCGACAGCCTTACCTTCATCCACTAAGCGGGTCACCTTGTCACAGAATGACATCAGGTTTGTCAAACTGGATCTTCTGTTCATAAATCCATGCTGACTGGGCCTGATTCCCTGGCTGACCTTTAACTGGTCCACGATGGCTCCTGAGATTATCCGTTCCATAACCTTCCCTGGCACCGAGGTGAGTCTGATAGGTCTGTAGCTACCAGGATCATCTTTCCGGCCCTTTTGGAAGATGGGCGTCACATTTGCCAGTCTCCAGTCCACCGGGACATCCCTGGTTAGCCATGACTGTTGAATGATGATGGAGAGTGGCTTGGCAGCCACATTCGCCAACTCCCTCAGCACTCCAAGGTGCAATCCATCCGGCCCCATGGACTTGTGAGCCTCCAGCTTTCGGAGCAGGTCCAAAACCATATCATCATGGATCACGCAGGGCCTATTCTGTTCCCCATCCCTATCTACCAGCACAAGGGGCTGTGTGCCGAGGGAGTAACAAGTCTTACTATTAAAGATTGAGGTAAAGAAGGCATTAAGTATCTCAGCCTTATTCTGATCCTTGGTCACCATGTTGCCCTCGGTGTCCAAAAAGAGACAGAGATTCTCCCTAGCCCTCCTCTTATTGTTGATGTATTTATGAAATATTTATTGTTGTCCTTCAACTTAGTGGCCAAGTTCAGTTCTAGCTGGGCTTCGGCTTTTCTAATTTTCTCCCTGCACAGCTTCACGACGTACTTGTAATTGTCACAAGTTGCTTGCCCACCCTTCTGAAGACCATAAACTTTCCTTTTTTTCCTGAGATAGCAGCCTAGAGCCCTCCTGGTGGAGGGGAAAGGGCCCGTTTCCACAGGAACATTGCCAGAGTGCCCCCTGCAGCAGTTTGATTTCCTTTGGCTCCAGGGCCCTGGTACCTCTCACCCAAGATGGGTATTAGTCTCTTGAAGGTTGAGCTCCTTGTGGAAAGGCAGGGCTAACCCAGGAGAGCTCAGGTGCATGAGCCCAGTCCTCATTTAAGAACTGGCTGTGGAGGTGAGGGCATCTCTCTGGAGATTCCTGCATACCTGAGGCTTTCCAAAGGTAACCAGTCTCTTTCCTTTATTTCTTTGCCCCCTGCTGTTGTGTTTGAGTGAATCCTCACTTGCTGCACCCTGGGATCTTGCTGCTTTGCTGTCACTGTTGCACTTTCCATCGTGTAACACCCCTCAACTGCAGGCAGATGCATAACATGTGACAACCATGGCCTTTTGTTTACTGGAATAATTCATAGCATCAGGCTCTTTTTATAAAGTGTGATGAGGTAATAGCAAAAACACAACTAGGAGCTTTTGCTTGTGTTAAAGCTAAGCAGCCTGCTCCATGGAGTATCGCAAAAGCAGTAAGCCTCCTCCTTGCCCCAGTTATTTCCTTTCTTTGATTTCTGTATTTGCTAAGGCAGCCACATCCAACCCACAGCCTGCATGCAGTCCGACACAGCTCTGTCCTGCACCCACCCCCTGCCCCACACCATCATAGATGGCAGCAGCTCTTCCCCACTCAGCGGCCCTGCCCCAGGCACGCATCCATTGCTTACAATAACCAAACACTTGGTGTGGTGTTAATTCTGCTTCAGCTAAAACCAGGGAACAGGGAGGGTGCAGTGCAATTCATTTTACAGGAAATAACTTCATATATTTTGATACTTTGGCCAATTACAGTCCTGCAAACAGAGAAAAATATTCAGCCGTGCTTTCCATTTTGGTAAAGTGATCTTGATACCTACTCTCAAATTCTAAAACAAAAAAATCAGCAATTTTTGGTGTATTTGTGATTCCATTTTCAGTTGAATACTGAATTTTCAAATTAAATGTATGGAGCTGCAATCAGATATTCAGCTCAAAAATCTGATCGTGTCTCTCAGCCCTCTCTTACCAGACAAATTATTCCTCATTTCACAATCATGCGTCATTCACGTCACCACTTTTTGGTAGTACATACATTTGTGAACAACTGTTCTCAAGGATGAAGCACAGTAAGGGTAAAACTTCAAAATCTGATGAGCACCTTGAAAGCTCACTAAGAGCAGCAATCACTTCCATGAACCACATTGATGCATCAGTTTCACAAAAACGAAGTCAAATATCTCACTAGTTTTATTGTTTTGTTGCCCTCTTTTTTTTTGTTGTTATTTGTTTTAATTAAAAAAGAAAGATTTAAATAAGTTTTGTTACTTATATGAATTAACTATAATGCAAGAATTTTGGTGGTTTTTTTGACCATGTGGCAGTTTACTCAGCAGCTGGCCTGATGGCTGTGGATGGGTCTCACCTGTCTCAAAGGGTGAAACAGATCCTAGCCTAGGAGTTGGCAGGGCTCGTTGAGTGGGCTTTAAACAAGGTATGAAGGGTGAAGGCTGTCTAACCACGATGAAGGGATGGATAAGGTGTTCTACAAACAGCTAGTGGAAGCTGTGTGATCACCAGCCCTTGTTCTCATGGGGGACTTGTACTTCCCTGATACATGCTGGCAATAAAATACAGCACAGAAGAAGCAGTCTAGGAGGTTTCTATAGTGTACGGAAGATAACTTCCTGATGCAGCTGGTAAGAGAGCCTGCCAGGGGAGGTGCCCCACTAGACTTGCTGTTCACAGAGAAAGACGATTGGGAGATGTGAAGGTTGGGAGCTGTCTTGGACAGAGTGACCACAAAATGGTAGAGTTCTCGATTCTTGGTGAAGTTAGGAGAGGGGGCAGCAAAAATGCTACCTTGGACTTCTGGAGGGCGGACTTCAAACTGTTCAGGATGCTGGTAGGGAAAGTCCCTTGGGATTTGGTCCTGAAGGGTAAAGGGGTCCAGGAACGCTGGTCACTCCTCAAGAAGGAAGTCTTGAAGTCACAGGAGCAGGCTATCCTCCTGTGCTTCAAGGTAAGCCAGCAGGGAAGAACAGGCAGCTTTGCTGAGGCTCCAGGAGAAAAAGAATCTTTCTCCTCTGGAAGAAGGGATGGGCAACTCAAGGAGAGTATGAAGAAGTTGTTAGGATGTGCAGGGAGAACATTAGAAAGGCAAAAGCCCAGCTTGAACTCAATTTGGCCATTGGGGTAAAAAAGAACAAAAAAGTTTTTTACAAATATAGTAACAGTAAGAGGAGGACTAAGAAGAATTGCCATCCTTTACTGGATGTGGTGGGGAATGTGGCCAATGATGGTAAGGAAAAGGCTGAGGTTCTCAATGCCTTCTTTATGTCCGTCTTTAAAAGTCAAACCAGTTATCCTCGGGGTACCCTACCCCCTGACCTGGATGTCTCAGATGGAGAGCAGAATAAACCACCCATGATTCAGGTGGAAACTGTTACTCCACCTGGACAGCCATGAGTCCATGGGGACAGATAGGATCCACCCAAGGATCCATTCCTGGTCAACTGGAGAGGTCCCAGAGGATTGAAAGCTTGCAAATGTGACTCCCATCTATAAGAAGTGTCATAAAGAAGATCTGGGGAACTACAGGCCTGTTAACCTGACCTCAGTGCCAGTAAAGGTTATGGAGCAGATCACCTTGAGGGAGATCACATGGCATGTGCAGGACAACCAGGGGATCAGGCCTAGCCTGCATGTGTTCATGAAAGGCAGGTCCTGCTTGACCAACCTGATCTCCTTCTTTGATCGGGTGACCCGTCTGGTGGGTGAGGGAAAGGCTGTTGATAAAGTCTACCTAGACTTCAACAAAGCCTTCAACACTGTGCCACAGTATTCTCATGGAGAAAGTGGCAGCCTGTGGCTTGGACAGGTACACTCTGCTGGGTAAAGAACTGGCTGAATGGCCAGTGATGGTTACATGCAGCTGGCAACTGGTCATGAGTGGTGTTTCCCAGGGGTTGGTATGTGGGGCCTGCCCTGTTCAGTAGCTCTACTCATGACCTAGATGAGGGCATTGAGTGCACCCTCAGTAAGTTTGCAGATGACACCAAGTTGGGAGGAACTGTCAATCTGCCTGGGGTTAGGAAGGCCCTACAGACTGATCTGGATAGCTGGGCTGAAGCCAGCGGGATGAAGTTCAACAAGTCCAAGTGCCAGGTCCTGCACTTTGGCCACAACAACCCCAGGCAACGCTACAGGCTTGGGGCAGAGTGGATGGAAGACTGTATAGAGGGATGGTCCTGGGGATACTGGTTGACACTCAGTTGAACATGCAGTGTGCTCAGGTGGCCAAGAAGGCCAACTGCATCCTGGCTTGTATCAGAAATAGCGTTGCCAGCAGGAGCAGGGAAGTGATCATCCCTCTGTACTCAACTCTGGTGAGGCCACACCTCAAGTACTGTGTCCAGTTTTGGGCCCCTCACTACAAGAAAGACATCAAGGCCCTGGAGCGCGTTCAGAGTAGGGCAACGAAGCTGGTGAGGGCTCTGGAGGAGCACAGGCCTTATGAGGAGTGGCTGAGGGAGCTGGCATTTTTCATTCTGGAGAAGAGGAGGCTCAGAGGTGATCTTATCCCTCTCTACAACTGCCTCAAGGGAGGTTGTGGTGAGGTGGGGGTTGGCCTCTTCTCCCACATAAGTAGTGATAGGAATAGAGGGAATGGCCTCAAGTTGCACCAGGGGAGGTCTCTGAGAGAGAGGTCAGGCGCTGGAACAGGCTGCCAAGGGAGGTGGTGGAGTCACTGACCCTGGAGGAGGTGTTCAGGAAACATTTAGATGTTGTACTAAGGGACATGGTCTAGTGGGAAATATTGGAGACGGATGGTTGACTGGATTATCTTGGAGGTCTTTTTCAATCTTAGTGATTCTATGATTATATATTTCGGGGGCTATTCCAAAAGTAATGCCTCCTGTTTTATCAGAGGCAAATGATGGTGGTATAGCAGTAGAGGTTGAATCTTTCCACTAATATTGTTTCATTGCTGTGTGACAAATGACAGAAGAGGGACATACTGACAAAATGGCATCTGACAGGGAAGTATGCATGAAGCAAAAGTGTCACTGAACTCCTCCATAGAGAAAAAATGGCACCCACTGACATTCATCAATGCTTGATGTACATTTATGGAGACCAAGCAGTGGGTATGAGCACAGCGAGGTAGTGGGTGGTGCCTATCAGCAGCAGTGGGTCACCTCTACTGGTACAGAGTTAGGCCAGTACAGAGTGCAGGCTCTTGTTAATTGTTGGTAAAAATGCATAGGCCAATGATGATGAATATGTTGAAACACTGTTTTGTGCCTGAGAGTTTGCTCTATTAAACAGTGTTATTGTGCTCTTTGTATCTGTTGTAGTTTCCATGGAAATAACTAGGAGGCGTTACTTCGTATATGCAGCACAATTCCTATTCACTCAGTAGGGCCCAGGCAAGCCAAAAGGTTGGACACCCATGCACTAGTGCAAGAAATAGTCTATTAGTTGCTCTTAGCTGCTGCAGGGTCCTGCATTACAAAGGAAGTGTAGGTAATTTACAGTAACCATCTCTTTGCTAATACCAAGCAAACAAAACTACAGTATACATTAATTCCTTACATACTGTTAGTAACTTGGAATAGTTTCCAATACAAGCATAATTCATCTCCTTAAAAAACTGCATCCTTCATCCTCTTCCACCTCAATCTCCAAGCCACACATTCAACAGCCTGCTAAGACAGCAGATAAAAAACAATACTTGCAGGAAGAGAGGCTCAACAAGTCTTTATGCACAAGTGACTTTCAGTCACTCTAACAAAGGACTTCTCCACAAAGGAAAACATTTACATTTTTGCAATTTGAACTCTAGTCAAAATAGCTGAATCCCAACCATTAACTCACCAAAAACCAAAAGAGCAACTGAGAACACCAGATAACTCTGCAGTACTGCACTTCTGTAATAGCCAGAGAAACCACAGAACAATGGGGACGCTGCACTAAGTGTTAAACCAGGGTGTATGGAGAGACAGTGTGTGATCTCATCTATTTTGGATCAAGTCCCAGAAACTAGTAACCTAAATCCTTCCTAAACATTATTCTTCACCCTAGAGGTAAAGAGAAATGGAGTAATAGTGATTAGAAGCTAACTGCACAGAGAGTATGAAAAAAAATCTGAAGGTATTCATCAATAACCACTAGTAAAGTTAAAGATTGTTTGCATAAATCTGTGTGCTGATGAAGGGGCTCAAGGGAAAGGCAGCCCCTGTAATACTGAAAGGGAAGAAAGGGAAATTGTTTAAAAGCACTATAGTACAGGGTTGTAGACTATTATAACAAGTTTTCCTACTAGGTTTGCCTTTTTTCTATCTACTTTAGCTTTAATTCCTTCAAACTCATGGCAAACTTTTATCTATACAAGTGCTGAAGTTATATGTGAGTACAGAATCTAATAACATATTTAAATATTGCCAGGCCTATGTAAAAGCAATGGTCACAAAGTATCATTTTAAAAACCCACTTTGTGTTCTGTTCCTTCCTTTTAACTTGTGATTAAATGCAAGCCTTGCAGTGAAGGTTGGGTGGGCTGTTTTTGAGAGCAGAGGGTGTCTAGAAAGGGAAGAACAGGACCCTCAGACCCACTAAGGCTTTTTAAAAGAAAAACGTGCTTGAAGAAAGGATGAAGCCAAATGTAATGTGGGAGAGCTAAGTATATACTCTGGTAAGTTTGGTCATGCTCTCTCTACAAGTTTGGAATACCAGCAGTAGGGACAATATTAGAGAAGGAAGATTTCACAAGATTTGTAGGGTCCTTAAGTTTTATCACTGAGGTTTCAAGTGGATGCTAAAGATGATCAAAGCTCAGAATTGCTGTAAGACAAGCACTCCTTTTAAAAGGAATTTGGAGTTATCTATTGTCCAAACAGCAAACTGGAACATCAGCTGTCAACTCACTTTGCAAACTATTCACTCAGGATGTGTTAATCCAAGACAGGGAGACATCAGCAGTAGTGGAGCAGCAGTATGACTCTCGCACGACTCATTTTGCAGAACACTGTCTGTCCCTGCCTCCCCTGCCCATCCCTTTGGATTGAGATTTTTAAAAAGAATTTTTCATTGTCATAAAAATGGAGACGAGACTGAAATTTTAGATATCTTTGGAAGATAGTATTTACAATACATACAAAAATAACTCTGGAAAAGACATTCAACTTCACTTACAAAAACACCAGATTATAAAGAAATTACAGTAGAAACATAGCATAAGATTGTTCTTCATTTTTTACCAATAGTTATAATTCCTTTCCACCCCCCAAAAAACTCTAATGCACTTAACTGGGTAAGCAGTGTTATAAACGTTTATAGAGCCAGATTTAAGACTACTACAAGTTTTCATGTAACTATTTAGAGTCCTATTGCATTTTCTTCAATAGTGAAGATTATTTATGGGCCTCTATGAGAGACAATAGGTGTGTAGTACACAGCTGTGCTAGACAGTTGAAAACTGCCTGTACAAAATTGAGCATCACTGTGACAGATGCACAGGGGTGTATGTGCCAAACTGGGAAATACTTCAAGATAAGAACAATACATCCACATCAACTAGGAAAGCACACATGAATATAAGCACATTCCTACATACTTGAAGCCAGAACGTGGTTGCAGTGACTAGTTAACCATATTAACATACATTCTGAATCCAAGTCACAAGGCAAGCTGTTTGTGGTGTTTTCAAAGAGCTGGTTCAGCTAGCGATTAAGACTTTTAAAAAGACTTAAGTACAGCTACTGCAAGGGTACAGATGAAGCTGTTCCAAAGGAAGCAAGTGTCTAAGCTAGCATTACTTAAAAATAGCAGTATGATTTCCATAGCCAGGGACTCAGCAGCAAATGATCTTGTAAAAGCTACACAGTGATAGGAGCATCTTACAACACCTGCGGGTCAAAAAACACAAGCGTTTAACTGGCTAACATTGCAGTACGACAACAGTAACCCTCATTAATTGTTGGGAGCTACAAAATAATGATAACGTGAACCAAGAAACAATGAATATCGTCTTTACCTGAAGACACTGGTTACTGGTTAAGGGTAAGTCTGATGGATCTTTTAATAATACGAATACCATTTGTTGGAACAGGAGATGAAAAGTCTGGCAGTTCTTCGCTGCAAAGCCTCTACAACACACAAAAAGATGCCACAAGAAGAAAAAAATTTTAAAGTACGTTAAGAAGCAGCAGATAAAATTTTCTAGCTGAATAGATCATCATCCTTTATGTACCAAACCAGTATAGCTCAAATATTCACAGAAAAGGATATTTTTCACTTTTCACACTTCAGTTACCATGCAGTTCACAGAAGAGGAGCATTTTCCTCTCTGCACACTTAACTCCTGAGAGAAAAAAAAATCTCATGCCAGAAAAGAAGTTGCTCAAAGGTGTAATAGAAGCAGCTACTGTTCCTCTCGGATCCATGGGTCAGGAATACAGCGTCTCTACTGCTGAGAGCACTTCCAATCTTATAACCCCCAGTTCTTCAACATTCCGCTTGACTCAGGAATTTGATTTATTTGTACACTTTGAAGCTTCCAGCCCTGTCACTGAAGTCAGTATACAAACATTTAAAAGTAGTTACAGCTCAGAGCACCATTTAAAAGGCCTGCAAGGAACATACACACCACTTCAACAAAAAATAAAAAAACAAACTGGGAAGAATCTGTCAGTTTGGGGATGGGAGATGTCAAATGGAGACGGGTTTCTGTTTGCAATTCAGTTCAGCAGTGTGAAAGGTAAAGGCTTGCCACTAACTAGAAGAATCAGTTTTAGAGGTTAGCATGTAAGTCTTTGCATACACGAGGAAAAATCTAGTTCTGCTTCCCAATACCTGTGCCCTTGATGTGTCAATACTTGCAATCAGCCTGTTTCTTCCTCCAAGGCCAACCTAAAAAGCCAAAAAGGATCTATTAGGTATTATTCTCATATTTGTTACTTAACAGAGAGCAAAGGTAAATAGGTACATGCATTGACACCCTCCACCTAGATAAATACTACATTTTCATTAAGTTCCTATGAGCATACATGTGATGTTTCAGGTATTTCAGCCTCTACTCTACCAACAAGACCACATCTTGATTTGATAATGTGCCCTCAAGAGTTCATAGAAAGCAGAAATAAATACAGGGCTCTGTATCCTCCCTTTGAAGGGTTAAATGCTTCAGTCTTTATAGTAGTTTTAGTCTTAAACAACTGGATTTGCTGATACAGAAAAATCTATTTAATGCAAAATAGGCATAGACTAAAAAGCATACTTTTGTTTACATCAATAAGAGCGCAGAGTATGCGATGAATTCTCAGCACTAGAACACTCCATTTACTCTACTTCGAATAAAACCACCTGAAATTACATTTTCTGTAGATCTTCTCTTCACATCTTCTGGATTACCATCATCTTTGGAGGCTGAATCCTGGCCAATTAACTAGAAACAAAATATACAGGACTCAATTCCTAGAATAAAGTTACCTTCATACTCAGACAACAGCATTCAGTCAATGCATTAGCCATTCTTACAATAACATTTAGACACTGAGACCATTGTCAAACAGGAATCTCAGATCTCTTGAGAAGTCTTACGATTCATCCTTAAATTTATACTTGCAATATTCAGTACTAGTTAATAATTCCAAAGGCTGGCTCTTTTCAAGATGCAAAATTGAGTTGAATTGTTCTTGATTTCTGCCTCAAAGCAGAGGTTAAATCACAGAAAGCAGCCCTTAAAGGAGATTTTTTTCCTATAACAAAACTAATCAAGCATGAATCTAAAGCTTCCGTGAAAACAAGATTTAACAAGCAACTTCATGCTCTCTTCCATAGCAGATGATCTACTGAGTATATTGCAAAGCTATTGATAGGCATTCAAAGTTACCTGGCAGAAGTATGAGCTCATCAGGTTCTGTGTTTGTAAGATGCATACCTTCTTCAGTTAGAGATAATTATGATGTTTTCTAAGTTGCTTTAAGAACTGCCTCCAAATGAGCTATTTCCTTTGGTAATTGGCCAGTGCACAAACAAAAATAGCAGCATTTAGATGTGATGTCACCAGCCTAGAAACAGTCAGTGGCAGATCATGAAAGAAACTGCTCACCAGACACGTACTATATCCAAGACAATCTTTCATACTTACATTAGTAAAACTATCCTTATACTTAAGTTTAGACTCCTGAATCTCTTGGGGATGTATATACATATCTCTTATCAGGTATTTGATCCATTCTGGATCAATAGCTACCACTTCAAATCCTCCTCAGACTAACCCCTCTTCTCTACCTTTTCTCTGTCTTTTGATCTCTTGGAGCATTCTTTAAAGGCAGGTGAATGAGGCCGTTTAGGTGCAGCACTCTTTGAATTTGTAACTTGAATCCCACTTAGTTCATGATGTCCTTGGACAAAACGTGTTGTAAGCTGAGAAACCGCATTACGTCCTATTACTGTAGGAATGGTGCAGTCAGATGGAGGTCCTGATGTTCTTATGGCAACTGCAGCCTCCATTTCTGTAGGAGACATCAAACTTTTAGACCTCAGTCATGAAGTTAAAGGCTGCACTCCACCTACTGCCTTAATACGTACTTGAACCAATAACTGGAATGGAGATTGCCTTGGACACTGGTGACACAGCTACGTGAGTCATCTTCTCTCTGTTGTTAGCACCATTCGTTCTCCAAATTGTGGCATTTCTGTGAAAATCATTTTTACAGTGTTGGTGCAATAGAACACAAAATATTGTATATCAGTTGCAGAACGTTCACACAAGACAAAAATGATCTACCTCCTTAGCTCTATTAAACAGCTCAGGCATTCACTGACTATCTGGCAGATCATTCCACTGGCTTTCAGATTAAGGATGAGTATTTTCTTTAGATGAGGCTCCATACACTAGCATACTTTTTTTCCAGCTTTGTATACAGTGCTCCATGCTACTTTCTTCACTGAAAGTGTCTGTTCTTCTAACAGGTGCCACTCCCTCATTTTTTTATGCTACTTCTGCAATACCAAACTGGGCCTGAATACAGCTGGCAATACACTGAAGTATCTCATGTCCAAGTTCTTACACAGCCCCACTAATTCAGTAGCAGCTCTGGAGTTTTTATGATCAAGATCAGTGCTAGTAACAGAACTCAATTCTGCTTGGTGCTAACCATGCTTTGTTAGAAGGACCAGTTTCCTACATATAAAATACTCCAGCTTCAAAAAGTTGTATTCTAACCTAAAACTATTTATATTCAAAACCAAATAATTGCTCTACCACCAAGTTCTACTTTATTCCTACATAAAGATGTGTATCAAATTATTGTAACGATTTCCTTCGACCCACTACCAAAGGAGGTGCCACCTTTGTTCTCAAAGCCATTAGAGTATCCCACATTCTCATGATCTTCATAGATTCAAACAAGAAATTCTAGACTTTGTTCATATTATGAGTCAATTAACAGCAGCTTCTTCAGTTCTAAGGTGATCATACTAACCTTTCCATCTCTGCTGTAGAAGTGTCCAATTTAGATATCATACTTAACGAAGAGGAATTATACGGTGTTCTGGAGTTGTTGTCTCTGGAACTGTCCAAGCTTTCATTTGAAGAGGCCCTCTTGCACCGAAGCCCACTAGCATTTGGACTAATATTTAGCATGCTTGGCTGAAACAAGTTTGGAAAATGAAATCTTCCAATAATTAGTAAGCAAGATAAAGTTTCCAGAAAAGTCACATTATTTGTATCATACCTTCTTTCTTTTTTGTAAGGTTCCTGCAGGCAAAAAATAATGGAGATGCTTTCTCTTCACATAAGCCGTCTCAATCTTCATACCTTCCTTTAGCATGTTAATGTTGTTCGCTTGCCTGTAAACTAACATGAAGTTTGGTATCATAGCTTAATGATAATGTTCATGTTACATATTTATCAAAGCTGCATCATTTCTTTGGAAAGAACAAGCCTTTAAGTCTGTTCTGCCCAAATGAAGAACAAGAAGTTTCTAGCCCAACTAACCACCCAGTGCTACTCAAGTACTCCACGCAGTACATCACTCACACTTGTCTTTTGAGACCACTTCACATCCAGTACAGACCAGACACATAGCAGATATTTAAGTTCAAATGTGTTTAAGTACTCAGTTATAGCTGACCATGCAGGTTATATCTGAGCTGATATTAAGTTAAAGGAAATAATATTCCATAGCCGTTAGTTTTCTGATTCAGAATGGAGAAGGTATCCAGTTGATTTTCTGGAACAACCCCATTTGTGCACAGCTGAAGAGAGATCAGATACCTTATTCAAGATTCAGACTAGTTTTGTATTTAAGGTGCAATTGTGCTGTTTTTTTCCTCCCCATAGCAGTTCTGTAATATCATCCAACTTCCCAGTAGGTCAGATTAAGAATTCAGTCTTCCAGAGAAGGCAAAAACTAGATGCTAGGTACATCTGACTTCACAGAATTGCAATTTAAGACAGCTTTCCTTAACTGCCTGCATGTTTTTAAAATGCAAGTTAACTCTTACACTGGCACAGCAGAATTAATACATAATAGCCAATAGCACCAGTCTGAGGAAGTAAATCTCATTCAGCTTAAAAATTAATGAGTTAAGATGCATTCTTCTAGATGTCCTACATCTCAAAGCATGAGGTTATGTGGTAAAAACTGATCACCTTAAGTGGAGACCTAAGTTTATGCTGTTGATAAACTCTCCATCAGTGTAAATAAACATTTAAGGAAGTTAACAGTTCAAAGTTATTTGTCCTAACACCACTTCAGAAGATCAACCTGATTTGTTCAGCAAATTATAAGGTCACGAGCCTGACAGCACACGTGTTTCTGAGAAACCCACAAGCAGTCAGGTCAGGAGTTAGCAGGCTACAGTAAAGACTAATTTCAAATGACCCCTTCCCCTGCTTTCCCTTTATTCTAGCCTTACCTGACAATACATACAATGTTACTGTTTTTCTACAGCTATCAAAAGTAACGATGGGAGATGAATACGAATATGAAGTTTTACATGCAAGACTGCATGTAATTACAACATGACAGATCACTGGCTTATGAACTTAAGGTTATCATACACAAACATCTCAGAAAAACATTGTGAATTTTTAGAATCTGACACAGTTGATTTCCTGTTCCAAAGCTGAACAACTGACTAACAACTGACTCCTTTTCAACAACTGTAGATCTACCCAGTAAACATCTACAGGATTCACATCTGACTGTCCACTTCATGACATGCAGTTCTTCCACCAGTGTGTTCAGCATGACCTGCAGAACTGCTGTTTCACTTCGGTATGTTTATGTTTCCAAGTGCCTACATCAAATCTTCACTCATCCACTAGAACAGTGGAATTTTTAGGCTTATAGTAGCAATGCCATTTTCTTGTTGAATACTGTAGCCCAGACCTATCTGTACTGTATTTGCTGTCCCTTGCTTCTGGTATATTTGGAAGCATTCCATCACTTTGTGCATGACTAATACACACCCATCTTAAGATGGGCTTCATTAAAGTGTCAGCACTGGAAGATTTTAAAGATAGCCTTTATGTTGGACCCTAGATAATAATTCACAGGGGGAAGCACATTTCACTCCAGGATGCAACTTCCAGTAGAACCAAAAAAGAAACAAGACTAGAGCAAAATAAAATATAGGCTTACCTGCATCTGTGAATGACTGTATATCATACGTTAAATCAATCTTAGTACTTTCTGCGCTTTCCAGTTTCCTGAATATGATTCCCAGAAACCACATTGACACATAGCGACTCCTAAGGAGACAGATTCAGAAATCCATCATTTACAGAGATGCTAGGTATGCTGATGAATAGCCTCAACAAAGGACTGAGACAACAGCTTGGTTGTACACAGCAATTAAGTACTGAAGTCAGCCCTTACTTAAGCTCCAAGTACTTTCCTTGGAAGTTTGCCCTTTAAAAAACCTGAAATGTTCAGGATCTTGCACCTACAGATCAGGAGGTACACAGCAAAACATGCTAGACAAGCTGAGATGGATGAATGCAAACAAGTTAATACATTGGCTAAACTGCATTTAAGAAGAGTAATGAAACTCACTGTTTACAGTGTTCTTGGTTGCCAGGGAAAGACTGCGGATTTACATGTGCAATATTTATAAATTCATTCCTTTCCAAGTTTCCAACCAGCACACGAATTTTAGATTCAACAAGGCCAACCCTAAGAACAAGAAACATTTGCTCAGTTTCACCGTGCCCAAAAGAGTAATTACGTGTCTTTTTGTAATGTAATGCTAATAGAAGAATGCTAACCAACCAACAAGGAATAAGCTCCATTCAGCTGAAAAGACGAGAGATTTTACATCACACACTGCGGTCTGAGATTGATCCAGTGGTAGCCAAGCTTTAGAGTTTCCAAATACCTAAGTTTATCTAACTGGTTTTTATTTTCATCACAGACTACGTTTCATCAGAACAGTGGGAGTACAATCAGCACATCCCAGCGTCTCTACCTGCATTTCAAAGTAGGCAAAACCCTACAGATCATCAGGACGAGCAGTTCAGAAAGAAAACCAAGGACAATCACATTTGGGTGAAGATGGAATTCTTACAGATTAACCATGAATTTATCCTCCTCAAACCAAAACAGAAAATGTAGTTCCTATAATGAAGATGCAAGTCACTTTAACTTCAAGACACAAAGCATGCCCACAGAGTAATGCCATTTTACCCTTCTACCTAAGAACACCGCTAACTTTGAGAGCATTTAAAAATCTATAGGAAATAACTTACACTAGTGAACAAGAGATATGTGGTCTACTCCCAAATCCACCCAATAGCTATGAACTTACAGCATACAAACTGAAACAAGTCCATCTTTTGCTTTTATGTTTTCACAGATACACAATCAAGACTCACTTGACTCAATTTCTATCATTAAAAAACTTCAGCTCTTACTGGAGTCAGAATTTTCTTCATCTTGCAAGCAGGATATTTGGACACAAACTTTGTTGTATCAAAAAAGTAGATCAGAGTTCTTTAGCTTTAAGCCCTCTGCCCACAAATCCTTGTTGCAAACCTAATGGTGACTGACACAAAGCTGGAGCTGATATAATTGAAGTGAATGGATTCCAAAGCTCAGAGAACATTTCAAAATAGTCAACGGGCAATATAATATTCTTAACATACAATGCACTGCAAAGCTAAGAATAAAGTCACAGTACCTTAATTCCTCACCTACTACTCCTTGCCTCAACATGCATAAAGTTCTTCTGGCCATTGTGTGCTGAATTTTTGCTGTATCTCCCTTGAGGCAGTGACAAACATCACATCATAAGCAGTGCTTCCTCCAACTATAACTGAGGTTGTTCTCACAGTTTTGCAAAGCAGATCAGCGCTTCTGCAGCTTACCTATACACTACCAGTCATACTGAAGTGCTGACTTTTAGCACTAAATGTAATAGGTCTAAATGCACTAATAGCTTAAAACCTCAGTAAATATGTTTCACAAGAGGTGCTCTGCACTGCAGGTGCCTCACTCAGATGAAGCAGCATTGTTTCACTTCACTGGAGAAAAGGTAGGCTCTGAAGTTAGCTACTACCAGGCTGGAGCAAATTAGCATTCAAGTGCAATTTCATTGTAAATCAAATATCACATCCAATAAACAAGTTATAAATTAATTCTTTTAAGGCTACAGAGTGGTTGTATTTAAAGCTGGACTGTCTTGTGCACAATCCCATTAGAGGAAGAAAATGAGAATTTCAGTAAAGTGTAACTTGAAAATAGTACATATATTGGGTGTGCACAGACCACTGCTCTCGAAGCCTGTAAGATATCTAGCTCTGCAGTGCTTGTTACAGAGCTGGTCACATTAAGCAATCCATGTCTGATAGAACCTTTGCAACAAGGAGCCTCCTAACTGAAGATGTGTTGAGAGGTCTGTAAGGAGACATCTGCTGTTCCAGATAATGCAGAACACCTGACCTTCAGGCATACTGCACACTAGTGCTGTTCTTCCTCACTGTGACTCAGATCTTTATGATAACTCCTCAAAGCAGTAGGATTTACACTAGTTTTCTTTTACAAGATAGTTTTTCGTTTAGCAGATGATGTCACATTGCACAGCTTAATATTTACTGTCAACTGTAATAACAAATTAAAGTGCAACAATTACTTGTATTTCAATTATGTACCGAACCCAAATTTTCAAGCCTTACCATTCTAAGTGGTGCTCTTCAGTATAGGTGCTAGCAGTCAGTACAATATAATGTCTACAATAAAACAGAAATATACTGGCTGAGGACTTTATTCCTTTAAACAAAGTCAAAACTGCCTTAAATATAGATAACGTGACATCTAGATAAGGCAGTAATGTAAGTATGTAAGGTTGTATCCTGTATTCAGCACAGTATTAACTGATGAAAAAGTTCTCACATCCTTCAGAGTCACATTCTGCTACATTCAAAACACTGCAATTGATCTTTTAATTAGAAAACCAGCTGGTACCATGACAGTTTCTGTATCTCCCCTGCATTCATCCTTATTAAAAATCTAACGCCACTTCCAGTACCTAAAAAACAAACATTAATGCCATCTATTTAGCTAATGTTTCAGCCTTTTACCAGTACACAAATCATTCCAAGTTCAGAAAACAGATTTCATACATACTTGTACTTCTGAAAGAAATTTGGCTGTTCAAAGAGCTTTGGCCAATCTGACTTTCCTTGGAGAATCTCATTTGTAACTGCGAGACCTACAATTGATGTTGCAAAAACATGATAAAACATGATATCAACTCTGCAAGATAAAGTTTTGAACACTAATAGATGAAAAGCAAGAACTCCCCTGATGCAGCACAGGTGTACTACAATGTTTTGTTGTAAACTAGGTTGGTCAGCAATACAAGACCATTCTCTCTGTGGCCCATTCTGCCTGAAAGGGCAGGACATGAAACATCACCAACTCAAACAGTGCTTCCACACAGTAAACATTACACTCTTTAATCAGTTAATAACCACAGGAAGAACTTCGTTTTTACCGTGCTTGAGCTCCTCTACCACTACAGCTCGCGTTGATGTAGATACATTGTATGTAGAGTTCTGCTGTGGATAGGCTGGGGTGATGATTGGCATTACATGGTATCTGTCTGATGGGTTGACCTAAGATGTTAAAACAGGTCTGTTTAGCATCAGTTTAATCTAGAAGAAAGTTTTAAGGTTTCCATGTTTAATTTCTGCATACCCTAGGATCCCACACTGGTAAATTAAGATTATTCTCTTCAGGTTGTTTCAGCAGTACAGGATTTGGCCATTCCCTATAAAAGATAAGCCATTAACTGATGAACAACTGCACATTTTAAAACTCAGACACGTAATTCAGGCTAGGTCTGAATGTTGCTAACACAATTTTTAAGGAACTAGCTTTAAAAAGGTTACTACTTTATACAGGCTATAACTGTCATAAGCAATAGCTCTTACCATTTTGAGAAAATCAAGAAGAACTTGTTCACAAGAGTAGAAGCCAATGCATTTGGATGGAGTTGACATGTTCTTGCTACTAGCATTGCCCAAGAAACCCCACCAAGAAATCCCAGCATGTTGGAATAAATACCACGTCCTAGAAAGGATACTTTGTCGTTAGCCTGTTCTCTCAAAAACCCACATTCCTTCAAATTCACAGCACAGACTTCACAAGCTATAGATCACGTAGTACAAAAAAAGAAGCTAAAAAGCGTTGGTTCTTATACCAATAAATAACCATTACTGCACCATTTCCCAAATACTGCTGCTCTGAAACCTGCTTGTACTGTTACAGGTATTGTTTTGCCCCAGTTTCTTTTCCAGGAGGGAGAAGAGGTACAAAAAAAGTTCTGCCACTGATCTAGCACTTGCTGTAACTACATTCCCATGAGACATTCCCCTATTCAGTATTTATCAAGGTTTCTGGATAAACTTGGCTTTTTTATCATTTGTAGTCAGGTTCCCAATAAGAATCTTATCTTGTTATGTCTATTGCCCAGAAAAAACCTAACATTTAAAGAATTGTCCAAAGTACTCCTAATGATTTTAAACCTCCTTTCCAGCATGAGGCTCCCCCAAAGACCTCGAAGATGATAAAATCACATTACTCACGTTTTGCCCACAGCTTAATTGCACGGAGTGTGAGCTGGAAGTTCTCTTTGTTTGGTACCAGATGCAGTATTTCATCTGTAACTCTGCATCCTGTTAAAAAAAAGCTGAAGTATCAAAGTTTGCAGTAACAGCTACAAGTCCGTTTCATGTTTGATACAACTGATATGTATGATATGCTTCTATGTTATTTTGGATCAATTGCTCACGTATTGCTGAGGATCTGGGCATTCTCAATATCTTTATTCTTATGAATCACAATGCTTCTTTCCCTGTCAAGAGCTTTACTTATTCACTTGGAGAAAGACCTGAGGTAAGCTGTAAGAATGCACACCACAATCAAAGGAACAGAAGATCCAGGCTTATCTACTCACTACTAATGAATGAAAGCATTTAGATTTAAGGCCCACTGTCACCTCCTCAGATTTTAAGTACGCTGCAATCAGTTTCTGCACCTCACACAAACTTGGAGCAAGTAACATGCACTCTACACCAGTTTTAGTAACATCTTTTTGAAGATGCATGAACATGCTTACCATTCAAGCTCCGTATGCATCTTATATCCAGGCTTCTCAGACGTGAGTCATCTCTGAGATCAAGATTATCAGAAACAGTTTGCACAGGCAGCCTTGCAAACACCAGATCAATCTTAAAGAAGCATCAAACAAAAAAACTGCTTGAAGTTCCATACTTTATTTACAAATTCTACAATGCATCACTCCTTTCTAACCCAGATAAAAGAGTTTGGGGTAGTTTTTGGTTGTTGTTGGAAGTGCTTTAAGACTCTAAACTTAGGTTTCCCTTTAAGAAACAAAGTTGCATCTTAACTCCATGACCTCAACTACAGCAGAGAGCATTCTGTGTGGTAACCCCTCCTGAGCCTGACTTACACTACTTAGCACAACCTGAGTTAAGAAAATGTCTTTACATGATAAAAGCTATGAGAAGATCGTTAAACAGTTGGTTTATATCATAGTGATATCAAGCAGTGCTTGGGTACTTCAACAGACACACGCCTTTATTTAATGGAAACTATTTATTCAAGATGCAAGGATTCCTACAACTGACAAACGTAGGCAGAAATCAACTGAACACTTCTTCACTTCGTGCTGATCACATTTGTTTCACGATTGCTTTTTTCCCCTATTTGCAATAACACGTTTATTACTCTGTCCACAACTCATACAGTGAAATACACAGTATGCAGCCTTTTGAAGAAAGCTAGCTTGTCACAGCCAAGAAGAATTAGCAAAGCCTTAGCCTTTATTCCCAGTCTGCACAGTCCCTGTGAAATGGAAAGAATTCAGTAGGCTAGCCTGGCCTACAGCATGAATTTGGAACAAAACGTCCTTGATTTTCTCATGCATGCCAGGCTTCCTAAGGACTGACTTTTCTCCAAACTCCAGTTCCACTGTAATGTCTTCTCCTGGACTGTGGTAAAGCTGTTCACTTACAGCTTCCTGAACACCCCGAGGTACCAAAACCCTGGTAAAATTCTCAGGGATCTGCGATGATGCTGAGTTATCTTTTTGTCCTTTGCAATAAGAAAAGAATTACATTCTTACCTCGATACCATCAAACTCAAACTTGACAACAGGTACATATGCATCTTCTACTGCCTAGGAAGGAGAGGATAATTAAAAACACCTTTTGCTACTTTGTCATTTTCCTTAGATTACAATGAAATAAAGAAATTATACTGCTCGTATAAGTACTGAGTTGCCTCTGAATCAACAAAACTGGATAAGCTGCAGGCAGCATTGTACTGATACCAGAGTTAAAGTTATTTAAGCTCATTACTTATACGGATGAAGTTTTTCCAATGTGACTGCCAGAGGAAAACTAAGCTAGGGAACCACTTCTCCATTCCTAAGGTTTGGACAGCAGAAAAACTATTGTATAGTTTGTCCCCATAAACTTAAAGCAGGAGACCACATATGCCAGCACTTTTGCTAACTATGAAGGCTGGCCTGAACTGACTCAAAGTTATCACTTTTTCCAAGAAAAATGTCAACTCAAAATAAAGATTAGAAAGCTTACAACTTGAATTTGTTTGTTTTTAAAAACAGAGCAGACAGGAATGAACAAACATAGCCTTCAATCTTAATGTAAGCACAAGCACTATGCTTATTAGCTCAGGTTTCTAGGAGAAACCACTAAAGGACAGCCATTTCAAGTGCCAAGTGCCTGCCCCCACAGGAACAAAGCTTTTCTTTCCTTCTCTGTTTAGCTAGACTGGGACTCTGCAAGCAGCATTCAGGCAAGACTGCTACATCAAGGGATAAGCAATTCAGGCACCCTGCAAACAAAACAAATGACATGAAAACAAAGGGATGCATGAAATATTTGATTAAATTCTAACATAGAAAAATAGGTAAGAAAACATCCAGCAGCCTGCAGGGAAAGTGACCAGGGCAAAGCAAACTAGCCTCTGTTCAGCAAAAGGCCACACGACTGCCGGCCTACCGTGGAGACCAAAGGCTGGCACCAGAGTAGAACTTGTAAGAGAAAAAATCCCCACCTTTTCTGAAGAGTTCACATACTCATTTCTCTTCTCAAACTAATGACCCAAAAAATCCTTCAAATCTCATTACAGCTCTCAAAAACATGGACTTCTCAGAGATTTAGTGCCAGGAATCACTAACACAACAAGTGAAACGCTAGCTGATGTCGAATTGATGTCAAAGATTTAACTCTGGTGACAATCACTGCTAAATGGCTGCTCTGGTAGCACCTGTAATACTACTCACTAGGTCTGCCAAAGCCAGCACCTGTTTTTTAGAAATAAGTTTTTACAGCTTAGCTGTGAAACAATATCATGATACTGTGATTAAAGATCACATTTTGTGTTGACTGGTCATTCAGATGGTAGTCTGAACATCTTGCATCTGTAGAAGATGCACACCATGGCATAACACTTTCTCCAGATACTTGAGTAATATATACTTCAAGGCCTTGATTAGAATAACATTTGTAATATTTTCGTCCCTCCCCAAGGAAGATGGTTACTACCCCTGCTCAGAAGCTGGCAGGTCAGGAGTTCACTTTCATATGCAAGACATGCAACACTCTGGAAGTGATTTTACAAAGCAGTAATGTTGTACATATGTTTACTGCACAGCTTCTATTAGCTTTATATAGAGCTGTCCACATGCATCACTACTGCAAAATCTCAAGCTAAGTACCCAGAAAAGAACAGGAGACAAATGATTTGAAAGTACTGAAGCAAATCCAGCTCTATGAAGAAGTACTGACAGAAGCCTTTCTGCATCACATTCATCTACCTTAAATTTAAGCCGACCCTTCTGCTTTCTGCATGCAAGCAACTACCTCATTTCCAAGCCCTTAGAACATCTAAAATTAAAGCAAAATTCTTAGTGGCAATCTCAGTGCTTGCTAAAGCTGGGTATACAGACAAACGTGCCACAAAGATTCCCTTCCCCAGTGGCTATACAAAATAGGAACCAAAAGCTTGTCTCCAACATTTTCATACCACAAAAAATTGCTTAAAATGGTCAAGAACTTAAATTTTGTCTTGTAATACACTCACTACTAATGTGAATCTCAAACATGACTATTCTTATTTGTAGAAGTAACGCAGTCTATTAGGAAGAGCTTACTTACTCTTAGGTTTTTTATCTCTTCCTGATGCTTTAGTTTTTCAAAGAATGACTGAAAGAAATCTGATCTTTCCACATGTCTAGGAGCAACACAAAGAGCATCTATGTCAGCACCTGCAGAGAGATTCAATTTCTCCTGTTATTGTTGGTAGCCACTATCAATCATTAGAACTATGATCAGATAATTAGAACTTTACCTTTGGTGTGTACTCCGAGCCTGTAAGAACCAAATGTAAATATTCTGCCACCAACATTTTCTACTACTGAAGGGGGAAGGTTCTGCAGGTAGAAGAAAGTTTTCTTTAGAATATAATACTTACTGAACTATGCACAAGTTTAATTAGAATGAGTTACTTAGACTACATCCTTAAACATGGCTGAGTTGCTAGTCAAATCTCTAGTGGACTTTTTTCTAAAGCAAGCACTTGCAACTCAAAAAAGCATGAGCAACGCAGCAGTCCTTTAATTATTTTCATACAAATTAAGACCTACTATTAGCCTTTCCTGCAGAAGAAGCACTTTAATTAACATTATCTTATACAATAGGCAAGTCTAGCATAATTTCATATTAGATTGAGTTCTTCAAGCTGATCGGGGCAAAAATTGGCGCCCATTTAACTTCCATTTGACCCCCCCAAAAATGTTAATCTTTGTTAACTGCTACAACTAATTGATATAGCTGCTTCACAAGTTTATTCACCGTCTCAAAGACTTCAAGATCTTGATATGAATAATCTTTTCTATCATATTTCAGTGCCAGTTACCACAGCTCTGCTTGATGCTTAAGAGTAAAGATGCAAGTTGAACTTTAGCATACATCAGTGGTGTGACATTAAGAGAAACAAAGAGGCTTCAGTTCTTTTGATAAGAGCATAATAAGAATTCCTACCTTGCTCTCACCAAGTTCAAAAATCCATTCTTTGACCAAGTTATTCAGTTTACAAAGAACAACCAGCCTGCAAATAAAACTCACATTAAATTTGTTCTCAAAAAAATCAAAAGATTAACAAATATTTTTGTTTTTATACCTGTGATTCAAGTCCTCCTCATCTTCAAATACTCCAAATGACTCCATTGCTTCAACTAGCTTCTGAGTATGAATATAATCTATATCCTTCGGAGGAGCCAAGCTAATTGGAGAGGTAATTCCATAGTGCTTTTGTGGCTGGTTCTGCAGCATAGAAGTACTATGGGAGAAAAAAATACTGAAGACGCCATAGAAGCAAAACATACATAAAGAAACAAACCAAAACCTCACTGCGTAATATCTTCTAGCTTACAGGTTTCCAAATCAATTTCTGCTCATCATTAATATTGATAAGAAAATCCTTTAGATGAGTTTAAGATGCCTTTATTGCAAGTGTTAAGTTAGGTCAAGTTATCAATACTGAGAGTCAAAACCACTAAAAAACCCTCAGTTATGAATATGAGATACATCCTAAGTTGCTACTACCTTAATGTAATTTATTTGGATCGTCCTAGACAGTTAGAACCAATCACCAGGAAATAAGATTTGATATCCACTAAGGGCAACCCTGTCTACAGCAGAAGTTCTAGATACACTTCTGTTTCATGCTGTTTAACTTAAGCTACTCCCATCAGGTTCCTGCTAACATTAATCAAAACAATTTAGAACAGGCTCCTAATAGTTAGATTGAAGTACGATACCACAACAGTGAACTGCAAGGTAGGAAAAAAAACAGATTTGCCATGCTTCTACTGACTTTTGAAAGGAGGACAGAAAATGAGGTGGTCGATTCAATAGAGTTGATTCTGAAGATTCAGTGTTACCTTATTTTTGTTCAGGAAAGAACATGAATGAAAATTATCAACCAATCTGCAGCTAATGTTGTTAGGAGAGCCTTGTGCTCTTATCAAAATGTTCAACTTCTATAGTTCAGAGGTCTTAGCTGTACCTACACACATATTTATATTATACATATAAAATATCAGCTGGGTTAGTCAACAAGCTGTGAAAACATTAAGGTATCCAATACATTTTAGCTGAAATGGGAAGACTTGCAGGACAATTCCAATGGCTGATCTAAAGGAGCCATAGAAACTGATTGCGTGTTTTTAAATTTTCAATTGTTGCCTTCATTCCTCCACTGAGGGAAGAAGGATTTACCTCAGTGTGGCTTTACCTAACTGCAGCTGTAGCTTTTAGCTGTATACTCTTTCTGGTGGCTTTTTTTTTTTTTTTTTTAAACTCCTTTCCTCACTCTTCCACATGGTCTTGTTTCTCAAATGAAGTGTCTGCTACTATATTTTCTAAAAAGCTCAGAGACTTTGCCTACTTCCAATTTGTAAGTGAGGGTATCCATAGTGAATATTTTTCTCTTCATGATACCATTCTCACAGGAGACAGAAGAAAAGCCTATGTTCCTTCTAATGTTTGCTGTGCATTACATGTAAGTAAAAACACATTTAGCAGCTAACCAGTGAACATGAGGAAACAGCCTGCCCTTCACTGCCTAATTCTTCCTTCAAAGAATAACACAGAGAATAACGTTGCAACATCACTCAGATATACCAGACACTCTTACTCTAATTAGTCCTTCTGGTAGGCTCTAGCTTTATACAGGAACATAACTTAAAGCAATCCACTCACAGAGCCACATGAACCTCAGCCACCCAGGACTAACAACACCAACTTTTTTCTTTAACCCTAGAGAACCCTTAACCCATTCTACCGCCTTTCACATGACTCACAGAGGGGTTCTCCTATGCTTTTAGAGGGTTTTCCCCGAACCAGGCAGCTTTCCCACCCATCAGCCCCTCACACGACACATCAGGGACTGCAGAGAGAAACAAGCCCCAGAGAACGGCGCAGAGAAGAGGATGAACAGCCCAGGGGTCCCACCAGCCCCCCCCCCCAGCCGCCTCACCCGCCCGTCTCCCTCATGGTGCACACCACACTGCCGAACCCGCTGCAGCCCACGCCCCGCTCCCTCCTATGCTGCGCGCCGCCCGCACCTCCTTCCCGCTCACCAGCGTGGCGGGGCTTGGCGGGGGACACGCCCCCAGGGCCGGGCCGCACCTCGCCTGTGAGCTCGACCTGAGCTGCGTCTGCTTTGGAGCTACACGTCTGTAGTACTGCAGGCGGAGCTCTGCTTGGTGGCTGTCGGAAGATTGTTAAGTGAGAGGTGATACCTTTCGCTAAATCACCTGTAACGCTTAACGGGACGTCAAGCACCCTGGTTTGTCTTCAGGTGTAACAGAGAAGAAAAATTCTAACGTTAAATGCAAATGGAGGTTAATCAAGCTTAATTTGATTGCTTAAAGCATGTATGCTGCTCAAGAGAACAGGCAGTTGGTGCCCGAGAGACAAAGGCTGCTGTCAGTGTGCAGAGTGAGTTGGGCATGCCGTGGTTTGGTATGGCTAGAGACAGAAGGAAGCAGTAGTGTGCTGGTTGTGGAGAGGTGCAGCTGTCGGGTGCTAGAAGAACAACAGCTTCATAACGATCCTGTGATTTTGATACATGTTAGGAACTCTAATTTCTAATTATCTTTTAAAGATACTTGAGAGTCTTTCTTGAGGGGCAGAACTGAGGAAACTGAGTATAGTGGCTGTCTCATAAGTGATATTCTTTTATGGGAGACAAGGTGTGTATGTTCTTTACTAGCTATTTACACTGAATTCTGTGAAATGTTTTCCTCTGCTATGTGTATAGTAATGAATAAATTATTTTACTACATATTTTTAATAGGTGTATTCCAGGCCACAGAGTACTCGATAAGCAGTTAAGTAATTTTAGTCTGGAGTAAATTCCTTCTCTTTTTCCACCCTCTTCTTCTATGTAAGTGTGTACAAGTTATATCCAGATGAGGCGTTACAAAAACAGAATCTGTTTTCTTACAGTGATATAGGATGGTGTAGTAGAAATGCTAAGTCATGGCCTGAACCAGTGATTGGGAAGGCAGGGCCAACCCAGGGCAGCTCAGGTGCATGCAGTGCAGCTGAGCGACAGAAGGGGTAGAGCCAGGATTTCCCAGACCTTCCCAGACCTCAATTAACAGTTGGCAATTTAGGTGTCTCATCTAGAGATCTCTGCATACCTGAAGACATTCTAGGTCTTCTGAGGATAAGTGGTTTTCTTTCTCTTTTTTTCTGCACCTGTTATGTCTGAGCAGATCCTTGCTTGCTGTAACCTGGGATCTTGTTGCTCTGCTGTCTTGTTGCACTTTCCATTGCATTACAGGTGGCTTTTTTTGTTTGTTTGTTTTATATTAGTTTCTTTACTTTTAATTGCTGGTCTGCTCTAAAAGAGAAAGTGCTCTCTATTAGGCAAATAAAGATGTGTTTTGGTATTCCTATGTTGTTAGAGATTATTACCAACTTTTTGGAGAAGTGCCTTATAATAAATAGTAACGCATGAACTGTGTGTTTTCATGCATTCTGGTCTGTAGCTCTTGTATCATCTGTGTTAAATCAGTGATAGCATTCTATGTTTTAGAAACTACTTATGGGAAGCTACACTCTAGTTACTCTTCTTAGAGTTTAATAGTGTAAATGTAAATGGCTGATGAAAAGAAGCTATGTGCTCAGTATAGATTTTGCTATTATTATTTCATATTCCTTTTTCTCTATGGGGTATTCAGTACCTGCCTCCGTGTTCCACTGGGGATGCTCGTTTAGAAGTGTGCTTTTTCAGTAGAAGGTGATAATCTTGTCATTTTTCCCTTACAAAGAATCTTTGTTCATTTGAAGTATACTTAACCAGCTTTTTACTTGGCATACAATTCTTGCAAATTAAGATAATCTTTGAAGTTCTTCTTTTTGACTAGATAAATCAGGTCAACTCTGGTCATGCAGTCAGAACTACGGATAAAAATGGAGGAGTGACAATAGACCGTGAGGAGAGAAGAGGATGAAGTGATATTTTCAGTATCCCCCAATGAAAATCTGTATCTCACACAGATAAGACTCTTCCCACTTAAACTCATATAGCAACTCCTTAATAATTCAGTCTAATCTAGGTTGTTGTGATTGTTCTCCTAGACAAAAGTACATATTTGCTATAATTAAAGGTACCCATACAAGATTTGAAAAAAGATTAATTCCTAGTTGACTTGCAACAATGACAGTCTGGATTACTCACTCTGGATTACTGTCACTGCATCAATGGACAAGGGAGATGATGTCAGTGGCTCTTATCTCATCTTCAGTAAGGTCTTTGATACGGTACCCCACAACATCCTTCTCTCCAAATTGGAAAGATAGGGATTTGATAGGTGGACTGTTTGACAGACAAAGAATGGACTGCAGGATCAAGTCCAAGCTGTAGGGATGCAGTTGACACACCAGTGGGACAGGATGCTATCCAGAGGGACCTAGACAGGCTTGAGCAGTGGGCCCAGGTGAACATCATGAGGTTCAATGAAGTCAAATGCAAGATCATGCACCTGGGATGAGGCAAATCCCATTACCAATACAAACTGGGGGATGAAAAGATTAAGCACAGCCCTGCTGAAAAGGATCTGAGGGTACTGGTGGATGGGAAGCTGAATGTGAGCCAGCAATGTGCCCTCACAGCCCAGAGAGCCAACTGCATTCTGGGCTGCATCAAAAGCAGCGTGGCCAGCAGGGCGAGGGAGGAAATCCTGCCCCTCTACTCTGTGCTGGTGAGGCCTCACCTGGAGCACTGTGTCCAGATTTGAAGACCTCGGTACAGGAGAGATGTGTACCTCTTGGAGTGCATCCAGGGAAGGGCCATAAAAATGATCGACAAAAATGGAACACCTCTCCTACAAGGACAGGCTGAGAGAGCTGGGGCTGTTCAGCCTGGAGAAGAGAAGGCTGCGAGGTGACCTGAGAGCGGCCTTTCAGTATCTAACAGGGAGCGACAGGAAAGAAGGGGACAGACTCTTCAGCAGGGTCTGTGGTGACAGAACAAGTGGAAGTGATTTAAAGCTTAAAGAGGGCAGATTTAGGGTAGATATAAAGAAAAAAATCTTCTACACTGAGGGTGGTGAGGCAATCTGGAACAGATTGCCTAGTGATGTGGTTGATGCCCTGTCCCTGGAGACTTTCAAGGCAAGGCTGGATCAGGCCCTGGGCATTCTGATGGAACTGTGGTGTCCCTGTGCATTGCAGGGGAGTTGGACTAGATGGACTTCAGAGGTCCTTTCCAACTCTAAGGATTCTATTAGTTAGGTCAGTGCATCCTCAGGAGACAGCGTACCCAGAAGCTTGCATCCTTTTCCAGTACATAAGTTGAAAAACTATTACCTCTCCCTACAAATTCCTCTGCTTTTATTCTCCTTCTTCAATTTTGTATCTAGTAAAATGTATGCATCCAGGTGTGCATATCTGTTGTATTGTATACAGCATACTTGTAAATGTGCACTTGACAAGAAGTTGTCTTTAACTACTTGGTGTTCCCATATTAGGGAGATGGCTTTGCAGTTTATCATTTGGAGGACAGTACAACAGGATTACGTGTAAGTATTACTGCAGTCAAATATTGCGATGCTAGTTTTAGAGAATGAACTCTCATTTCTGGATACGTGAGTGTTTATATGCTCAGATCCATCTTTCAACACATACCATCTATCAGCTGATGTATTGATGGTTGTATATATTTGTTTGGAGATTATTCTTTTACTAAATTAGATGTCTCTGAAGAGCTGATATCTGTGAGGGAGAGCAAAGCTGGAGTCATGTGATGATGGTATCAAGCAGTACGTATCTGTGAGTGAAAAGTTATGATTTACTCTATTTCCTTAGTCTTGCAGCTTTTTATCAGCTTCCCATAAGTAGTTTATGTGCTGCAACCCATAAAAAGACATCTTTCTTCAGAAAGATTTTCATCTATTTTATTTGGTGAATTACTTGATGTTTTTTTCTAGTGTGAAGAAAAATGAGGTGAAAAATGGTGACTGGAAAAAGGGAAACATCACTCCCATTTATAAGGGAGAAAGGAAGACCCAGGGAACTACAGGGCAGTGGGCCTCACTTCTGTGCCGGGGAAGGTCATGGAACAGATCCTCCTGGAAGACATGTTAAGGTGCATGAGGTAGCAGGTAATCTGTGACAGCCAGTGTTATTTCACTGGGGATTGTCATGCCTGACCAATCTGGTGAACTTCTGTGATGAAGTGATAGGCAAAGGGAAGGCAACTGATATTGTGTACCTGGAGTCCTGCAAGGCCTTTGATGTGGTCCCACACCTCATTCTTATCTCTAAAATGGAGGGATATGAATTTCAAGGTTGGACTACTTGGTGGATAAGGAACTGGTTGGAAAGTTCAGCCAGGGGGTTATGGTCAATGGCTCTATATCCAGGTGGAGGCTGGTGGCAAGCAGTGTCCTTAGGGTCTATCTTGGGACGGATACTCAGCGTCCTTATTGGTGATGTACATGATGCGATTGAGTGCACCCTCAGCAACTGTGCTGATGACACAAAGGTGAGTGGTGTAGTTGATGTGGCAGAAGGAAGGGGTGTCATTCAGATAGACCTTGATAAACTTGAAAGGTGAACCCACAAGAATCTAACAAGGTTTGACAAAGCAAAGTACGTTGTTTTGCACTTGGGTCAGAATAATCCTAGATGCGTATACAGACTGGGAGAACTCCTTGAGAGTAACCTTGCTGAGGTGTGTCAGGGACCTAAAGGTTCTGACCAAAGAGTGATCCTGAGTTGAAACAAAGGATTCTGGGAAAGAACACAACTGGATAGCTATGTGACTAGAACCATGGGCTGTGTGATAGTTTTAAGGGAAGCTGTATTTGTGGCTACAGCTATTTATCTTGTTTTGTAGAGAACTGACCTTGCCAGTTTATCTTGTTTGGTAAGTGATTGAGCTTGCTTGCAAGCAGGTGTTACACTTCAGCTCCGTATCACATTCTGGCCATGCAAGTGCAGTGTGTAAGTGGGGGAAAAAAAACCCCTGCAGACCCTGGGAGAGAATAAAAGCAGGGGGGAGGCTGCAGTGGGATGGGGAGGAGAAGTGTGTCTTGGAACAGGGGATGCCCTATTGCGCTTCTTACCAAACCCATCACCAGCACGTTTCTGTCTCCTGCTCAGTGTTTTGTCTGTTTCCAGAGGGTCAGCAAGTCACATTGCGCTTGATTAAGGAAGCTTCTGTTTTAGCTTACTAGAATTATCTAAGTGTATGCCTGTGTGTGCATGCCGAAGAAGCACTGTAATTCTCTGAGCTACCCTAGTTGCTTGCTTCTGCTCCTAAGACATCCTGTCTCTTGGATCCAAAACATACCCTGAAACAGAAGGACTTAAGGGTTCTGGTTGATGAGAAGCCTTAATATGAGCCAGTAGTGTGCACTTGCAGTCTGGAAGGCCAGAAGTATCCTGGTCTGCATCAGAAGAGGGGTGGCAAGCAGGGCAAGGAGGCCCTCATGAGTTCCCATCTGGAGAACTGTGCCCAGGTCTGGGGCATTCAACACAAGAAAGAAGTGGAACTATTGGAACAGGTCCAGAAGAGGGCCATGAAGATGATTAGAGAGCTGGAGCACCTCTGCTGTGAAGACTGTCTGAAGGAGCTGGGCTTCTTCAGTTGGAGTAGAGAAGGCTGTGAGGAGATCTCATTACAGACTTTCAGTATTTAAAGGGAATTTATTAACAGGAGAGAAATCAACTTTTTACAGTGGTAGAAAGTGTTAGGACAAGGGGGGATGGTTTTAAACTCAAAGAGAGAAGACTTAGTTTAAATGTCAAGGAAATTCTTCACTGGCAGGGTGATGAGGTACTGGAACAGGCTGCTCAGAGGTTGTGATTGCCCTGTCCCTGTGGTGTTCACGGCTGTATTGGATGGGGCCCTGGCAACCTTCTCTAGTAGTTGGTATCCCTGCTTGTGGCAGGGGGTTTGGGTTGTGATGATTGTTGTGATCCCATCCTAGCCTTTCTATGAGAATTTAAACAGATATCTGGAGGATCTTTTGCGTGGAAACTTGCACACCAACAACTGCACCTGAACCTTTCTGCTACAACATATGAAATCTGACTGCTACGGAGGAAATAATCTCAGTTCAGTGGATAGTGTTTTAGTATCACATAATTCATCAGACAAATATTTTATTCAGACTTTGGATTTTTTTTTCTTACGAATAAGGAAAATTTCTTCTGTGTAATGTACCGTGTTTCACCAGGGAAAGATCTTTGTCAGCAGTAATTTGTAAATATACATTTACTTCCTGACAAATATCAGCAGAAAATAACAAATATCAGCAGAAAATAACATTAATTCAATTTTGGAAAGCTACGTCTTCTAACAAATTCTCTCAAGGTTTACCCATCTATCGTGCTATGTGGGAAGATAAATATGGTTATGGTAAGAGATAGCAGTGAACAGCAAAAGGTAGAGTTGCTGAAGACGTATTTCAGATGGATGGATTTAAACAATTGGTGGTTGAAGTGTTTTTTATTTTTCTTTCATGAATTTCAACATATGAAGGGATGTAACTGTATGAAACTGGTATTTGTTAACCTAACAATCTATACAGAAATAGGAATGCAATAAACACTCATATTTTAAGTCAATCCTGTTCCTGCTGAAGCACTCATCTTGGAGAGAGTGATTTAAGGGGACTGTGTTATTGCGATACTATATGCCTTTCTAGCCTGGTTTGCTGCTAATGGCTTTTTGCTTTTAGTTTCTGGTAGCGAAAACTACAGTAGATTTTTCTAGATTATTTAGAATCACTTCAGATTGCTGCTGTACATTAAGCCAAACTAGCAAAACAAAACCTCTTTCTTGTGTTCCCAGGGAAATCTTGAAAGTTTTGTGACTCATCTCTGTGTGAAATTAGTTACTGTTCTTTACCTGGCCAAGAACAACGAAAGATTATACATAAACTTGCAGCAGATTATAAGGTTCGATGTCACCGATGGAGATAGATAGGTCATTCCCTTTTTCACTTCAAATTGAAGCTAAGATTAATTATGGTGCTACCTGCTTCTAAAACAGATTAGTTAATGGGAACTAAGTGTGAGCTCACCAAAGCAGCACTAATCTTGCAGCTCACAATGAAGTATGTGTCTTTGATCAGCTTGTTCTCTCTCAGCTCTCTCTTCTCTGCAGGATATGAGTGCTTAGTTTATGATCATGTTAATTTCGCTTTTGGTTTGTCTTTAGCTGTTGGAGATTAATGAATCAAAATGGTGTTTAAATTTACAACTCGTTTTCTTCTAATTGCTTGGCAGTATTCCTAGCTATTTCCTACTTTGATTACCTGATCCAATTATGTAAAGGACTCTGCTGTGTGACTGTGGGGTATGGCTTAAAATGTCTAGGAACCAGCAAGAAAATGGCAGAAAGAGTTAAGGACCCTGTTTTTCTTTTCCAACTATTTCTTCTGTGGTCTGTTTTCTGTAGTCATGCCCAAATCCAAAGTCACAGTTCTGCCTTTCCACTTCATGCGTTTTTGTCTGTACTACGATCTGCTCTTCTCATAGAGGAGCTTCCTTTGACTCCACAACTTGCTTCAGGTATAGTGACAGCATGTTGGGGACATTTCTTTCTAGGAAGCGCAGACAGCACTCTTGGTACTTGACATAAGTGAAGGGTATGCTTAACAAAGTCTGTGTATGCTAGCACTTCCATAAGCAGCTGACATATGGAATCATGTAAGCATCTTTGATTCCTTTGGCTTTTGTTGTGAAAGGAAAACTATCGCAAGTTTGACTGTTGTTGTTTGCATTTCCCATAGAGAACTTAGGTTTTGTTTTGTAAAGATTTGATTTGAACTCTAGTGCCCTTCAAAAGTGGTATACACACAATTCTTTGCCATTGCAGTTTATTTTTAGTGTGTTTCCTTTGGGGGGGATGAGGGGGAAATTAAGTGAGACATGCACTTATTTTGGAGGGAGGGAAAAAAGAAAATTACAACAAAAATGAGCTTTCTAGGTAACACCTAGAGAAGGAAAAATTTTGTAGTAGATACTGTTAATTCTGACCCAAAAGGCATTCTTCTGTTGACAGGAAGATATTGCTTTTATATGCAGACTATTCCACTGTTATTTTTTCATCTTACCTGTAAAATTAAGGTAGTATGGTAATGCTTCTCTTACAGGAGCACTGGGAGGTGTAAATATTTAAAAAATGGTTGCTCTAACTTGAATGGAAGCTTCTATTAATGAGAATGCTGTGTTTTTGCTTATGAATAGCTCTACGCTGAGAGCAGAAATATGTTCTTTCCTTTGGTAGAGGAAGAGAACAAACCTGCTTAATCTTTGCATTATTCTTTACTTTCTTTTATGTTGGAGTAGGATTGGGAACTCAAGTCTTTGGACAGGTGATGTTGTATAGCACTGGTATTTGTTCTAGTTCATTTATAGTTGAAACGTGGCTGAGAGACTGTTTTGGGGCATTAAAGCCTGATGGAAATATCCCTGATGTACTATCTCTTATCATGTTGATGAGTCTTCTTAGTCATGAATCCATTAGTTTCATGCAGAGATAGTATATAATTCTGATTACTGCTCGCAGGAAAAACTTAAAGAAAGGAATAGATACTGATAATTACTGTAGCACCTCTATTCTGTGTGAGAATTGGGAGAAATTTTCATATCCATTAACACTAGAGTAAGGCCTTGCTGAAGCTGGTTCCCTTACACCTTTTTACCTGATGGCATTATGACCAGCCTTGTGCAGAAGCTAAGCATCTGTCTTGTTTCCAAAAAAAAGTCAGCTTGATTGTGAACTTGAGCCCATTAAAGAGAACTCTGAGCTGGCCAAGCCTCATCTAGTTGACTTCCTATACTTGAGACAGGATTCCCTTCCATAGTTTGACAAAACTGATAAAGCTCTAGGAAGGTTGTATAGCTGTACTTGTTTTTAAGCATTTTTGATCTAATCTACTGTTTGAAGGGAAATAAACTATTCAATAATGTCACTTCTGCTTTAATATGAAACACAAGTAAATAGTACTGATCCTCTTAATTACTCCCTCAACAGTCAGTTGGATAGACAGTGCTTAAAGTTGTGTATAACTTTTGGGTGGAATTATGCTCCTGTGGAGACCTGTTGTCTCATGGAAGACATTACGAAGGAAAATACTGTTTGTTCATAGCATCTTATTTTCCCACAGTATGCTTGTTCCCACACTCTTTATACTGAAACAAGGAGAAGCAAAATGGTCAAGAAAACTGAAGTTCTCTATATGCTTTCTTTCATTCTGAGCTTCCCATCTGTCAACTCAATGGTTTATGGGCTGGTTCAGCCCGGTTCCATGACTAGCAGAGCGGGGGAACCTACAGACCCACGCCCCAAAAAGGAAAAGGGGAAAAAAAAGGAAAAGGGTAGAGAGATGGGCCTAAAAACAAAGCAGCAGCAATCAGAGGAGAAACAAACTATTTTACTAACTAAGATATTGGAATGCGAGATAACACACTATAATACAATATAATTAGAATTGAAACTAATAAACCAAATTAAATGAGTGTCTGAAAGCCGAAGGCCTTACTCTAATGCTCTGATGAGATGGCACCCGCAACAGAGATAAGCGGGACGATTGAAAGGGGCCATCAGGTGACCCATGAAGGTCTTTTATCTTTTCCCTCTGAGCGGAAATGATAACAGAACAGTGAACAGTTCTATGGGGGATGTAGTAGTTCTTCTCTTCTGGGACAGGTATGTGAACCTGGAGCATTAACTCTTTAACTCCCACTGCACTACATGATGTTATGATGTGGAATACCAATAACCAAACATCATAAAACCATGACACCATCTTATATTTCAGTTGTGGTGTTTCCTGAGCAATTATGAAGGGGCAACTCACAGTGGATCACCGTATTCCAGATGGATGAAGAGGATGATATCTTTGAAAAAGTCAGTATGACTTAAGCACTCTTCTGGATTTTCCACTGTGCTTATATCTCCAAACTATGAGCAAAAAGTAAGTAAACTTCACTAAAGTCTACTGCCATATTCTTCTGAAGTAAAGAGTATAATAGAATCACAGAATGGTTTGGGTTGGAAGGGACCTTTAAGATCATCTAGTTCCAATACCGCTGCTATACGAAGGGACACCTCCTTCTAGACTAGGTTGCTCAAAGCCCCATCCAGCCTGGTCTTGAATGCTTCCAGGGAGGGGGCATTCACAACCTTACTGGGCAACCTGCTCCAGTGTCTCACCACCCTCACAGTAATGAATTTCTTCCTAATATCTAGTCTAAATCTATCCTCTTCAAGTTTAAAACCATTTTCCCTTGTCCTGTTGCTACCTGCCCTTATAAAAAATCCCTCCCCAGCTTTCCTGTAGGCCCCCTTCAGGTACTGGAAGGCCACTATAAGGTCTCCTTGGAGCCTCCTCTTCTCCAGGCTGAAGAGTCCCAGCTCTCTCAGCCTGTCCTCACAGAGGAGGTGCTCCAGCCCTCTGATTATCTTTGTGGTCATCCTCTGGACCCACTCCAACACCTCCATGTCCTTCTTGTGTTGGGGGCTCCAGAACTGGACACAGTACTCCAGATGGGGTCTCATGAGAGCAGAATAGAGGAGCAGAATCATCTCCCTCGAACTGTTGGTCACGTTTCTCTTGATGCAATCCAGAATGCAGTTGGCCTTCTGGGCTGCAAGCACACATTGCTGGCTCATGTTACATTTCTCATCAATCAGCACTCCCAAATCCTTTTCCTCAGGGCTGCTCTCAAGCCATTCTCTGCCTAACCTGTATCTGTGCTTGAGATTGTCCCAATCTAGATGCGGGACATTGCACTTGGCCTTGTTGATCTTCATGAGGTTGTCATGGGCCCTGTCCAGATCCCTCTGGATATCATCCCTCTAGTGTGTTGACTACATCACTCAGCTTGGTATTGTCTGCAGACTTGCTGAGGGTACGCTCTATCCCGCTGTCCATGTTGCTGACGAAGATGTTAAACAATACCAGTCCCAACACTGATCCCTGAGAAATGCTGCTTGTCACCGGTCTCCATAATAGGGGGTCGTTGGCAAAGAGTTGGATAAGAGGTGAACACAGACATAGTCTAGAGCAATTTTCTTGAGGCTTCTGTGGTTTTGACTGAACTCTTCATCTGAGTTCTCACCTGAATTTTAACCAGAAAGGAAGAAGAAGCAAACGAGTGAGCAGTAGTGGAGTAAGAATCTGGGAAAGGGCAAGAGGAGGATTAGGAAACAAAAATATTACAATTGTGGCTTATTTGAACATCCTTAAGGACTACTTTCTTATGTTTGTGCATGTGGATGTGAGTATCCAGTCACTTTTGTCTTGATGACTGGCAGATAAATATATGGGACAGTCAATATCATATAAATATGAAAATGCTTTGGATTAGGTTTAAAATTTTTAAACACCTCTATTAAGTATTCTCTCAATTATGGGTAAAATGAGTCAAAATAGAAACTGAGAACTGGATATGAACAGCAAAAAAAAGACAAATGTAATAATGTTCATGACAACTGCTGGAGAATAAGGCAGCTTTGAAGTCATATGAGCCAGCAGTGTGCTCTTGCAGCTCAGAAAGCAAATTGTATCCTGGGCTCCATCAGAAGAGAGGTGGTCAGCAGGGACAAGGAGGGGATTGTCCCTCTCTACTCTGCCCTCGTGAGGCCCCATCTGGAGTACTGCATCCAGCTCTGGGGCCCCAGTACAGGAAAGACAGGGAGCTGTTGGAGAGGACCCAGAGGAGGGCCACAAAGATGATCAGAGGCTTGGAGCACCTCCCCTATGAAGACAGGCTGAGGGAGCTGGGCTTGTTCAGCCTGGAGAAAAAAAGGCTGCGGGGTGACTTCATTGCAGCCTTTCAGTACCTAAAGGGAGCCTATAAACAGGAGGGGAGTCAAATCTTTGGAAGGGTAGATAATAGCAGGATAGGGGGAAATGGTTTTAAGTTGAAGGAGGGAAGATTTAGGTTTGATATCAGGGGGAAGTTCTTTACCAAGAGAGTGGTGAGGTGCTGGAACAGCTGCCCAGAGAGGCTGTGGATGCCCCGTCCATCCCTGGAGGTGTTCAAGGCCAGGTTGGATGGGGCCCTGGGCAGCCTGGTCTAGTATTAAATGTGGAGGTTGGTGGCCCTGCCTGTGGCAGGGGGGGTTGGAGCTTGGTGATCCTTGAGGTCCCTTCCAGCCCAGGCCATTCTGTGATTCTGTAAAGGCTGCCTTCAGGAACAGTGCTAGGGTGGGTGTTACAGTATGGGAGAAGCTCTGAAGTGCTTTGAGCTCCTGAAGGAAGGCTTCATTTGCTGGTACATTGTGTCCCCTAAAATACGAAGAGGAATCAGGAGATATAGACATGTTTTATTCCTGTCTGCAAGTTGCTTTTTTTTTTTTTTTAATGCTATAATGAAAGAATATAGCAATAGTGCAAATATTTGCACAGTCTTTTGGAATTCACAAATTCTTAATGTGTCTAGTAGTTACTTTTGTCTTTATTGTACTTTCATTTGTTGATTCTGCCTAAATAATGTCTCTTTGGTCTTTCTCTTAGTAATTCCATTTCAGTCTGAAAGATTTCACTTTCTTGCTGTTAGAAATAATGTAATAAAAATGAGGTGTTCACGGGGAAGATTCCTGTGAAGATTTTTGGATGCATTGTTATTGTTTTTTAAGATTATTCAAAATTGATTTAGTAGAAGTTTGCTGGATAACTTTTCCATATTTGAAGCACTCTGTTTCCCCTGAGGAGCTCTTGTTTAACTGGAGATGGTGACCCATTTTGAGATGGCTCAGTTTATTCTTCAGTAAGTCTCTACCTGCTCTTTGCTATTTTATACAGGAATTCTTGTTTCAGATTTATAGGAAATAATGCCAACTTGTGCAAGACTGTTTTTAATTGCTCTCTCATCGGCTCACCTTTGGCATAGTTGTACTGCAACATGAATCTGTAAGCAAGCTCAAGGTTATACTTGAACACTTGGTTTTGACGTGCTTTTCTGTATCATCTGCAAAAACAAACTGCACTTACAGGGAGAGAAGAGAACAGCTGTGGTCTTTATGTGCTTGTAGGTCTGCCGGGTGGTTCACGTATGTATGTATCCTGTTTTTTAAACCACTGGTTCCCTTCTATGGTGGATGACCAGTATGTTTGTTAATGTTTCTAGAGTATCTTGAATAATAAACATGAATAATAACAGTGAATAAGCTCTACAGTCTGTATAGCTAAAACTTGTGATAATCTTAGAAAGCAATGGATACTGTTAAGATGAACTTTTGGTTTGCTAATTGTTGGTTTGCTAACAGTTGAGCTAGGTTGTACAAGTGACTAAATTCTACCCATGTTACTTCAGTGTGGTACTGAAACAAAGGATTTGTCTAAACTTTAACTACTACTTTTATGCATGTTTTTTTGTTTAGTAGGCATAAGAGCTTTTCACTTATGCTGTGTGAAGTGAACTCTGCTGTGACTGCATATTCTCTAATCTGACCGTTTTCATGTGGTTCTACTGGCTATGCCGTGTGATTTCCAGGTCACCTGTCTGAGGGGCATAGCGAGAGCAGAACTCAGCTCCAAATCTCAGGGCTGAGAGCCTCTAGCAACAAAGCTACAGTGATCTTGTTTCTGTGAGGACTGACCTGAATATGGCACCCACATGGGTGTAACAGAATTCATGAACTGCTGAGTTTTGCTTTGGGTTTCATTTTAATGTCCACAGTTTCTTCAAGAAAATAACAGGAAGTATTTTTCTTATTTTTCTGAGTTTAGATTTGTGTAGTATACGTTCTCCACCCCTAGTTTAGTCATGGCTGCGGAAAGAACCTACTTGCCAAATATCTGATTCATAGCTGTGCTGTGAAAATTTTGTTGTTATGCAACAGGATGAGGAGGAATGTAAATTTAAGTGAAGATCTCTTCTAAAGGCTGGGCCTAAAGCGAAGAAATAGACACTTGCATCTCAGCAGCTTGATGTATATTTTTACTTGTATAAATCTCTATTTTTCACAAACGAGACTAACAAGTAGATTAATACCTCCATCCTTAGACTGCAACTTTACAGACCGGTATTAACTACACGTAGACTTCTTCAATTTCTCCCTTATTTGTACTCCATCAATGAAGCATGTAGGAAGATAAAAATACAAATTATATTCAACTACTTAAATAAGAATAAATAGGCTTTTATACTGCTAGTTTCATGTTGTACTGTAATTAGAAGCCTTCAAGAGTGCCTGCCCTTGTAAAGTATGGAGCTTGAAAAAGATTGAATAGCAGAGAGGATTCTTTTCCAATCTTTACCACCAGCACTGCAGTTTTCCAAATAGTATACAGTGGGTTTTCAGTCTAGTGAATATTTCTTGGCTTGCAAAAGATAGGCCTTCACTTTCCTGAGAGAGTTTAGACTGTAGAAAATATTGGTTCTGTAGTCACTAGTGGAATCCCTTTAATGCTGGCTAGATGATCTTGGCAATTTAAAAACTAATGATAAGGAGAATCTAATTTCGGTGAGACAGAGTTCATTCTTGATAATGGCATTTCTAGAAACTTGTCCATTGTAACTGTAGAAATACCTAAATTTTCTAATCTTTCACTGAGAATGAGAACAGATTTTTTGAGTTCTTGGTAAATCCCAGAGCTGATAGTGAATGCTAAACACATTGCATGTATAAAAGAAAGAGGCTCTTTGGAACTCGCTTCCCATAAAACATTCTCTAAATCAGCGTAATAGCAGCTCAGTGAGGATTAATAATGAAGCCGGTGGTCAGAGGAGTGTAGCAGTGAATGTCCTTAGAGGTAGCGGGGGGGAGAAGGCTGATGTGGGGTAAATTAATTTTCTGAATTGTTCATCAAGTGAATGTCTCTGATCACAGCCCTCCTTTAGGAAATAAGAATAACAGAACTTGCAAAATAAGAAAATAATACATCGTTCACAATAAAAAGGAGTGGAAACAATATGGACTTCCTGTTGTGTAGGCAACTAAAAATCTGGATAATATAAGAGATATGAAAGGTTACTTTAAATTATTATAATTAAATCATTATTATTATTAAAATTATTAATTTTACATTAAAATGTAAAAAAATGTGTCATGTGAAAGTCAGTGAGAAAGTGAGTGCTCTACTTAAATTTGAACGGGGTTTGATATGGAGCTGAGTTCAGACTGGACTGGCACAATCTGAGCCTGAGCTGGTTCTTCAAATTCTGCTAGATCATTGCTTCTTCTGTCTTTTGTCAAACAGAAGGTGGAATGATGAAAGTCTTGCTGCCAGGTGCTGTTGCTTTTTAAAGTAAAAGGATCTTTCCTTGCTTGGAACAGCCCTCTTGTAGGTGACAGGTTGTAATGATATAGCAGAGGGTTGTTAGAGTTAGAGTAGTATGGTTAGATTGCGGTTGGACTTGTTGATCTTTAAGGTTTTTTCCAACCTGAGCAATTCTATGATTCTATGAATTAATATTTGAATTTTTGCTTCCTAAATTTCTTCATAAACACAGTTGAGGAAAAAATATCAGTGAGCTAAGTCATGTTGCACTAGCATAAATCATGACTAATAAAGCCCAACAAGAAGGTATTCACAAACAGATATTCAATGCCATACTACTATAAAATGTGATTTCCTGTTTTTCTTGTTGCTAATTTTTTAGATAGCTTAATTTATAAAGGATGAGCTAGATTCTCATCTGGTGAAGATCTGCAACGTAATCAAAGTTGCTTAGTTTAATTGGAGCCATCTCAAGTACCTCAACACTGAAGAGCATAACTTAAAAATTGGCAAGGCCTCTGCCACTAGTAAGGGCCACTTAATGCAGTGCATGAAAACTTAGTTTGCAAGCAATATTACTCAGAATGATTTTTTTCCCCCTTCTACTCATGGAAGAGAGGAGAATATAATGTAAATGTAGTCTTCCTAAAATTTCTCAACAAGCTGCACAGGTAGTTAGGCACACAATGACTTCTTTATCTAACGCAGTTTAGTTTTAATAGGTGGTGAGTGGCTAAATACTCACTCAGATCTTTGAAAATACAGTGGCTGGATTCCCACAGGCTGTAGTGACGCTGATGAGCACTTTAAGCCCAGTAACTCAGTACTGTTAGAGGAAACTTCTCTGATTCAGAACTGAAACTGGAAATCAATCAAGTTTTATATATATATATAGATAGATAGATAGATATAGATATATATAGATATATATAGATATATATATGTGTTTTAGGTTTTTTTTACTCATGTGGAAGGAACTTGTTACCCCTGTCCTCATCCTATGAATGAAGACTTTTTTCAGGAGTATAGTATGGAGTAAGATTTTATGATGCTCTTTCTCTGGCAATTGTAAGTTAACAGTAAACTCACATAAATTTGGACTGGCAAACCACCCAGACGACAAGCTATATGGCTTGATCCACTTCCTAATCCTGAATACAGCATGTATGTGGTGACAAGGCTTGATTGTACCAAGTAATCCTTCTGTGATCCTGTCTGATTTCTCACTCCTGCCAGCTCTTTTCCTCCATTAGATGTAGGTACTTGCAATGCAGTATAAGGTGATGTGCCTGTTTTTTAAACTTTCTTAGGTGGCAGGGTTTAAAAATAAAATAATTAAAAAGCCTCCCATATTAGACCTATTTTTTTCATTTCAGCTTGTGATTTCATTTGTTTCATGCTGCTTGCTTAACATTTGTGCTTTTTGGCCATGTAGAATGTTTCAGGGTTGTCGTAGCTGTTGTATATTGTTAATTAATACCAATGCAATTAAGTACCTTTAGCACCATTGACTCTCAGAGAAGGAGGATACCATTTCAGATAATTACACTTAGTTGTTATTGTGTAGGGTAACTTCCTCATGGGTCTCAAGTATACTCATCTCTGGTTTCCACAGTGACACAGGTGCAGGGACTTGCCTCTTAGTTGAGCTAGAGAAACAGAACCCATGAGTGCAGACTAAGATTTAAAACCCAACATTCAATCACATTAATTCTCAGTTGGAGTGTGAGAGATTGAGCCAATCACACTAATTCTCAGTTGGCATGTGAGAGATTGAGCCTGGCACTGCTCTCTCTGGCATTGCTCTCTCATCTAGCAGACCTCTCTGAACCTGTTAGTCACTCAGGCAGTCCCTGTGCTCATATCTGGCCAGTGCCTCCTACTGTGTTATTTATACCTCTCTTCAACTCTTTGAAAAATACTTGACTTGGTATGTTCTGAGATTTCGATTCTTTTCCTTTTTGTTTTCCAGTTTGAGATAATCACCATCTGGGAGAGCTGGAAAATATGTAAGTTTTTAGTTTGGGGTTTTTTCTTCCTCTTCTGAGTCACCTTCTGCAAGATGATGTCACTTAGCAGCATCTTGACAGTAGAGAGTTCACGAAGACCAGCTTTGCAACAAAGAATTTTAAATTGCTTAAGAACAAGTAGGGCAAAGGAGGGCCATGAAGATGATCAGAGAGCTGGAGCACCTCTTCTATGATGAAAGGCTGAGAGAATTGGGCTTGTTTGGCTTGGAGAAGAGAAAGTTCCGGAGAGAGAGACCTCATCGTGGCTTTCCAGTACTTGAAGGGAGCTTACAAGCAGGAGGGAAACTGACTTTTTGTACAGTCTGATAGCCATAGGACAAGGGAGAATGGCTTTAAACTAAAAGAGGGGAGATTTATATTAGATGTTAGGAAGAAATTCTTTACTCAGGGGGTGGTAAGGTACTGGAATATGTTGCCCAGAGGAGCTGTAGGTGTCCCATCCCTGGAGGTGCTCAAGGCCAGATTGCATGGGGCTCTGGACAGCCTGATCTGGTGGGTGGCCATCTTGCACATGGCAGGGGGGTTGGAGCTCAGTTATCTTTAAGGTCCCTTCTGACCAAAGCCATTCTATGAAGCTTTGAATTTTTCCAGAATTCTTGAAAACTTAAGTCCTGTTTCAGGTTTTGCTGCAGGGGAACTTGAAGCAAAAGTGCATGCATACGTTCTGTTCTCCATCAGCAGCAACAGAATTTAGAAAAACACTTGTTTTTGGCTATTTTTCTTAGAATTTGTATAACTGGAGCAAGAGGAGTAGGAGAGTCTATTTCTATTTGATCATAATATCACATTGTAATGCTGTAACATAATGGAAAGCACAGCAATGACAGCAGAGCAGTAAGGTCATAGGCTGCAGCAAGTGAGGACTTGCTCAAATGCAACAGCTGTGGGCGCAGAGACAAGGCAAAGCATCTGCTTACCTTCAGAAGGCCCCAGGTGTGCAGGGATCTCCAGATGAGGTACCCTCGCCTCCACTGCCAACCCTTACATGAGGTCTGGGAAGGGCTGCATCCTGGCTCCAGCCCTTCCAGTCATTCAGGTACACTGCATGCACCTGAGCAACCCTGGGTTGGCCCTGCCTTCCCACCAGGTGCTCAATCACTATCTCAAGCTGTGACTTAGCATTCCTATTACATGTGTTTTGGCTAGCATCTGTACAGTTACATCATTGCTGGTGATCTGGATTTTTTGTTCCTTCAGCTGTGTAAATAAGGACAGAGCTTGCACTGATTAACCTGTGTAAACCCATGCATATCTTTCCATCAGTGTGTGAGATTGATTTTTTTTTTTTTTTTTTCAAAGGCTATATCTAGTCTGAATTTCTCCTATAGCAGATGCTCTTCTCTCTGAGTGTGCAGCTCTTCTCGATGAGGGAGGAAAACTGTCTACAGCTGGTCTTTAAAAATTATTAATAATAATAATAAACAGGATGAAATCTTTATCCTTTGGGGAACTGAATATACAATACTTGCCATCCGGAGCGATTTTTCTTGGGCAAAATATAACCTACTGCTCCCTCTCCTGGCCTCATAGGGGAAATATATGGAATAGTCTAAAGGGGTCATTCTTGTTTTTTCAGGAACATGAAAAATAAGGCAAAGTATTATAGTTAGACCTGTCAATTAGAACAGATATAGCTTCAGCTGACAAAGTCTCTAGCTAAAGCAAACATAACGGATGGAATATTACATATCAGAAGTGATTTGCAGGTTAATTTAATCTTTCTTTTTGTGGACAGAGGTTTTATCTACCTGATCAAAGGTTTACCCAGATGTCCTCTGCACAGTTGCACACTCTGTATAAATATATTAAAATAATATAAAAGCACTCCATTGCCAGTTAATTCTGATTATTGTCAGAATAATTGTCAGTATATCCATTAAAATATCAGAGTCCTGCCTGCCTGGTATAAGGATTTACTACAAAATATTTTGCAGCTTGATCAGGCATATATAGAATTGCCCAGTTATAGTCACAATCAATGTGTGGTTATTAGAAGGAGAAGACCTCCTGGAAGAACAAGTCATCATGTATTGCCAATCTATATGTGCCTATAGAAAACAAATGATGTTCTGGGCAATGGTCCCTATAAGGGACTATTGTCTCTTATAGGTCCCCATTCTTCAATAATCCATGCAGCACTCAACCATGGGGAACACATGAATCCCAGGGTTTCCCCTGGGAGCTTCTCCTTTGGGATATTAGGGGTCTTGATGACCAGCCAAAGCATTATCCTTTTAAGATAATCCATCCTAAATGCCCTCACCTCCACAGCCAATTCTGAATTGCACCTGATCTCCCCTGGGTTGGCACTGCCTCCCCACCAGGTGCTCAATCATTGTTTCAAGCCATGACTTAGCATTTCCACTACAAGAATGTTGAAACTTGATGTTATTTGAGGTCCTTTCCAGCCCAAGCCATTCTATGGTTGTATGTACTTGATACACAAAGCATGGATGAGAGGCTCCAAATTATTTTGTTACTGAGGAACACAGTGCCTAGAGGTGAACCTTGCTGAAGTATTGAGCTTGTTCTTGAAGTTAACCAAGAATGCTTCGTTTATGGCATCATACGTCACTGCAGATTCACATTTAGCATGCCTTTCCCAAAGGTTCTTCACATTTCTCTACACTCTGGTTTAGCTGTATTTTATATGTCACTAGAAACCAATGAAGGTTTTTACTGGTCTTTGAAATGTTCCTTTATTACTGAGGATTCTGGTCCGAAAATGATAGCAGGTTTGAAACAGTACAGCTGTGTCTGTAATTGTTTTATTGAGCCACAGGCTGACATCTCTGGAATAATTTTGATGGGTTTAATTTGCTATTGGCAAGTTCTGGGTTACACAGCTTACATGTGGATGTGCTGTGGCCCAGACAGCAGTTTAGTTATTTTAACTTCAGATGTAGAAAGAGTAGACCTGCACACATTGCTTACATCGATTATTCTTGTTCTTCACATTGCCCAGTGGTGATAAGAAAACTGACCAAAACCTCTGCTAGTTCATAGCATGAGGAGGAATATAGCAGCGACCAGGCATTGCAGAAACATAGGGCTCTGACTCCTGAGAGGAGCAGATTTACATTGAGGAAAAAAATAAGATGTAAGCTAGGGACATGCTTTACATCAGCCTGATTCAGTAAAATGCTGCAGACTAAGCTTACCCAGCTCACATTTAACTAAATGGATTTGTGAGAACTTGGATTTTCATGTTACTGGTCCTTTAGTTAACTTCAGTATAAGGCTATCAGGATAACAACTGCTTATGTCAACACAAAGCTCTGGCTAATCAAAAGGATGAAATTATGATTCCATCAATAACATTAATAAATTCTGTTTGTCCCATTTTAGAGAACTGAATACACAGCACTCTAACATCTTCCTGTTTTTTTAGCTTTGGCCAAAAATTGTCTGTTTCAAGTTCTTCTCAGCTCTTCTGATAACTGCAAGGTCCCAAAATAAGCTTCAGAAACCTGGTACTTATTTGTCCTATTTACACATCTGTTGGTTTATGCAAAGAGTATTTTTTTTCTCAGCAGTGTAATGGACACAACAGTTAAGCAAGAATAAGTGATAGATTTAGTTAAAATTTGAACTTTAAAATTTAGCATCAAAACTGTCAAGCTTTGCATATCACTCTGGCTGTGAATTTCCATGCAGGTTGCTGGACATACTTCAGTTGAAATTGCATTTCTGTAAACCTTGGTCTCTTCTAAAAGGAAGAATAAAGTTTTTCTGGGGGGAAAGCCAGGGACCTATGTAACCAGTCTTCAAGTCTACACCTGAAGTGAATGTTGTGTAGGAAAACAGAGAGAAATGAGGCTGATCTGTTTTTCAAACTCTCTGACAAAAACTACTCGTCTGATACTGCATGAATAGTTAACATAAGCCAAAATTTCCTGGTCAAACTTCTACATACCTTACTAGTGAAAGGAAAACTCCAAACAGTATTTGGCTCTTGGAAAAATGCAAGTCAGTTTGGAATGCTTCAGGTATTAATACAAATATTGTATTACATAATAAATGAAGCTAGGAGGTGTTTTTAGAGTTGTAGAGCAGTGGGTGTCAAGAAAAGGTAAACCAGAGCAGAATGATAACGTGTTAGTCTCCAAAAGGAGAGGTGTCATGTTATTCTCAACACTTCGACTATCAAAAAGATATTTTACTGATTTGACTTCGTTTTGAAGAACACAAAACAGTCACATACTAAGTGGCTTTATATGGAATCTCACCTCTGTTATGACAAACCAAGCTAAAAGATAACATATCTTTTATGCTTTCTGGATGATAACTGTGAAAACTATCTAGTGAAGGTTAGCAAACTGTACCTGGGCCCATTTTCTCATGACCTCTGAGTGATAAAGTTTACAATTCTGGATCATTATACGTTGTCAAATAACAGGTTTGCCTGGCCAGCCAACAAAAAGTAATTGAGGAGTTTTATGGTTTTACAATCCATGTTTCACCAAATTTTAGCTTTTTGAGCTGTTAGACCTGAACAGAATAGGTCAACACTGATGGAATAAGGCTGGCTGTAATCTTTCTTCAGTTTTTGACCACTGTTAAAATCAGAAAGATTAACAGAGAGGAAGGGTGATACAGGAGCGTAACAGCAAAGGGACTGGCATGGATAAGATGGTATTTCAAAGGAAAAGTAAAGGTGCTCACCTGTCTCTGAAGATCTTGGCTCACAGGAAAGACTCCAAAAGGGAGGATCTCCAACCAGATACCCTTCCCCAACAGCATTCAGCCCTTCAGTGAGGTCTAAGAGAGGTGCAGCCAGGCTGCACCCCTTCTGGTCACACCACTGAATTGCGTTCACCTGTGCTCCCAGGGCTGACCCAATCCTTTCCCCAGGTGCTCAATCAGTAGGTCAGGCCGTGACACAACAGTTACAATACAGACCACTTCTGTGTGTACAGGCCTTATATCTAAATGCAGCCTATAAGAACTATGTAATTTCACTTACACAGCCCAGGTTAGGTTCTTTAGTCTTATAGTACAATATTTTTGTAGTTCTGAAAATCTGTGTCTCAAATCCCTGATCTGCATTAATTTAAGCAATTTGATAGGCTCCTGTAAATGGGGAATTAAGAAATCCCTACCAGCTGGGAAGATTTATTAGTGGAAGCTTTGCTGACCTAAGGTCAGCAAGTCTTTTATTTTTGTAGGTATGAGGCCAAGATATGGAGAAACAGATTTGCCTCTTTTTCCAGTTCTCACTGCTTCACTTCAGCATTGGCTTCATCTGTTACATCCAAGTCATGTCGTGAAATATAGGATAAACTGGAGAGGAAACAAGCAAATGAACAACAAATCACCCCCCAAAAAAAACACTCAACCCAAACTAAATTATTCTTTAAAAGAAAACTCTTAGACTTTAGGGCAGCAGTGTCTGTGCACGTAAATCTCTATGGCTGCTTTTCCCTGAAGCTGCTCAATACCTACTGACTCTATCTTGGTGTTTTAGACAGTTTTGTCCTCAAATAACTTCATCCTCATGAAGTGTCTTATCTTGCCACTTTGAATCTGTATGAATCTAATAGTAATAAAGGTGTAGCAATGTATAGGCTCTAAGACAGGATGATTTACATTCATTCTTTTCCAGGCAAGCCTCTCTAAGAAGAGGAAACTATAAAGAAAAGAAGCTGCTTTGGCTACAGGAGACTAAAACCCCTGTAGGGTAAGAGAGTATTCAGTGGCAGCGAACACAAGAGATAAAAAGCCTTGTATGTGGTACTGTACTAACTAGCATGGTGTGCAAGACGCTTCTTTTTGAATTATACTCTTGTCTTAGAATTCAGGGCTTGCCTTAGAATTGCAGGCAAGCAGTGATAGGTGGGACTTCTCACTTAGTGAAATGCAGCTTCTCTGTGCTATAGGATATTTTCATTGATCTGAGAGGTATACTTTTCAGGAAGCCTGCTTCAGTGTTCTTCCTTCCGTATTCTCAAGTGAGGCTGGGCAGAAATACTGACTCTCTTCCAAGGGCATTCTTTATCCCTTTTTCACTTTTTACAGGATAGAGGAGCCACCTTTAGGGAACATTCTGTGATGTCATGCTGGTGGCCAAAGGAAAACTGATGGCTCTGAATTTTGTAAAAAGATGAGATCTCTCAGTTTTCCCCTGCAGTTTGCTTTCCACTGATGGATTTCTGTGAGAAACCTTGTATGCTTTTATTTGTTTGTTTTTACTAGAAATAGATATCTAAATAATATTCTAGATGGCTTTGTTTCTTGCTGAGCACAAGGCAAAACCTTACATTAGTCAAAATGTATCAGCAAGGATGATGCAGGACAGTCTGTGCTTTGATACCTGTGTGGTGTCTACTTCAGGTAAACAGTTTGGTTAAATAGGCTTCGCTGTAACCTGCCTGCACAGGCACTGAGGATCGTCTGCTTCCATGTACAGAGAAAGCAGAGATCAGTATTTGTGCTCCAGCAGTAAGATATTTCATGATAAAATACAGAGGGGAAGAAAGCTTTGATTCGAAGTGTTGGGTGAACAAAAAGACTCTATGATGAAAATGTGTTTTTCAAATTAGACATAGTGCAACTGTGGTAGCACTTGTTTTCAATGTACTTAAAACAGTAGAAAAGGACTTAAATAATCTCTGGAAAAATTAGCAATGATAGAACTAGTGTGCGAGCCAAATGCTTTTCCTTCGTATGAAGTGCCTAAACTCCTTGGTACAGACATAGTGAAAATATGCTAAGGGAAAATGAAGCAATTATAATATTGGAGAAATTATGAATCAGGGTTCCAAAGTAAATGAAGTGCTTAAATACATGCAAAATATATATTTATATACTGTTATGTTAGCAATGGTCTTCAGCAAAGTACATATTGGAATGAAACAGCTTTGTGAAAGAAAACATCTGTGGAAGAAAAATCCGTGATGGAGAAATCTTAAGTTTATAACTTGTACCTTAATATTTTAACATGGAATAAAATGAAAGATCTTTGAAAGCAAAAATACTTATTGTGTTAGGAAAATACACTTTTTCCACGTATTTGATATTAGGAAAGATTTTTAAAGCACAATAGGTACATTTTTTCCCCAGTCTTCGGTTGTTGTGGTTTTATGGAGGGAAAACAAAGCAAAAAAGGTACACAAAAATAAACAGTTGGGAGTAATTAAGATGTCTTCCTGTGTCCATCTATTCACATGCTTGGATTCTTCCTGATACGTAGGAGTCTAAGGCTGTTATTTCCTGTCTTATCTAGGTTGACTAGCCTTTGCAGCAGCCCTTCATGTAGCAGAAGACTATTGCAACTATTACAATGTCCCCTCAGATGGGCCTTGTTCCACAATTCATCTTTGTTAGAGGCAACCGGGTATAGCACCAATACGAAATAAAAGGTAGGAAAGTCAAAGATGGTATGTGAGGCTGAACCCACAGGCCAGTGTAGAAACACCCACCCTGTTTACTTCTCCTGTCTTCCCTTCATGAAGCAAGAGTTTTTCTTTTGAAATGTTCTCTTATAGGGCAGGAATAATTTTTCAGCTTCCTCAGCATTTTTTCCCCTCAAATTTCATAGCAGATGGCTTTTTGCTGTAGTCTTTATTGGACAGCTTAAAATCCTATGTGTATTTCATTTCCATGCTATTGAAAGGAGGGACTGGATAAGTTGTTTCATGAACTACTCTGTCAAATAGCCTGAGAGACACCTAGCCTCCCAGAAGATTTCATACATTTGAATCTCATCTATCAAAGGGAAGTCTGATATTTTCTAGGATGCCACAATTTGTGGAAATGAATGAGCTTAATTAAGCTCATGGGAAGCACTCAGAAATGGCTAGAGATAAATATCAAATGGGGTCAACACACTGTCATGAGACTTTTGGCTTATTACTGGATGTTCTCATCCCTTTGGGATGGCCTAGAGGGCAAGGACTTCTGAGAAGATTGGGGTCGGCCATGATTAAAGCTATATTTAGAAACTTTTTTAATTGCATAGACTTCAGGCACATTAGAGCTGGCTGATTTTTTTCTTTTTTTTTTTAATTTTTTTTTTTTTTTATGGAACAGTTTTCTGTTAGAAAACGTGTTTTAGTGGAAATCCAAATGCTTCGTGGGACTGCGGCTATCTGACTACAGCTTTTGATAAGAGGATGAGAAAATGAACTCAGTTTTTCGGTGTTTTAGTAATATGAGCGTCATTTGGACTATATATTCTTTATTAAACTATTTGACACGTTTCACATTGAAATTCCAAGCAGAATGAAAGTGATCATCCTAATCTACCAAGGTAAGAGATTAAGTATGGAATACTAAATATTTTATGTATTAAACAAATGGACGGTATTAAAATGGAACACTTTGATTGCCGAAAACATTTTCCCCATCATGTAACCTTTGTAGAAAGTTAGTTATTATTATTTCAAGTTGGAACAAAATCAAAATGAGCTTGAGGGATTGCAGAGGAGCAGGGTGGTGGCAGCAACTGAAGGAAAAGAGAAAAGCGCCTTTGACCCCAGTACTACAGGATAGCTGTGTTTCCGCAGAGAAGAAGACATTGGCCTGTTCCTAGGTACTTATTTGATATTACCGTGACTAGTTTCAACAGAAGCAATAATAGAACCTTACTGGCAAAACTTGCTTTGTCTCCAGACTTAGGGTGAATGTGATGGCTGCCTCGGATGATGCAACCACACTGACTTCCAAAAACAGGATTGCAATCTTCTGCATCTAGATAATAGCAATTGTTGTCAAAAGTGGAGCAGAAGCTCTCCTTGTATTGCTGCATGCCTGAGTATTTGTATTTGTATACTGGTGTTTTGAGTCTGCACTGCCTTCTTCAGAATACCAGGCCTTCTGTTCCACGTCACATAACTTCTGCGGTGCTGCAAAACTCCAGAACTAACTTCTTAACTTGTTTGGGGAATTTAATTCCTGTACTTACAACTTGCCTATCGTGCCCTTCCCAAGGAAGCTTGGAGAAATGTTTCTTGAGGTATCTACTCACAGATTTACTATTGCAACTTCCCAGCTACACAGATGGGCTGACTGGTCAGTTATGTGTGATTGTTCTCTTTGGAGAGAAAAGGATGCTTGCTGCCTCTCAGTTTTGACTTCAGTTTAAACTGTAGATGAACTGCTTAGGACCAAGAACTGAGCAAATAGTTCATGGTTGTAATGCTGGAAACACTGACAAGGAAAGTGTAAAAATGGAACACAAGATGAGAGAGTATCTTCTGTTAATTTATTATTTCAGCTTGTACTTGGAATTTCCTCTGAGGTGTTACTGCAGAGAGCTAAGAATCTGCCTGCTAGTGCTGTTTCTCAACAAGAATTCCACATCTAGGTTTGTGGTTCCTCGATGGGTTAGGGAGTGGCTGGTTATTTCTGAACTTTCATAGCACAGTGTAGTTTTGTACACTTGTTTTGTGGTCTTGCTTTGAGCTGGTCATTGTAAGAGAGAGCGCTAATGGAATACACCCAAGCTTCCTTGGATGTGGATTATAATGTGCCTGCTTAGAGTTTATGTGCAAAGAAAAACCTGCAGAGTGGGTGGTTTTGCATCTTCTCCCAAAAAATCAGTTGCATTGCAATTGGAAATCTAGAGTTGAACACTTTATAAGCAACCTATCAGAAGAGGTATTTTAGTGTTATGGTTTATTTGGGGATTTTCCTCTAGCAGCATGATTGCATTGCATTCACGGCTTGAGTATTTTCAAGTAGCTTGCCAGCACTGATAAATGTCATCAGGCATGGTTTGAAGCTCCAGAATACCAAGTTCATAGAATCAAATAATTGTTTGAGTTGGAAGAGACCCTTAAAGATCATCTAGTCCAACTCTCCTGCAATGAACAGGGACATATACTTCTAGATCAGGTTGCTCAGTGCCTGGTCCAGCTTGACCTTGATTATCTTCAAGGGCAGGGTATCCACTACATCTCTGGACAACTTGTTCCAGTGCCTCACTACCCTTACTGTAAAAGGCTTATTCTTTATATCCAATCTAAATCTCCTCTCTTTTATTTTGAAACCATTTCCCCTATCACAACTGACCCTGCTAAAGAGTCTCCCCCTTCTTTCTTACAGCCCCCCTTCAGATACTGAAATGTCACTCTCTGGTCTCACTAGAACCTTCTCTTCTCCAGGCTGAACAGCCCCAGCGCTCAGCCTGTCCTCGCAGGGGAGGTGTTCCATTCCTTGGATCATTTTTGTGGCCCTTCTCTGGACACACCCCAACGGGTCCACATCTCTCCTGTGCTGAGGACTTCACACCGGGACACAGTACTCCTGGTGAGGTCTCACAGGCATAGAGCAAGGAGGCAGGATCACCTCCCTTGACCTGCAGCCCAGGATACAGTTGGCTTTCTGGGCTGCAAGTGCACATTGCTGGCTCATGCCCAGTTTGCCATCCACCAGTACTCCCTGGTCCTTTTGGACAAAACTGTGCTCTATCCTTTTGTCCTCCAGCTTGTATTGAAAGTGGGGGTTTGGTGTGACTCAGATGCAAGGCTCTGCAAGACCATCTCCCAGCTCTGGATTACACTATGTGTAGTGGCCATAGAATAGAAGTAATATAATTGAAATAAAATATACTTAGCTTGCTTGCTGACCATTTTCACAAGTTGGGTTTTTTTTGTGTGCTGAAAATGTCAACAAAATCCAGCCTTAGTGCTCACACGTGATAACTAGGATGCATCAGCCATGCACACAGTTACATCAGCAGTGACAAGTTGCAAGCCTAGGTATTTCCATTTGCAAATCTAAATCTCAGGTTATGCTCCCCCTGTTTCCTGGTTAGTTCCAAGTTAGCAACCCCACCTTTACTGCTGCATCCAGGAGACTGACAGAGCTTCAGCCCATATTTCCTGTTTTGCCTTGGTAACTGTAAGTTCTTCATGCATCTCACTAAGAAGCAGATCCATACTTTGGACCCAACAGTTAAAATTGTGAAGTTGATGGATTTTTAAAGTTATTTTCATTATTTACATTTTTGCATTGTATTGGCACACGCGAGGTTTTTTTTCTTAGTACATAATTCACACTAAAAATGCACAGGAAAATGATTCGATACAATTTAATGTATGTGCTGCATTCTATCTTAGGGGGATGAATGTGTCATTCCATATGCTGTAGCTAAACATAAATGAACTGTTATTAATGACTGCCGTAATGTTTTCTAGCAGTTAGCTGGCTGTGATTCTAGGAATTTTTTTCCACTGTGTTTTGAAGGGTTAGGTTATTTAAACTTACTATCAAATAGAATCAGATCAAAGTGAGCTAATTTTTCTTAAACACTAATCATTTTAAGGCTATTGAACTAAATATAGAGGCAGTTCATTAAATCATTAAAATAGCCTGCAATAATGCTCACAAAGTCATTATAGTGCTATTCCCCAGACAGAGAGGTGGTGTTGCCTTAAGCACAGTTTAATCAAATTAGATGTTGGGCTACGTCCTGGGGTTTCTCCTATTGATATTCATTAAAAATACATGATTTATCACTAATCTCTGTAAGGTATATCCTACTCCTCCAAATGAATTTTGTAAATGTCAGGGGGAAGAAAACAGAATAGTTTATTGTTATAAGAATTTAAGTGTGGTGTGATCACATTTACATTTATATACTATGTAATTTAGCAATAGATAATATTTTTAATTTGCCTTTAAGTTTTTTTGTCCTTAGTTAAAACGCTAGCAAAAATGGAAAACCCTCAGGAACAGACACTTTATATGTTACTACTGTATAGGCATATGAATGAGCTTTAGAATTAATTATTTTATAGTTCTTCATACTGCTTGCTCTTATAGTTTGTCTAAGAAAGTTCACAGTTTCATTTCACGCACTCCTTTTGGCACAGTTTTTCTACTTCCTCTTGTTTTATTTAGAACATTTTAGTGTTGTTACTTCCGTGCCCTTCCCTATCCCTTTTTTTTGTTTTGTTTTACTTTTAAATATTTTCTTCAGTTTTCCTTTGGCAGGAAGCATCAGTGAGAAGACCAAGCAGATGAACAACCTTCTCTGTGCTGTACTTTTTTTAGTAATAAGTTCTTCATTTCTGTAATGTTCTGAAACACTTTACAAATGAATAGAATCGTAGAATCATAGAATCACTAAGGTTGGAAAAGACCCACAGGATCATCCAGTCCAACCATTCACCCATCACCAATGGTTCTCGCTAAACCACGTCCCTCAACACAACATCCAAACGTTCCTTGAACACCTCCAGGGTCGGTGACTCCACCACCTCTCTGGGCAGCCCATTCCAGTGCCTGACCACCCTTTCAGAGTAGTAGTATTTCCTAATAGGAATAGGAATAGATTGATCATGTCACCTCGCACCTAGGCCTGCAGCTGATTAATAGTGCAGTGAGGCTCTGCTACACTTCAGACAAGGAATAAACACATTTATGATGACAGTGATAATTTGGAAGCAGTACAATCTAATTGCTCAAACTGGAATTTGCCTGAATTATCCTGACTCTTGTAAAGAGCTTTGTAAATCTAACTCTTCTTGGTAGGGTTGTTATTACTTAGAATGTCTGATAGCACTTGGAACCTCAGATAAATATCCTGAGTGATCCTTCTGTTATTCTGAGAAATTCTTCATATCAAGTTGTGTCACTTCTTTGCAAAAAAAAAAAGCCACCTACCAAACACACAGTTACGGCTGCCTGCAGTGCTTAAGCAAACAACCAAAGCCCTGCAGGGTTATCTGGGGCTCACAGTCTTCTAAAAATCTTCTGTCAAAACTTTGAGCTTACCTGATGCTTCTTAGCTTATGGGATGTGATGGTAGGTGGACACAAACCAGTAAAAAAATACCGAGTATTAGCCATGTTACCACATAATTGTCACTTCTTAATAGTTTTCTTGTAATTACTGTGACATTCACATAGTAATCCTTGCACTAGGAACTTCGGTTGTGGCTTTAAAATACTGTTCAACTTGCTTTTGTCAGATGTGCCAAAAGATATTCCCAGTCACACCAAGGCAAATTTGAGCAAACCTCTCTGCTGTTGATTTACACTGACACACCTGAAAGAAGATCTTACTTCTACATATTTTAGAAAGTGAAAGCATTCTTCAAGGCAAATAATTACTCTGCTGAATATTTGAATACCAATGTCTTTGGTTTCATTGGGCTATAGTTAAATGTAACTGTGTTCAAGCCATTTTCAGGTGGTGGTGTTGGAGTTCCACCCTGTCTCCCTTGCGCCGGCATGTGAGTTTCTCATACATATGTCTGTTCAAGAAACTAAATCTGTATAAAGCTGTACTAGCAGCTGAGCTCTCACTGTGGAATTTGATGAATGCTGATTCTGGGTGCAAGACAGTGGACAGTTATTTACAATGTGGTGAGAGAAAGCTAGACCAGAACAGTTCTAGTTGGGAAGGGCTGAAAAGGAAACTGAGCTTGTGTCTCAGTTGAAGAACAGTAGTTGCTTTGGTCATGATCTTAGTTTTGACCATGTATGCCTTTCATGTTCTATTTTTTGTCCTATGCTTGGAGAAAATACTTGTAATCAGGAGGTTAGAAAATCTGAAGTTTTTGTTTCTAACCTTCTATCCCTGCTGGTAGTGTGAAGGGAAGCTTGAACACACAACCTGACTCCATTGACAGATTTCTTGGTGGAATTCAAAAGGTATGGTGCGATTAGAAAAGAACATACCCTTTTCTTGACTGTCTAATAATGGCATGCTTTTTAAATTAGTCACATGACTGTTCTGGAATGGAAAGTGTGCTTTATTTACTTTTGGAATGCCTTGAGTTGGCAAAATTAGACTAAAGGAAGCAATCACGGAGCTAGCTGGATGGCACAAAAGATTTGTATCATTGTAGGTGCTGCTTCCATAGGGTGCAGCCTGCATGTGAGCAGCTCTGGCTGCTTGCAACCTCAGTGGAGTCTTTGTGTCCATCTGTCAGTCAGCCCACAAGCCTTAACTCTGCAAATATACATCAGAGAATCACAGAACTGTAGGGGTTGGAAGGGACCTCTGGAGATCACCAAGTCCAATTCTCCTGCTAAAGCAGGTTCCCTACAGTAGGTTGCAGAGAAAAGTGCCTAGACAAGTCTGGAGTACCTCCGGGGGAGTCTCCACAACCTCTCTGGTCGGCATGTTATAGTGCTCCATCACTCTGACAGTAAGTAAATTATTTCTGGTGTTAATCTGGAACATCCTGTGTTCCAGCTTCTGCTTGTTGCCACTTGCTCTATTGCTGCAAGCCACCAAAAACAGTCTGTCTGCATTGACTTGCCTCCTGCAGTTTAGGTATTTACAAACAGTTATGAGAACCCCTACCAGCCTTCTCTTCTTCAGCCTGAACAGTCCCTGGTCTCTCAGCCTTTCCTCATATGGAAAATGCTTCATCATGCTTAATTTCATACTTGTGAGAAGCCCAGCCTGAATGAAATCCTATTAAACTGTGAGTCTACAGATAATTAAACACCTGCCTTTCAGTATTGTATTGTTGTTTTAATTTTAATGAGATTATGTATAGTGTATTAGAAAGTACACATCTGTAGGATTGGTTCTACCAATCTGGGGTGGGGAGGACACAGTTGAAATATTCTTTTGTGTTCTGTGGTTTCCTGTAAAAATCAGTAAAGTGTCGATGACAGCATCTAATTTACCTGGATTTACTGATTCACATGAAAAAATGTATTTTCTAAAATAAAGGGAGAGGTTCAATAGGGCAGCTGGCTGTTATCCATAGACTGTTCAGCTCCAAAAGCCTTAAACTAAGTGAAGAGAGATGCACCTTAATTATTTGCAATAACTAGCTTTGAAAAGAAAGTAATAAACGGGAGTTCTTACGAAGTCTCTTCTTAAGTAGCTAAATGCACAGTCCACCTGGGACATTGCTTTAAAATTCATTTCATCCTCAGTAATTTGATCAGAGAGAGTTGTATTGGTCATTTCTCTTGTGTATGAACTGTGTTGCACCTAAGGGCAAGGAACATTTATTTTCATGATTAATGCCTGTAAGTTTCATGGTCTAAGGAGAGAGCCCTAGATTTATTTGGAGTGAAGAGTGGGAAAAACAGCAGTATCATTCAATTTATGTAAACACTTTGACTATTGCTCTTCTCCATTTGTGCACAAAGATCTTGTATCACCTGCTGATACACTGGCAAGAATATTTGTAGTTGTGGTTGTAATTTTGAGGTGTGTGAGTTCCAAAATGAGTAATTTTATGCAGAAACCAGTGTGCATTTGTGTAACTTATACTTTTCAAAGGTGAATATCCCCAGAATTATGATAATAATTGTTAATGAAAGATTTTCCTCTGCTCTCTGTGGCATCCATCTGACCAGACGAAGAAATCCAGTGAGAAGTTTTGCATTGTTGTAGTGAAAGTTTGTGTTCTCATTGCAATCTCCAATTTGTTGAAATTCAGTCTGAAATATGTATGTACCAAAGAACAAATGAAGAAAAATCCACCTTGGAAATGGTGCTGCATGGCATGTATCTTGGCTTGGAAGAATTTTGAATGAATTTTAAATGTTCTTTTCTTCTTTGCCTTCCGCTCTCTGGGAAAATGAAGTATTAGTGTACTTTATAGTCTCTCATTGCAGCGTCCTTTTGCCTTTCTCTCATGTTGACTCTTGCAGTGAGCTGCATGTCTTTTATTTCCCCACCCAAATCCTCCACACCCATATGGTTTGTGTAAATGCTAAAACAGTCATTCTTAATTTGCTGGTATGTTTTTACATTGTTTTTTAATTTTTTCTCCCTGTTTCCCCCAGTTACCATTCACTGAAACAGCAGTTTGTTGGCTTGTTAGGTGAGATACGCAACAAAATGACAGGAATGCATTTAGGGGGCTGAGTGAATGGGGGAAGAGAAAGGAAGTAGAGCCCTCATCCATAGATAACCAGGAGAAGTCTTAAGAATAGGTTCATCTATTGTTACTGCCACCAGCACAACAAAATATTTATCCTTTGGTACCAAAAAGTGGCTAGCCATTACTCCACTGTGTTAAGCAATTAATGAATATAGAACAATAAAATGATTGGTGTCTTGTTGAACTGGCAGCCCAGGAAGTGCTGTTTTAATACCCGTGGTCCTGTTTTCTAGCATGTAGTTGATTTTTGGATGTTGACAACTGGCTTTCTTCAGCACTGTTTTAATGCTGTTCTTACGTTTCTGTCTTTGTGGTAGTGAAGTCATCTTCACTGCTGGGACCGTGTTGTATGGTCCAGTGTCTTGGAGAGAGAATGGACCTAACTTTGAATAGTGGATGTAACCCACAGAAGACAATCGGTATTAGTTCCTCAGTTGATAGGCAGGGAGTAAGCTGTGACAACACAGCTGTATTTTCACTTCAGATTTTGGCATCTTGCTGTGCAGCAGACTCAAGTTGTCTGGTTCCCATTTGAGACAAATGTCACTAACTTTGAGATGGTGAGCCTGGTTAAACGAATTGTTTCATTAAGACATAATTGATCTAAATCACTCCAATGTAAGCTGTGACTTAGAAGAGAAGATAGTAGAAGAGAAGCTCGGTAGAGCTAATGAACATCCATGACAGATATGCCATCTCCACACAGCTAATCCACTACAAAAGCAATGCTGGTAGAAACAGTGCCCTTTGTTTCCATTTGAGACACTGCTGCTACAATTTATTTGAAGGCTTAATTTTACCATGTGCAGAAGAAGAAAAATACTAAATATTGTGGTGGTTTTTACTTAATGAGTTCCAAAGGAACGATACAGCAAAAGAGAGAAGCGGCTTTGTTTTACCAAAGAAGAGGAAGTAGTAATCTCGGGAGAGTCTCTGAGGATGTTTGCCACAAAGCCAAGTCCTGAGACTGTATACGGTATAGCGCAGGGTGGAGTTCCCCTCTCACCTCAGCACATGAAACATGCTTCTTGTGACCTATTGCATAAGGATCATCTGCTACGCACATTTCCCCCCAAAAAAACCTGCAAATAGAATAAAACACTTCTTTGTTATTTTGCAGGAAGATAAATATTTGAAACATACATTTTTTACTTGACAACTTGTATGGCAGATTGATTTTGAAAGGTGGACGAAGGAGTATTATTTCCATTAATTACACTATGATTATTTTCCAGCAGGACAAATTAGCCCCTGCTGAGCTCCAGGCTCCCACAGTTAGTCTGCTACCTGTGCTTGAATTCAGTATCCAAAGCTTTCTTCAGTCTATCTTTCAGAGAACCACAGAATGGCTTGGATTGGAAGGGACATAAAAGCCCACCCAGTTCCAACCCCTTGCCATCATATGGTTGCCTCCCACTGGGTCAGGCTGCCTGGGGCCCCATCCAACCTGGCCTTGAGCACCTTCAGGGATGGGCATCCACATGTTCTCAGGGCAGCCCATGCCTGTGCCTCACCACCCTCTGATAAAAATTTTCCTCCTAATATTAAAACTAATTCTCCTCTCTTTTAGTTTAAAACTATTCCCCTTGCCCTGTAGCTATTAGACTGTGTAAGAAGTTGTTTTCCCTCCTGTTTATAAGTTCTCTTTAAGTACAGAAAGGATGTGCTAAGGTCACCCCAGAGCCTTCTTTTCTCCAAACTGAACAAGCCCAGCTCCCTCAGCCTGTCCTCGTAGCTGCAGCCCTCTGATCATCTTCATGGCCCTCCTATGGAGCAGTTTCATGTTTTTCTTGTGCTGGGGGTCCCCAGCCTGGATGCAGTACTCTAGATGAGGCCTTACAAGGGCAGAGCAGGAGGCAATCACCTCCCTCATCCTGTGGGCTACCCTTCTTTTGATGCAGATCAGGATGAAGTTGGCCTTCTAGGCTGCAAGCACACACTGCTGCTCAAGTGAAGCATTTCATCCACCACAAGCCCAATGTCCTTCTCAACAAGGCTGCTCTCAAGGAGCTCTTCTCCTGGTCTGTACATATCTGGGATTTCCCCACCCAGGTACAGCACCTTGCACTTCACCTTGATGAACTTCATTAGGTTCTTGTGGGTCCACCTTTTGAGCTTGTTCATGCCCCTGTGGATGGCATCCCTTCATTCTGTTCTATCAACTGCACCACTTAGCAAGTTTGCTGATGATGTTAAGCTGAGGGTGCACTCAATCCAACTGTCAATCCAATGCCAATGATAAAGATGTTGAAGAGCACCGGAGCCAGGACGGACTCCTTGGGGACACCACTTATCACCAGCCTCCACCTGAGTATAGAGCCTTCAGCTACAATCCTCTGGCTGCAACCAATTCCTTATCCATGGAACAGTCCAGCTTTTGAATCCACAGATTTCAATTTAGAAATAAGAATATGATGTGGGACCATATCCAGGGCTTTGCAGAAGTGAAGGTAGATTACATTGGTTGCCTTTCCTTGGTCCACCAATGCCATTGCTCCATCACAGAAGGCCACCTGATTGTTGAGGCATGATCTGCCCTTGGTGAAGCCCTGCTGGCTGTCTTGGATCACCTTTGCATCTCAGTGAGCCTTAAAATCTCCCCCAGGATGATCTGCTCCAAGATTTCCCCAGGCACAGACATAAGGCTCAATGGCCTGTAGTTCCCCATATCTTCCTTTCTTGCTTTCTTAAAAATAGAAGTGATGCTGACCTTTTACAATCACCAGGAACTTCACCTGACAGCCAAGACATTTCAAGTGTGATAGAAAGTGTCTTGGCAACCACATGAACCAGTTCCTTCAGGACCCTGGATGTGTGTCATCTGGCCCCGTAGGCTTGGACGCAATCAGCCTCATCAGGTGGTTTTAAACTTGCTCTTTTCTAAAAGTGGGAGGAATTTTGCTCCCCATTCCCTACTTAGAGGTTTAGATACATGAGAGATGTGGGAAGCCTTTCTGCTACTGATGACTGAGGTAGAGAACTTGTTGAGTACCTCAGCCTTCTCTATGTCCTTTGTTGTCATTTATCCCCTCTCATTTTTCAGAGAGGTACACTCTCTTTGGCCTGTCTTTTCTAACCAACATACCTGTAGAATCTCTTCTTGTTATTTTTCATATCCCTTGCAAGCACAGTTTCATCTGTGTCTTGGCTTTCCTGATCCCATCTCTGCACATCTGGATGGTATCCCTGTATCCTTCTCAGGCCATACATCCCTGCTTCCACTGCCTGTACATGTTCTTCTTACCTCTCAGTTTAACCAGTAGGTTCTTGTTCAGCCATGTTGGTTATCTGCCTCCTCTGATGTCTTACGCTGAGGGATTGAGAACTCTTGTGCTCTCAGACAGAAGAGCTGTCCTTGAAGAGCTGCTAGCAATTTTCAGTTCCTTTCCTTTCCAAGGACAATTTCCCAAGGGATCTTATCCAGTAATTCCTTAAATAGCTGGAATTTTACTCTCCTGGAGTTCAGGGTGCTAACTTTTTTTTACCAGGCCCATCCTCCTCATAATCACAAACTAAACTGTGATCACTACCACCCACCATTCCTCTAGTCTTAACCTCTTTAAGGAGTTACTCTGTGTTGGTGAGCACCAGGTCCAGAAACATTTCTCTGTTTTGTTTGTCCACACCTGGACCAGGAAGTTACCCTCAATGCACCCACAGGAGTCTCTGGGATTCCTTGTAGCCTGTTGTGTTTCTTTCACATCAGATACCTGAGCGGCTGAAATCCCCCATCAGGGTGAGCGGCTGTGAGTGCAATGTTTTTTGCAGCTAAAGTTAGAAGGCCTCATCAACAGGTTCCCCTTGATCCCCTTGGCCTGTAGTGGACCTCAGCCACCAGTTGTCCTTTATTGGTCCAGCCCCTAATTTTAACCTACAATCTCTCAACCTGTTTGTGACTGTTTCTCAGAGACAGCTCTCTGCAGTCCTTCCACAGGGCAACACCCACACCCCTCCTACCTTGTTTATCCCTTCTAAAAAGCTTATAGCCCTCAATCATGGTACTCCAGTTATGTGTTTCCATGATAGCATATGATTGTAGTTTTCCAGTTGCACCACGGTTTCCAGTTCCTCCTGCTTATTTCCTATCCTGTGTGCACTGGTGCAGAGGCAGTTCAGCTGGGCTATCAGCTGTGTTACCTTCTTGGAGGAGCCCTCTCAAATTTCCCTGGGACAAATATGGGACAAATTTTTCTTTGACTCCCCTCTGTCACTCAAAAGTACATCCCTTTCCCCCAACAAATTTAGTTTAAAGTTCTGTTAATCAGGTCAGCCAGCTTTCTGCCCAGAACAGTTTTGCCCCTCCCAGTCAGTTGTGTCCCACCTGATGTCAGCTTGCCTGGTTTCTCGAAGTTGTGTCTGAATTCACAGAATCCAAAACCCTGAGCACCACATCATTCATGCACCCATTCATTCAACTGATCCATTCCTCTCTTTCTACTTGAGTCCCAGCCTCTAACCAGCAGGACTGGAGAGAACACTGCACTTTAATAAGAGCCACTTGTATATGTCAAGGCTCCTAGGCCTGACCATAGATACACGTAATTTCAGTAGAATGCCTGCCTACTGGGCAAGGTATAATTAACTTCTTTTCTATTGTATTTGAGATTAAAAAACCAAGAAAACATACTTACAGAACTTTCTTAAAATATTTTTATAAGGGTTGTAACATCACATAGAAGCGTCTGTATTAGTGAACATTTGAACATATACGCACAAACATACAAAGTGAGTTCAACTCTAAAGCATCTGCTTATTTGATTGGTAAATTAGGTATTTCCCTGTTTTGCTATTGTCTTGACTTTTTTTCTCTGGGGTGTGTGAAATTCTCCAGACATTCATGAGCTTATCTGCTCCCGGGCTGCATTTTTACTGTTCCGCTAATTGAGCTGGAGTATGTGAATATATTTTACATGTTAGTGAGAGAGATCCAGCATGGCTATGTAGTGTGAATGAGAATTTATGTTCAAGGTACCATTAAGAGTGCATGATTTGCCCAAGGAGATCATTTTACTACAAATTCATGGCTGGTTCTAGTTCTGGTCATATCTTTTCAGCTTAGGTGGGTTTTGGCTATTGCAAGTTTTTGTGTCCCTCCCTCTCATCTCTTGCCCTTTCCACCACTGGTATTTGTGAGAGCATTGGGACTTCAGGTTGCTCTCGATGCCTTCCCAAGGGATGTTTCCCTTGCATGGAATGACTTGCCTATCACTGCTATTTATAACTGCTGAGCTTACCAATTCACTTTTACCTTCTGATGAGCAAGGGGTATGGTGACACTGGTGTAGCTGAATCCTCTTTTATCTATAACTGCAAATTTACTTTCTGAATCAACACAGTTTGGGACACTTCACCACTTTGATTACGCCTCTAGAATTAACATTAGCAAGAGGCATACCTTATTTTAATGACCTCTGCTTCATAATTTGAATTCTCTTGTATATAACTTTGTGCCTGCTCTGTTCGCCCAGTATTTACACTGTCCCTGCAAAGCACCTACTGAGTTACTGTCTCATTGCCTAATGTTGAGGAATCTTTATAGTTTCACTGGCGACCTACCAGCAGTGCGCCATCTTTTCCTTTTGTGTACTTTTGCTCAGTCTTTGACTCTTATTCCATTTTATATTTCACAAATCAATTAACCTTGCTGTTCTGTTTAACATTAATATCACCTGTGCCCAAAAGTTGGAATGATTTTTTTTTTTTTAATAAGAAAAGAAGTTTTAAGGCTTCAGAAGGTAGAAAAAGTCAAAGTCCAGACTGCCTGGAGAACTTTGATTCAGTAAAAAGCAGTCACAAGCTTTAATCAAATGATTATCTGTTAGTTCTCCTTATCATTGTTCCCACTTGACTCCTTCCTGCATGCATGTAAAGCACGTACAATGACCATTTTGTAAAAATAATAATAACAATAATAATAATAAAAATCTATTAACATACTTCAATTTTATTGTCCTGCTATTGCCAGCTGTTTCACTTTACAATAATTCTGTGGCAAATTCAAGATACTATCCTGTTTTCAGGGCCTTAATCATGTGAAAGGACATGAAGCTAAAGCTTAAAAGATTTCTCAGTGTAAAGTCATACTTCGCTTCCACAGCTCATGGAGAAAAAAGGAATCTGAAGGTGGGATGATAGTAGTATATGGTCACGTAATTAAAGATTTGTTTCAATATGTCCCAAGGGTCAAACTCAAGCAATCACTGATAATCTTCATCTTTCTATTTCTTAACCTTTTAAAACTTGAAGTTGACCAGCTAAAAGATTAAACTCACATTGGGTTTAGTAAATAACTTCCCATGTTTTGAAGATAATGGAAGGCTGTCTCTTTGGGTCTGCCCTAGGGATTTTCACATTAATAGAACAATTGAAAGCTGCAGCAAATTGTCACTCTCTGTACAGCCTGAAAGTAAGCAGATTTGCTCAGTTTTGCAAGAGTTTTATAGATATTTCCTGACCGTACAGGTGAAGCTTAAAGATACTGAAGTCCATTCCAAGGTTTGGATATGAAGTGTGTAAGTGCTTCAGCGTCCACCCAAAGGAAGGATGACAAGAAGATCTGCAGGATACAGTGATTGCTCCCTTTGTAAGAAGGGTGAACAGTACTTGTTGGCAGCCTGTTCCAGAACTGGGAAGACTTCTGTTCAAGTGCTTGACCACCAGGTTTCTGATGAGAGTATGAGTATCATTCTCCAATGAGAACACAAAGAAGAAGAGCTTTTTGTGGATTTTAATCTGCAATGGAGATTTCCCAAGCCAGCATTGTAAAAAATGAAGATAATTGAATTGCAACTGGAATTAAATTGTTTCTTTTATCTAGATACACTGGATTCACTATGCTGTATCAGTACGACACAACAGCAAAGTGAATTACCATGAGCCCCCAAACTATTTTTAGGGAAGGAAAAGATATGTAGATGTGAGTTAACATATTTTGACAGCTGTTTGCCAAAGTCTTTCATTACATCTGTCTCTGCATTAAAGGGGGACAACATTTCTTTTTTCATTTCCTTTCATAAATAGAAAACTAACTGTGGAGACTTGCAGAAAGTGCAGATATAACTCGCTATGTATTGTTAAGGCTGTCTGTGATAAATTTATCAAGCTTAGACAAAAAGTACTCTGAAATCACAATGAATCCATCTTAATTAACATTCTTTAAGTGACAGGTACACCTGTTTGGAAGTGGGAAGTAAAAAATAGGCAAGTTTTTCCAAAGTGCAGCAGTTGTGCTCTCTGCTTATAAAGGAAGGTGTAAAATCCAAACAACATTTAGATTCATGCTCCGTTGCTGGTTACCACCTTTCAGAGATCAAATTCATCTGTAAAAAGATACTGGACTGTTAGAGAGAAGTTATCCCTGATGACTGGTGTAATCTGGCAGCAGTTTCAACTTCACCTCATATAGAGTCCAGCTCTGCAATAGTTACGACATATTCTGTTTATAGAACACTCCAGCCATAAAACTACCTTATAAAAGGTATCCATCCAGACAGAGCTTATCTCTGCTGGTGCCATGGTGTGCACTTGAGTGGAAATTGTCAATATCAGTAGAGAGAGGCAGAAGGTGAACAGAAAAGACGATGCAGAGCAAGGAAAAAGAAACAGTTAGGAGAAGGAGGGGGGCATGTGGACATGTTAGAGCAATGTGCTGAGTTGCCTTGGTAAGAATATACCAGAACGATGAGGATGAAAATGGAAATTACTGCGCTTGTGCATGAAGGCAGGTGGACCTGTTGATGGATACCTGTCCACTGAGAAGAATGTCCAACAAGCTTGCATTTCACTGTTTTCCTCCAAATTCCTGACCATAGGCAGCACAGGGGAATCACAGAATCATAATGTCACCAAGGTTGGAAAAGAACTCCAAGATCATCCAGTCCAACTGTCCATGTTGCTGATCAACTGGCAGCGAGAGGCCTTACATGGCAGCTTCTCCAGGGCTGAACAAGGTTTGTGTGAAGGGAGAGCATGGTGAGCACCAGAGTATCCATCACTGCCAACCAGTCTCCCAGAGGGAGACGGCCTTCGTATGTATTTGAAGACCTACAGTTGTAAATTGTGATTTAGTTGTTAAATTGTTACCTGCAGTTTCAGCTGCTACTGGGGCACTAGGGAAGTTTTCAGAGTCACTCTCTACCTTTTGAACTACTTCTTTGATGTCTCTCTCTCCTGTTAGGTTGTAAATAGTTTTAAACTTCTGCTTTTCCTGTGTGCTTTTCAAATGCTGCCCTCCACCCCTGCCTTTCAACCTTTCCTGTGTTTTTCTCCCACCTCTCTGAGTTTTTTGACTGCTGAGATTAGCCTTCTATTTTTGCCAATACTCCTTAGGTTTAAACTCCAACAACAAAAATAGAAAGAAGCTACATTAAAGTGAGTTCTATCTTTCTTGATGTGTTTTCCAAGAAATACAATTAAACTTTCAAAGAAAGGCAACTTTCAAATGTCAGTATCAGCCTATTTCCTTAACTGATTCAAGTTGTTCCAGAGTTTCCTGAGTTTTTCTATTAAGCTATGCAGATATGAAACATTCCTCCTTCAGTCTGAACATGTTCAGACCTCTCGGAGGTGGAGCATGATGGAATCTGAGTGATGGACAGTAACTCATTGCTGTTGCAAGTTTCCTTAACAGAAAAGGATGTCAAATTTTTCACCAGGTGACAAATCTTAGATAGTTAAAACTTCAAAACACAGATATTTGCTTTGTTGTTGTTGTTGTTGTTGTTGTTGTTTTGCCTAAAATGGCATCTGCTTTACTTTGTTCCTCTAATTTTCATGGATGTGGTAACACAGAGATCTGTCTAAATTGGCACATTAAAATTAAGTCAGTGCAGAGTGCATAGCTCTACATTTTGTTTTGATCTGTAAGCTAATGTGCAAGTGTAAAAGTGCCCTTCCTTCAGTCCTCAGTTGCACTGCAGTGGATGTCAGTGGAAGGTGTTCATGGAGACTCTAATTGTCTTAATGATCTCACTGTTTTAGTGATAACCCCATTTCCTGTACATTTACAGCCTCATTACATCGTTGTTCTGTAGGGACATGTGTCCTGTTTTAGGGCTAATATGTATATTTCCCTCCCTTTCTTCTGTTTCTTTTTCTTTATTTTTAAAGAAAATATTATTTTTTTTCAGCAGCTCCAAATCCTACTCTTTGCTATTCACCATTTTCCCATTTTATCTGTGATAATGCTTTCAGCAGAACAGCTGATGCTGACTTTTTATCTGCCATTGTTCTGCTTTGGCACTGACATCCAAAGGTAGGTGAGAGAGTTTTCATTTCTTGACCATTATTTGAGATTCTAACTTGGGTAGGTTTCACCGCCTTGGTTAAAACTCTGGGCATGAACTGAAGATTCTCTTTTACAGTCAAACACACAAAAAAAGTTCAGACATTGCAGGATTTGGATGTACTGTTCAGGCTCAAAAAATACACCAGGTAGGAAGAATGGAGACAGTAGCTTTGAATTTAGCACACCAGTGGTGTGTGGGCTTAAATTTACAATGTCTCAGTCTTATTATTCTCCTGCACTTTCCAGTAGTGGTCATGTTACTGCTCTTTTGATGTTATTGATGGAAGAGCCTCAGATTTAGTCAGATGTGACTTTGACTTCTGCTAGTGTCGCTTCCAGATTAGATTAGAGATTAGGTTTGTCATCTTTTTTTATTATCCCATGTTTCTTCTCCTACCTCTATATATTTGAGTCTACTGACTGCTGCCTTCAATTTGATTTCAAATCTACTGCATTCAGCAACAGATAAATCTGTGGTGGATTCCTTGTGATCTAAGCATTTGCTTCCTTTTAGTCAGTGATTGCCCAGAACATTCTGGGATATGCATCCTTGCCTATTCCAAAATGCTCAAGCCTTTTCTTTTCAGCCACTTAGACAGTGGAAGGTGATGGGAAAAAAAAAGAAGTGTGAGATCTGTGATTATTTGAATATGTTTGTCTGTTGCTATACGGTTGCTTCCCTATATCAGGCTTCTGAATTATCTTCCTCAATCTTTGGCTTAAACCTTTTGCTTATATTGGAGAAAGATTGGAGAAAGACATTTTCTATGTCAGTAACATTCTGATAAATCTGAATATTCATTTCTGTAGTCCAACTTTCCAAAACCTGATTTTTCATAAAGGGTATTTATAAAAACAGGTGAGGATGACCTGCTTGAGTAATTTTTGTGGCTATTGTTGCTTGCATTTGCTGATGTGAAGTATGGATTGTAAGTACTAGATATTGTGATGCAGGGATGTGTATTAATAGGATCGGTATCTATCATATGGTAACTTGAGCTCACATAAGCAGTGACTTAACATGGTATGTGAAACATCTGGACAACCTTAAGCAATGGCCTGATTTCAATTGAATCCTTATTTGAAGTACACTAGTCAATTTAAGAAGTAGAAACAGCAGCATGTAACTCATGACAGATTTCATAAATAGAATAATTCATTATTAAAATAATGCAGAACTTTAAGTAGAACAGTACGCTGATACCCTTTTGGTTTCTGCGCAGGTAATACTGAATACGTACATAGAATCCCACTTACATATCCCACAGAAATTTGAGTGAAATTGAAGATTTCAGGAAATTGTGATTCCTAATTGACTACAGCACAAAATAGGCAGGCTTGCCAAGTAAGTTTTTTTGTTAGCTAACTCATCTCTAAAATGTTTATTTAAGCTGATGTTGTTCTAAATACGTGAAGGAGCATAAAAATTTAAATTAGAACTTAGTAGTTTGATTTTTGTTTTCTCCAAATAATTAAACAGATATAAACCTTTGTGGAAGTATAAATATTGTCACAAAAGTGCCCTGCTTCCATGTTGCTCATTCAATTGTTTCTTAGGAGCAGCTGAAAGAGAGTCGTGCCTTCTTGTACCACAGTGACAGAGGTGTCTGTGTCTGGCTCCTTCTCTGTTGGCCAAGGAAGCACTTGCCATAGCTGCTGATCCTGCAGTGTCAGAGGGAAGAACTGGGAGGCACACGGGCTTCAGCTCTCACCCTCTTCACACAAAAGCAGCCAGCTAATCTCTGTCAGTACAAACAGTTGGCTTGAACTTGCTTAGCTGATTTTTCTGACATGGATTAGAGAATGAGCATCTGAAAAGACAGACCAAAGAGAGCACACTCCCTCGGGTAAATGAGAAGAGAAAAGTAGCTACAACATGGAGAAGGATGAGGCATGAAACGAGTTCCTTGTCTCAGTCTTCACTGGCGGCCAGGCTTCTCATGCCTCTCATATTGCTGAACCTTGCATCTCTGAATCTCTACGTGAGAGCTGGGGGAATAAAACCCCTCTCACTGCAAGAAAAGAGCAAGCCTGAGACTGCCTCATGGGACTGAATGTGTGTAAGTCCATGGGGCCCAATAGCATGCATTCCAGGATCTTGGAGGAACTGGCTGATGTGGTTGCCCACCCACTAAACATCAGCTCTGAAAAGTCGTGACAGTAAGACACAGTCCACAGTGACTGGAAAAAGAGAAACATCACTCCCATTTATAAGTAAGGGAGAAAGGAGGACCTGAGGAACTACAAGCTGGTGAGCCTCACCTCTCTGCCCTGGGGCAGATCCTCCTGGATGATATGTTAAGGCACATGCGAGATGCAGAGATAGTCTGAGACAGCCAGTATGGCTTCACCAAGGGTAAATCATGCCTGACCAATCTGGTGAACTTCCATGATAGAGTGACGGCAACAGATATCATCTACCTAGGCTTCTGCAAGGCCTTTGACGTGGTCCCACACCACATCGTTATCTCTAAGATGGAAAGTTATAGATTTGAAGGCTGGACTATTCAGTTGATAAAGAAACTGACTAGAAGGTTGCAGCCAGAGGGTTGTGGTCAATGGCTCTATGTCCAAGTGGAGGTCGGTGATGAGTGGTTTTTCCCAGTAGTCTGTCTTGGGACTGGTACTCTTTAACATCTTTATCAGTGACATGGACTGTGGGATTGAGTGCACCCTCAGCAAGTATGCTGATGACACCAAGCTGAGTGGTGCAGTTGATGTAACAGACTGAAGGGATGCCAGCCACAGCGACATGAACAAGTTCAAAGGGTGGATCCACAACCTAATGAGGTTCAACAAGGCCAAGTGCAAGGTGCTGGGCTGGGGAAATCCCAGATATGTACAGACCAGGAGAAGAGCTCCTTGAGAGCAGCCTTGTTGAGAAGGACATGGGGCTTGTGGTGGATGAAATGCTTCACTTGACCCAGCAGTGTGTGCTTGCAGCCTAGAAGGCCCACTTCATCCTGATCTGCATCAAAAGAAGGGTAGCCCGCAGGGTGAGGGAGGTGATTGCCTCCTGCTCTGCCCTTGTAAGGCCCTATCTGCAGTACTGCATCCAGGTTGGGGACCCCCAGCACAAGAAAGAAGTGGAACTACTGGAACAGATCCAGAGGAGGCCATGAGCATGATCACAGCTGGAGCACCTTTCCTATGAAGGTTGTGTAAGAAGCCTCTAGTTTTGGAAATTACCAGCTCACCATGAATTACTTATCTATAGAGATGACCAGAACTGGCAGATGTATACTCATCTCAAAAAAGAGTTTCACAATCTATCACATTCCAGACAGTCTTGCATTCAAAAAATTGTTGTATTTCACTCTGAACACTATTTTGAACTGAGTTCAAAGCAACTACATTTGATGCAATTGCTCGTTTGTAATATGAACTATTTTCTACTCCACAACTAAAGCTAAGTACGTCAGAAAGAAATATCAGAAAGTTACTTCTCTTGCACTTTGGAAAGACTACCTCTTTTCTTGGGCAGGAAACAAAAGCTTATGGTACAGAACATATTTCTTGGAACCTCAACTCCATAAATAACTCTTCTGCAGAGCACGTAAAATGCAGTGAATTTCTAAGTCTAATTTGGGCCACAGAGGAAGTTTTTGCAGAGCACATTTACGTCAATGCTCAGTGTTCTTCTCCACTCCACAATGTATCAGTAGAGAAGATGCATGTTTTTAAGTGTGGCATGGTTGTGCATCCTTATATTTGCTGTCTTTACAGCAGGACTCAGGTTGTATTTCTGTACCTGGGTTCAGAAAGGAATTTTAACTTTCTAGGTATGTGCCTCTGCTGAAGTTATGGCAAATGATGGAACTAAATGCTGTGTTAGCAGACTGGACTCTAAATACCAGTGTATAGCAACCACCAGGATAAAGGGAGCTATATTCCAGCTGATGTATGCAGCAGCATCCTGGGGCAGAGAGAAGTGACCGTGCTTTTCTCAGCCCTCTGGGCTAGCTGCCTTCAGGTATTTTCTGTCATAACCCATCTTCAAAAATGCTTCTTGGTTTTCAGCCTCTTCAGAAATCTCCTTGGTCTGCAGATTAACTAATCTCTGTGAAGTTTTTATCTGCATTTCAGAAAAGCCTGGGGGGCAGTAGACCATCCTTGGAATTCTGGACAATCTGGAGTTGAGGAAAGCTGCAATCATGACTTTGCAATCTAGTTTTAAGAAACTCCATTTTAAGGCTTTATTCACTTCTACTACTTGTATCTGGAACTGAATCCATTAAGCATAAATGCCATACAAGCAGTGGAGAAGAATCCTCTGAAGGTGTATATTTTTGTTACGCCTTACTCTTTTAAAAATAGATTATTTAGCTGAGGTTTTTTGAAAGTACTTATACCATTGTTGGGTCATACCAGTTGTGTTTTGTGGGTTTTTTTCTCATGTATATGTGTGTGTGTGTCCAGATGTATTTTTCTTAAAGCTTAATTTTTTTGGATGGGAGATGGTCAGCACAGATCTGTTTCTTACCTCAGAAAAAAGTGATTCTCTTATCTCTAGTGAATTTTTTTTTTACTTGCTGTTTCCAAACTTTACGTAACATGGGCTGATTGTACCAAACTAGTTATTAATATCTTCATTATTAGCTGATCAGTCTCTTGTGGATGCCACAAAAGCAACAAGTTCTGTGCTATAGAAGAACAGGGTCTTATGTGTTGGTTTATAAAGGGGTTGGAGGCAAGAGAGGACGCTTCTGGACAAGTGTGGAGATGATGGTGGCTCATGTAGGAGAACTGAGAGTGCTGAGGCTATATGGCAAGAGATGAGAATGAGTAAGTGGTGAGGAGAAGCTAGAAACTAAGAACAAAGCACTCGTCATTGTGATGAAACAGTGGAGGATGTTAGAGGAATCTGAAGTGCAAAGGGTCAGAGCAAAAAGTAAGGAACATTACCTTTGTAATCTGTGTGGGGTGGAAAGGATCAAGAAGAGGCAAAAGGGAAAGAGTGGGCCGAAAGAAGGGTTATTGTGACATGCTACATGATAGGTGATGAGTGTTCTGTTCTCTGAAAGCTATTTGCCTTAGAAGGGACTCAAGGAGTGGGAGTCATTCGACTGACTGTGGCCACCTGTCTTGTAGAAACCTCAGCTTAATATTTAAACTGTCTGTGTAGTCAGTAGAAATAAAAATGACTTCTAGGGCCTGATTCATGTTCTCTTCAGGAAGGCACCAGAAATAGGTTGGTTGAGTTGCATTTCCAAAAGGTGTTTTTTTCTCCACTGTTTCTAAAAGGAACCCAGACAATAGCTCAGAGCTACTTTACATATATATAGAATCATACAATCATAGAACGGCCTGGGTTGAAAAGGACAGCAATGATCATCTAGTTTCAACCCCCTGCTATGTAGAGGGCCGCCAACCACCAGACCAGGCTGCCCAGAGCCACATCCAGCCTGGCCTTGAATGCCTCCAGGGATGGGGCATCCACAACCTCCTTGGGCAACCTGTTCCAGTACATCCAGTACCACCCTCTGGGTGAAAAACTTCCTCCTAATATCTAACCTAAACCTCCCCTGTCTCAGTTTAAAACCATTCCCCCTTGTCCTATCACTAACAACCAATGTAAACAGTTGTTCCCCTCCTATTTATATGCTCCCTTCCAGTACTGGAAGGCCACAATGAGGTCTCTCCGGAGCCTTCTCTTCTCCAAGCTAAACAAGCACATAACCCTCAACCTCTCCTCATAGGAGAGGTGCTCCAGCCCTCTGATCATCTTAGTGGCCTCCTCTGGACCTGCTCCAAGAGCTCCATGTCCTTCTTGTGCCGGGGGCCCCAGGCCTGAACGCAGTACTCCAGATGGGGCCTCACAAGAGCTGAGTAGAGGGGGACAATCACCTCCCTCTCCCTGCTGGCCACCCCTTTTTAATGCAGCCCAGAACACTGTTGGCCTTCTGGGCTGCAAGCACGCACTGCTGGCTCATGTCCAGCTTCTCGACCACCAGGACCCCCAAGTCCTTCTCCACAGGGCTGCTCTCAGGGAGATCTTCCTTCAGTCTGTATAAATACCTGGGATTGCCCCGACCCGAGTGCAGCACCCTGTACTTGGCCTTATTGAACCTCATTAGGTTTTCATGGGCCCACTTCCAGCCTATCCAGGTCCCTCTGATGGCTTCCCTTCCTTCCAGTGTATCGACTGCACTGCTCAGCTTGGTGTCATCTGCAAACTTGCTGAGGGTGCACTCGATGCCATCGTCTGTCATTGATGGAGATCTTGAAGAGCACTGGTCCCAAGACCGACCTCTGAGGGACACTGCTTGTGACCGGCCTCCACCCTGACACAGAACCACTGATCACAACCCTTTGGCTGTGACCAGCCAACCAATTCCTAATCCATCAAACAGTCCATCCTTCAAATCCATACCTCTCCAATTTAGGGAGAAGGATGTGGTGAGGGACCATGTCAGAGGCTTTGCAGATATCCAGGTAGATGACATCCATCACCCTTCCCCATCCGCCGATGCCATCACTCCATCACAGAAAGCCACCAGATTGGTCAGGCACGATCTGCCCTTGGTGAAGCCATGCTGGCTGTCTCAAATCACCTCTTTGTCTCGTATGTGCCTTAACATAGCTTCTAGGATATATATTCTACATATATATGTATTTGTATATATCTGTATGTTTGTATGTACATACATCTGAAGTGAGATGAGATGAAGAGACCAAGCTCCCTATCCTGCCTGCGAAAAGAGAGCAATGAGTCCCATGCCAACTGATGTTTTCTAGCATCTTTGAGCACTGGCTGCTACTCACCAGGGCAGTGAGTACTTGTCGTGTCTGTTGAGCTCAGAGTTGCATAAATCACCCTGTAAATGTACAAAGTAATGTATTCTGGGGTCTGCCAGCTGCTGTCATAAACAGGTTAGGTTTTTCAAAACTCTGATCGTTAACAATGCAACTTTAAAAATTTCTATTCATCACCAGGTCCCATTACACTCAAAAGATCCACTGAGATGCCAGTCAATGGACGTGGGTGTGTTTGTTGATGCTTGGCTGAACATGATCCAGCAGTGTGCCCAGGTGGCCAAGAAGGCCAATGGCATCCTGGCTTGTATCAGAAATAGTGTTGCCAGCAGGAGCAGGGAAGTGATCATCCCTCTGTACTCAGCTCTGGTGAGGCCACACCTTGAGTATTGCGTTCAATTTGGGCCCCTCAATACAAGAAAGACATCGAGGCCCTGGAGCATGTTCAGAGAAGGTCAATGAAGCTGGTGAGAGCTCTGGAGGAGCACAGGCCTTATGAGGAGTGGCTGAGGGAGCTGGCATTTTTCATTCTGGAGAAGAGGAGGCTCAGAGGTGATCTTATCCCTCTCTACAACTGCCTCAAGGGAGGTTGTGGTGAGGTGGGGGTTGGCCTCTTCTCCCACATAAGTAGTGATAGGAATAGAGGGAATGGCCTCAAGTTGCACCAGGGGAGATTCAGATTGGACATTAGGAAATACTTCTTCGAGAGAGAGATCAGGTGCTGGAACAGGCTGCCCAGGGAGGTGGTGGAGTCACTGACCCTGGAGGTGTACAGGAAACATTTAGATGTTGTACTAAGGGACATGATCTAGTGGAAAATATTGGAGATAAGTGGATGGCTGGACTGGATTATCTTGGAGGTCTTTTTCAACCTTAGTGATTCTATGATTCTGTGATTCATATTATAGTATCAGACTGTTCTTCTGTATAGTACTACTTAAATGGAAGCCGAGTTCTTCTGAAAATAGGATAACAGGATGAAGGTTTCTTAGCACTTATACATAGGTGCCCACTCAGACCTCCCAGACTTCTCTGGGAAGCCTTGGGTGTGCCTGAAAATTAGAAAGCAAGTGTCTCTAATTCATAAAAGCGAAACCAGAAGAAAACAGAACTGTGGTGTGTAACAGTATGACAGTATTGTGTAGTAACTATAGTCATGATGGTATCTGAAAAATTAACATTAATTACTCTGCTAGTTTCTTCCAGACTCTTTAGGAAGGAAAAAATAACATCTGTATCATGGATGCTGTGAAAACTTAATTTCCCAAATGACAAGAACATAGATATGTCTCTACAATATCAACCCAAATTCTCATCTAAATATTTTGTCTCTGAGCGACCAATAGAAGATGCCAAAGGTAGAAGAGATTAAAATATAGCAAATGGAGTGATACCTTCTAGATTACTTCCAGCAGTCTGCAGACTACGAATTTTCTGAGTATGAGGTTGTTCAAAACACCTTGGTTAATAAGCCAGAATGGTTCTTTATGAAAGTGTTTATTTGATTTTTATGATTGCTACTGAATTCTAGTGTCCAGGTCTCATTATACAGTTACATGCTACACGCAGTGCACTCCAGTTGACTTAGGAGCCTAATGCACATTTTCAGAAGGGTTATAAGAAAACAGGTCTTTTTGAGAGTCACTGGCTGTTGTTGACAATGGGAGCTGAGGTCTGAATTGATCTTTGAAAAATGTTGCCAGATTCAGTGTGGTGTGTTGGAAATGAATGAGAGGAATCAATCAGAAAACTGTTGTGCTTGCAAAAGCAGCAAAAATTAGAGAATTGTTACAACCCTAGGTAACTCTAAGTGGAGAATTTGACATGTGACAGTAGAAAGAAAATAGAGGGAAGTAACTTCTCACTTTTCTTGATGGAGATGTTGATAAGAACAACCTTGCAAGGTTTTTTATATCAATCTGCAACAAATCTTTCACCTGAAAGAGTCCTTCCGTCTCCAGGAGAGCACCATTGACGTGGAGTTCACTGTTAGAAATAAATGACACGACTGGCTATTTTGGGATATCAGCACCTCCTGATTCCAAAGGGAAAATATACAGGTAATAGAAATATGTTAGCTGTGCACACATCCCAGATAAGCTGAGTTATCTTTAGCTTCTGGCATGGCCAGTGTCCTGACTGTTGATCAGTCTCTGACTTACCTGCCCTGCCCAGAAGCCCCTCAGTGAATATAACTGGTACCACATGGTCTCTCCAGCAACGTGTTGTGAGCATACATTCTTCTGTTATTTCTGTTATTGTTATTGTCACTGGTAGTAGATGCCTGTAAAATGCTTACTTGATGGAGTACTCTAGTAGCTCTTTAGATAAGTTGTAAGCAAACTGAAATGTGTGGCTACTAAACAGCAGCAAAAATGATCATTACATATTAGCCAAACTCTGGCCTGCTAAACATCTGTCTCTACTATAGGCAGAAACTTAATTTCTTTAACTTTTGTAAGTGGTGGTTGTCAAAGGATTCGAGGGGGGAAAGGGAGGTGGATCCCTGCTGTTCTTTTTCTACTAACTCCTCTCCTAGCACTTTCTAAAAGTAGCAGTGAAGTCAGTCCAGGTCCCTCAACTTCTCCCAAGGGAGGATGTGAAGAGAGGTGAAAGTGTCTACTACAAATACATAATTTTCTTTTCACTTCATTGCTCTCTCTCCATTTGACTTGGCAGATGTGCTGAGAAGAAATGGTGTGCAAATCAATCCTGAGGCAATCAATGACACGGCAGCTGTCCAGAGCTGAACACCAATATGTTGATCATCTCCAAATCAATTCACACACTGCTCTTGCTCTGGTTACTTGCCATTTCAGAAGAAGAGAGTGAAGGGCAAGTGAGAAGAAAATCACAAAAAGAGTATTCTGGGGCTTTTCTAAATAGGCCACTAAGTCACAAGCCTCCCTCTCTTACGCATGTATTTATAATAGCTGTAAGTATGATAAGGTTACAATACAATGCCTTGTTTGGTGGCTTAGATGCTGCTCAAAAAAGAACAGAGCAGAGCCCTGGCGAATGACTGGCAAATTATGTGGACGAGACAGCAGTCCTGCATCCTCACTGTTCCACACCTCATGCATTAGGTATTTAAACTAGTTGAGCATTGCTGCTTGTATGTGTACAGGCTTAAATAATCATATAAGGCACTGAGCCATGGGGAGCCGTGCCTCCTAATTCCTGAATGCTCCTTAAGGTGAATGGTTTTTGTTTTGCTTTAATAAGCCAGAAGTTGTGCATGTCGAAAGTGTCTTTTGTACAAAGATCTCAATTTACTTGGCAAAATTCCATGAACTGAGTCTCCCTGCTTTGCTGTCAAAGATTGAGGTATTGTTATCTCCATTAAGAACAAGTGAGCCAAAAATAAGTGCTTAGTCTCTTTGTATTGCTGCTGCTTCCTTTTCTTCCTTTCTTCAGATGGATAGCAGCCCTTAATTTAGAGCACAAATTGCTGGGGCCAGAGATGGTTCTGGCCCCAAGAGAAGAGGCAGGGCATCTCACCCCTATGCCAATACCAGGACTTCTTCCTTTTTCTTCTCCTGGCTGTGACCCAGTTGAGTGTAGTCCTTGGGGATTCTCTTATCTGTGCCACAGTTGCCATGGTCCCTAGAGAAGCAGCCAGCAAATAATTTAAGCGTAGGACCACCCAGCATCTGCTTCTCCCAGCACTTCACTGACATGACTGTGCCTTTTGCCAGAGTCTCTTGCACAGGAGCACAGATATGTACGCAGAGAGGATAATCCGAAAGTGAGCTTTGTCTTGTGCAAGGGCAGCTGTGAATTGCATCCTTTGACTTCATGAATAGTTCATAGCAATCTTAAAATAATAATGATCAAAATGCAATAGGCTGAGTGAATTGCTCAAAGCAGTCCAGAAAGGCTGTGGCAGATTTGAGAAAATATATCATATACTGGCTCATACTGTTTCTTGCAGTAACACCAGTGCTGTACAATTAAATATATGCAGAGAGGATCATTGCAGGACTGTGTGTATGCGTCCTCTCACAGTTTAGGGCACCATGTGGCCTTCTGTGGTATAGAAGCTACGGTCCTCTTAGACTGAAAGCTAATAACAGAATACTCAGAACAGGTACAGCAACGTAAATAAAGAAGAACTAGCATTCATCTATTAATTTTGAGGAACGTTGGTGTACTTGCCTATATTCCAGTAACAGAAAGTAAATATTGTCCACTGCCTTAGGAACACAGTGGATCACAAGCAATTTGTGGCAGAAGTTGCCTTTTTGCTCAGCACACACATGGCGAGGCCCTATTCCCACCTAGCAGCAAGAGATCAAAGGGTGCCTGTCCCATCTTCTGCTGTTCCAAGACAGAGCTGGCAGGTGGAGCCAAGCAGGTGACTTCATGGCAGGGCCTTGTGGAGAACTATTGCCAGCTGCCAAGTATTGCCTGAATGCAACAGGGGAGGTCCAGGAAGAATTAAACATCTGAAGCCACATCAGCACAATGATTTTATTTTTATTATTATTATTATTATTATTATTTGCTGCTCCAAGACAGAGCTGGCAGGTGGAGCCAAGCAGGTGACTTCATGGCAGGGCCTTGTGGAGAACTATTGCCAGCTGCCAAGTATTGCCTGAATGCAACAGGGGAGGTCCAGGAAGAATTAAACATCTGAAGCCACATCAGCACAATGATTTTATTATTATTATTATTATTATTATTATTATTATTATTATTTGCTGCTCTTGTAGGGAATGGTATCTTGGATTGCTTTATCAAAGTTTTAAGAGAATGCAAGATAATCTGTTTGTAAGCCAGAGTTATGGAATTGCATTGCTGTTTGTTGGTTTGCTTAATATAAATTTGGTCTTCTTCAAGATACCCTTCCAATTTCAAATCTCTAAGCAGCAAGTATTGTAGGGAGGCAGTACTTGGAATTGATAGACTGTGCTAGAAGCAGGCTGCCTTCACGGACCATGCCTGTAGAGTTTCAAAGTTTGTGACTACAGAAAAGCTTTGCCAAACTCCAAATATTGTAGTTGTGCAACACATAAGAGCAGAGCCAGGACCAGGTGTTGAAGGTGGGAAGCAAAGTAATGGAGTGCTTTACCGGCTCTTGTGGTGGTGCTTTTCACCTGTAACAGATGTCTGTGACAAATCTGTGACAGGTGGATTTCACCGACTCAGGACAAATACTATCTGGATTGTGCAAAGGACTAGAGATGGGCTGTTGAGCTTTCAGAGCCACCCATGACTTTGTATTGCCTTGCACGAAAGAATCCTGGCTACAGAGATTACCTGGGCACAGGGCTGGTGACAGAACCTGCTTTCTGGGGGTCCCAGCACTGGAGTTGAGAAACTACCCACAGGAACCCCAGCAGCTGCAAAACACTGTGGGACAGCCCTCGTAAGTGAAGGGCTTCAGTAGGTGCTGCATCCAACCTACAGAAATGTGGCTGTACATTTCTGCACCTGCATGGTGGCCTGATGAGGGTTTCAGGTGATCATTGGGAAGGGAGACGAGGTAAAGATGGAGATAGAATAAGGGCTGGAAGAAGCCCACTCAGCTTGCAGCACTTGGTACTGACTTTGGCCTGTACTTTCTCTGGGAGCCGGCCCTTGAATGCTCCCAGGGCATGTTTGCAGCTCCTGGGTCCTCTTGTTATTTTCCCTTCAGGGTCTCCCAGACTAAATTGCCACACTTCCTTCTTCTCAATCATTCTCTGCAGTGACACAGAATGGAAATGCAATGCCACTTGACCCAGATGAGCAATAAGGGCTGGGCAAACTGTACGTTTTTGTCCGTAATCAGACCTACGCTACACAAAGAAATAAAACTTAACTTGACTCAACCCTCACAATTTCTCTCCAGTAGTCCTGACACGGGGCAGTACACCGATAACATTAATAGCAAGGAGAGCTAGAAGGTGATGGTGGGAGGGCTTTACTCCGCAGCAGGGCCTGTAGCCAGTCCGGCTTTGGAGCGCTCGCCGCAACCGCGACAGCCGCTCCGCTCCCCTCCCGCCGTCTCCCGGCCCGCAGTGCCTCGCCGCGGCCGCACGGGGGCGCCGCCCGCCAGCGGACGGCACCGCGGGACAAAGGCGGGCAGCGGCGGGGCCAGGCCGCGGGATGGGAGCGCGGCCGCGTTCGTCCGCCGGACAGCCCGGGAGGGACGGGGTCCTGCGGGAGGCGCGGCAGCGTGCTGCCCTCGGGCGGGATCCCTGCAGCTGCTGGGCCAGGCCGCGACGCGACATCGGTTGTGCCTTCATCCCCCCTTTCATTCAGGCTGATGTGTAAAAGAACCGCCGTAACACTCGGGCAGCTCTTGTTACCCCACAGCATACAAATTCAGTCACAAAGCAGTCGAGCAGCTCCTTCCTTTTATTTTTCTTTTATTTTTTCTCCTTTTCTTCCGAACTCCCCCCGCCTTTTTTAGAGGTCCTGCAAAAAGTTTCCGAGCGTGGTCCCTGGCTCTTCCCTGCTCCTCTTCCCTTCTTCCCCTTGCGATCTCGCTCTTGTTGGCTGCATGGGCTGAAGTCCCCTGGGTGGCAGCCTGAGCTACTCATTCATCATCATAACAACCATTTAGTGTAAAATTAACAACAACTTAACTACTACAGCAATAAACACGGTCCTGCATTACCACAGATTGATGAGGATTACTTAGCTACAGTCAGCTGGGGCACAGACAGGCGGGAAGAAAGGCTGCCAAATCGATAGCTTTCCTAAAGTTTAAAACGAAACCTCACCTCGTCAGTAGCGCTGGTGCTCGGGGCTGGCTGGGCTGGGCTGGGAGAAGGGACGGGGTGGGAGAGGAATTTCCCACCCACCCCGGAAAGTTGGCACTTCGTAATTGCTTTGTGGAAAGAAAAGTACAAAGTCTGTTTTTCGGCGCGTATATCTGTTCACACACCTAATTTCTTCAGCTTGTCTTGGAAAAGGTCTGATCGGTTGATTATCTAAATGTGTTTTCTCTTTATATCCCTCACCGTTTAAATACGCCGCTTAACCTTCTCAGATGCGAAAGCGAGGCCCCTAAACGAGCTGACAATCGATCCCAAAACAACATTGCATGAGAAAGAGAAAGGCTATAAGGCAAATCGGCTCAGACTCCAACTAACACAATTGCTTTGGTATCCGCCTCTCGTTTCCCATGTAAACTCAGAAACGCTCATCACGAGAAACAAAGGACAAGGGGAAAATAGTTAAGTACACCTAGAGCTGCATCCAAACAAAAGAAGAAAGACTAAACAAGCACAAGGTTTTCCATTTCTCCCTGAGCCAAGTAATCCCTTTGATTACATCTAATACCTGCCAAAACCCAGATGGTATGCCCACCCATCTCACAGTGTGATAATGCCACATTGTGAAATCTACCCATTAATATTAATTGTCAGCTAGAGAATCTGCCTGAACTACTAAAGCTCGAGGTTGCCTTGAGAAAGCAGGGCATGATTTAGCAGGGATTTTATGATAATTCTTTTTCTTTCTATTCTCTATCTTACATACCTAGAATGTTAAACAATAGCCTTAGAATGTGCTTCAGGTTTCTGTGGAAGTCTGTTTCTCACAATCCCCATCTTAAACCGCCGTGTATTTGGGGTCTCCACTTGCTGACCGAGATGTTACCTTAAATTGCTGTGAGTGTCCGGGTTCCATGCAGGCACACTGTACATCACTGACCAAACCCTGGCTCCCTTCTCAAGATAGATATGCCTTACCAGGCCCTTGTGAGTTCTCTTCTTTCTTTCTGTCACCTCCCGAATGTCATTTCAATAATGGATTTGATAATCCTTGAGAATTATTCGAGAAATATTTCAGAAACTTTTTTTCAATTTATTATGCACACTGCAAACTCAGAGGCTGAATGTGGGGGGGAGGGGGGAATGCTAACAAAAGCTATAGCGTAGCAGTAGAGCTGTCCTTTTTAAGTTTAGAGGAACTGCTATGGAGGTTGAGACAAAAAGGTTCCTATGTCCTGTGAAAAGGAGAGAAAGAGAAGTGTGAGCAAGAGAAGGCAGGATGAGTTTGTATCACCATATATCACACAGCTCATTTCAAGCCCCTATTTTCAGAATAATAGCGGTCATTTTTTTTTGTAACACCTGTCTCTTATAGCTCATCTCTAGACCTAAGAAGACTGGCTTTGCTCATGTGACAAAGTAACCTTAGGATGCTGTTGTGGCCCAGGTGCAGCCCTGCAGAGGCAGGTTCTGGCCTCAGACAGCGTAAGTCTGCCCAGGAGGCAGCGAGAGGTTTGTTGTATGCTCATGGCCTGTCTCCATATGCCACTGATCTCACCTGGCTTAGAGATGAGCTCTAAATGTTGAAAGTATTACAAACACGTGTGCTTTAACCCCTAACCAAGCTGCTTTGCTACCCACCTCAAGCAGAGATGTTGTACATATCAGGGGCTCACTGTAACCTGGTAGTTCTAGGTGAAAGTAAAAAATATATACAAACAAGACCGTGGAAAATCTGCTGAGGCCTGGAAGTTTTAGGGTTCCAAAATCTGCTATTCCTTCCTTCCCTCGTTCCTTTGCATCTGGCTATTCTGCAGCGTTAGGTAATGAGGCTCTGAAATGGGAGCAGTCTGACATACAAATATATGAATATGTAAAATATGCACACAGTATCAGATGTTCATATCAGCACAGGCGTGCATGAGGGCATGCTTCTTCCTTTGTCACATTTTGTTCCCACCAAAACTCCATTTGCCTTGTGCTTCTCCTTGGAGCAGCACCTGGATTTCCCAGGACCCTGCCAGAAGAGCTTCTCGGTTGTTGTTGATATTGATGTTCCCCTCTTGGAAAAGTACAAATAAATAACAAATAAAAGTACCTAACACCACCCAGGAAACATGTTAGCATGGGCTCTACAGAATGCCTGAAAACCTGTGTTGCTTTCCTTTTTCCTCCCCCCAGCACCAGCTCTTCAGTCCCGAGCAGCCAGCCTGGGCCTGCTGCATAGCGCTTTCGCATTCTCTCTCTGCTAACAGCTGAGAGATATCAGGAAGAAAGAGATGTGAAGTACGAAGGGGAACAAAGGACCCTTCTGCCACCCCTGAAGCTGATAGCAAGAGCTCTGCTGTCTCCAGCAACACTAATGCTGTTAAGAACAGGTCTGTGCTAAAGTCGCTGTGGTGTCTGCATCTCTTGTAGAATTCTCTTGGCTTACAATGTGTGTGCACATGCACGGTGAGAGGAAATGTACAGTTTTTTGGCAATTGAAAGTTTAATCAAAAGGCCACTTTTCCTGCCTGTTATTTTTGGGCCCAGCCTCCCGAGGGTCAGCCCAATGACATTTCATGCTGCTTCTAATCAATTTTACACCAGGAAACAGTGTGGGAGCTGAGCAACAGAGAGCTGGGGTGGGATGAAACCCAGCGCTGGGAGCAGAGCTGGAAAAATATGCTGGGGATTTTGGGGCATAAACAAATGTTTCCTAATCTGGACTGCAACTCTGTTAGGCATGTACCAACAAGTAAATGGAGCTGAAAACTAGCAGGTTCAACTACAGCGTAACCTGTAAATCCACATCTTGACAGGCATGTTGTGGTATGCAGAGGAATTGTCTCCGGGAAATAAGGTAATGCAGGAATCAGATCACAGAATGAAACAGTGCCATTATTGCTTTGGTTTTTTGCTTTGTATAGCCAAAGGAAGTAAGTAGTGGTTTGTACTCATTATTTCCTGCATGACTGTTTAGACCAGACTCGATTTTTTGGAGCTCACAGCACTGGAATATTAAATGATTTTCAAGACATGGACCTTTTCTCCTAGCCTGGTTTTCTTCTACATCCTTTCCTTCCCGTGACCATCTCTCCCATGGTTGCACTTGCACAGATATGTACAGCTATGTCACTCCTTGGGGCTCTGTTCCTCATTCCACACACCTTACAGAGAAGCACATGGGAACTACACACCAGAAGAGGAACAACTAAGAGTACTGGGGTCAGAGCTGGAGCGAGACCTCTCAGAGGCATTGGCAAGACTGAATTTTGCTGCCTCAGCCCTGAGATCTTGGGACCAGGCTTAGTGACCCTGCAACTGTCAGGTTGGAAGGTGGAGAAAGACTGCTGCTGTCAGAAGGGAGCTGCTTTTCCAATCCAGGCTGCAGCAGCCACCCCCAAGCACTTGCTCTGTGGCAGCAACAGCAGCAGCAAGCTGGGGCTTGGGGGATTTGACAGACCCTGACTGGCTGCTTTTGTAGTCCGCTGCTGGCCCTGTCCCTAGAAACACAGGTATCTACTTAGTTGAAAGTTCTTTAAAATATTGAGAGGAATCTGCTGGAAATATACTCCTCAGAGTTCTCAATCTGCAGTGTGCATTTGGAAGCGTGGAACTTCCCTTTAGGGGAATTTCTAGTACATTTGCAGGCAAAAAATGCGAAGAGCACACCCCCATGGGCTGCTCACACTTCTGCCTTTTCAGGTAGGTTAACTCTATGTAGTCCTGAATAGAATCTGCAGGCTTGTGATCTAATGAAGCCTCAGTAGAATAATACCATACAGTTTCCATCACACACAGTTGCGACTTCCTGTGTCCAAGGCTGGTGCATCTGACCAAGCAGCTGTTGGTTTCTGAGGACAGGTTTCCTTGGTGCAAGCGACTCTAGTATGGAGGATTACTGCCTGTATCAGCAGTGATATCTGGGATGCTGAACTCGTTTCAGTGCTAAAGAATGAACCTACTGAAGAGTTAACAGTGGGCAATTTGGGATGGTGTTCACTGTGCTGCATCTACTTTCAAAATTAACTATTTAATCTATCAGGGAAGAGGCAATATTTTGTGTGGTTGTTTTTGTTGGTTTTTTTGTGGTTTTTTTTTTAGTTTAACATGCAAATGCTACTGTAAGAACACAGTATGTGAAGGATTTTTACCACTGCAGTCCACCTCGGAGGGCAGGACCTAAGTGACTTTAGTAGCAGAGTTCTGGTGAGTTTTTTTTCTCTTTCTGCAGAGCAAAGCTGGGAGAAGGCATCATGTTCAGGCATTTCAGCTGCTCCCATGCCAAAGTTAACCCCCATCAGCAGTTAAATCTAACAGTGTGGTTCTGTAGCTGATCCACATCAGTGCTGCACTGGTTTGCTCTCTTCTCCGCCCTGCAGCTGTGGGCTCTTGTTGCTTGCCACTTCTGGTGCTCACCTCTCCATTCAGTTACTCGCTCCAGCTTGCTGAGCACTCTGAACACCATCTCAGCAAGAGGCAGCTGTTTTTTGTTGGCTTAGAGAGCCAACGAAGTTCAACAAGGGGACAGTGCCAAACATGCCATGGAGGCATCTTGTAGGGGCAGGCGTGATCCCATGGGATGGAAGAGCTGCTGGGCAGCTCACCCTGCATGAGGCAGCACTCCCCTCTCTGCTGCACGCTGCCAGCCCTGCCCTGTCCAGCAGGCTCACAGCCTTCCACGGGGAGATTCAAGGAGTATTCCCCACTGAGGGCCTCGGGAAGACTTGTTCATGATTACAAAGGAAGACAGTGGCAGAGCCAAAACATCAAGTTCTGCTGCACCTCCACCAGGCTCCTCTGCTGATACAGGCACGAGAGCCCGGCCTGCACATCGCTGCTGGTGCTGTTCATGCCTGCCTTACCAACACTGGCAGGCCCCACATGGGCTATGCTGCTCTCACTATTAGTCCGAGTAAAATAAATCCTGAAATATTAAAACCATCTGAGAAGAAAAGGTGCCTCTGAGATACTGGAAATCCTGTTAGATGGCACTGCTCTGTTCTCTGGGCTGTCCAGATGATAGGTTATGGATGATACTGAAGCTTAGAATTATACAATGACTGCTGTGTTCAGTGCCCTCTGATTGAAGCAGATTTCTTTTCCTATTCACATTTATTTTACGCCTAAGTGAAACAAGACTTTGGTTTTATACATTCTCTGTTTTTCTAAGCGTTTGTGAAAAATGTGACAAGATGTCCACTAAGGTCACAAATGCAAGCATAAATGCTGCAATTTAACATTAGTAGTTAGCAAACAAGATACCCTCGAGGTAAGAAGGCTGATAAAAAGAGGGCAGCAATGTATTATTTGAGGTCTATGGATATAATTTAGGCTTCGCAACAAGGTCAGAGTGATTTAATTCTCTTTACAAAGGTCAGTCTGAGGCTTGGCTGTACTAACCTCTGTGCTCTCCATCTGTCTGCACTCTAAGCCAGGCACTTTCAATAGGTGATTGTGTGTTCATGACTGGTTACAAACAAATTGAAATCATCTCCAGGTCCGAGCCTCCTCAAGTGTTTACTTGGAGCCACCCCTGCCTGGGAGTAACTCTTACCTATACAGCGTTACACGTGGGTGCTAAGACTGCTGGATATTCGTGATTTCCTAATGCTGCAAATGCTGATGAGTGCTTGGCTTCATAAACACACAGTGTAGGGTCATAAGCTCATGATGCAGGTTCATTCTGTGGCCCTTGAAATATGGCTTTTTTTTCAGCACTGGTAAAAGTATAATAGAGTTAAGTAAAAGGGGGAAAAATACACCTGTGCAGTATCCACATTCTCCAAAATGAGGAAAAATGAAGGAACTGGTGCTTGTGGACATCTTTATTTAATGGCCCCAGTCTTTTAACATTTTTTCTCCATAAACAGGGAATTCTTTAAAAATAATTGACAGGATAAAATAAATATGAAGCATTCTGGTGTCTGTTAGTCATTTTCTTGCTTCTTTTTTCACTTCATGTTAACATTTCTGAATTCTCTCTTCCCTTTAACTAGGAAACTGGTTTATTAATCTGAATGCAACAACCAGTGGAAATGAGGCCAGTGAATGCTTTGAGCTCGCAATAAATATTTAGCTCACTGATACAGCCACATAAAGTAAACAGCACTTGCTTTCATGAAAAAGGCTTGTAAATTTAGTGGAAGATACATTGCACTTGAGAAAGAGTACTGGTGATTGGGACTGGAATGAGGTTATGAATTGATACTGCTTTCATTTTAGGTGACAGGTATTATTATTAATTGATAAATTATATAAAATGCTGTGGAATGATTGAACGTGCTGTGCTAGAAACCAAACAGGAGAAGCCCCTCACGGTGCTCTTTCTCTCTGAGGTGAAGTAAGCCCTCTTTAGGTACAATGCTCACATACACCAGGATTCAGTAATTACTTTACAATCGTGTGAGAAACGGTCATTTTTGAAAATGTCTCTTCCAAAAAGAGGAATCTGTTCTTCAACAAACAAAATCCAAATGCAGAGCTCCGAGGTTAGAATGGAACCACGGAACACCTCGCCCCCTGTTTCTCCAGCCTGCCTGCTGCATGTTCACCCGAGCAGAGGACACTGTGGGGACAAGAGTGCAGGTCGGGAGGTAATTTTAAGTCATGCTTTCACGTTTCTGCCTGTACCCCTTAGTTTAAGTAACACTCTGGTCACTGAATTCTAATCTCACAAAATACAGGCTTCTTTTTCCAAGTATCTTACAAGCTCAGCTATTGCTCTTGTGCTGAGCTTGTGTGATGTGTGCTGAGGAATCACGGATAGCGCCTGGTTCTCAAGGCTGTTTCAGTAGCCCTGTTTTGTTTTGTTTTAAAGTAGGCAAAGACAAGGAAAGAATCTATGCAAAGATTAGAGAAAGGTTTAGGAAAGTGGCGGGTGCAGAACCCTAGGTTTAGAACATGTGATGCCTGACCCCACACATCCATGCATGCACACACCCAGGCATGAGCCACTCTTTTCTTTCTGAGAGAGCCTGCTGCTGGCCAGCTCGCTGCCTCTGTGCTCACCACAGGGTTTTAGGATACCTTGGCATTTGGAAAACCTGGGCAGAGTGTTTGGAGTAGCCCAGGGAATCCCTGCGAGTAACATGAGGAGTCACCCTGCCTCTGTGAGGCCCTGGATCCTGCTGGCTGAAGGAGCAGGTATGTGAACTTGGGTTCTTTTCATGGAGCGAGTATGTTTAGAGTAATTACCATTTGTGGTATTGTTGTCTAGCTACAGGAGTATTAAGGTATTCATTACACAGGCTGTTTGCTGTAAAATGCTTTGTGGTGAGCTTTTATTGCTCAGGAACGGTGCCAGATGGACAGTCCTGCGGAGCAAAGTCCTCGTGCTATCTGCAGAACAGCCATGGTGCAGGCAGTGGCACAGTACGTTTTCCTCCTCTGTCTCCCTCTACCATCAGCCTGACCTCAGGAGGCAGAGGATACCCCAGAACCTGTGCCTCCTCAAAGAGAGCAGCGTCGGGGCCACCTGTTGGAGAAGTGGCTTTGGAGATGTGGTAGCTGACGCCTCCTCAGACCTTTTCCTGGAGGCTGCTTGGGATCAGTCTCTTGGCAGCGTCCTCAAGCTTCTGATTTCCCACAGGTGGCAGCAATGTTTTTGAGCAGTTGCTGCACAAAGCAAGCATTTCATACGTTTCTCACTGCAGCATCTGCAGCTGTAATAAACCTTTTAGAATCAGTTCTAACGCTCCCTTCAGTTATACGTGCACGAGGAGACGGAGCAGCACTGAGGAGCTGGCAATATCCGTCCTTGTGTAAATAGTGCGGCCATTCACGCAGAAGAAAATACCTGTTGCGTGTGATTCCCTAATGACGGTCCCTCCACTTTGTTTGCATCTCTCTTAGAGTGCCATACCACGCTTATCAGGTGCATCTATATTGCAGACTGCTTTGTAAAATAGAGGCACTTTCATACAAGCTTTCCACCCTCTCCGGCTCTTCCCTTTCCTGAAGAAGTGAGGTCAGGACAGGCTGAAAAAGCCACCGGTCACAGGAGCCACCAAGAGCTGCACCCACCCACTGTGTGAATGCACTGCTTTTCAGATGGCCAAAGCAGGGCCTGGTCCTTGGCCCCCGCCAGCAGCCAGCACTGCTGAAATTCTTTGCTGCTGGAGGAAAGGAGCCCTGCCTGCCTCTGGCAGGCATCTTGGGGTGCAGGACCATGCATGTCAGACTGCACCTGGCTCTGATTCGTGCTGTCAGACAAAGCTGTTGTGTATTTGAGACAAAACCACATGGCTTGAGGAAAGCAGTGAGGTGTCTAAATTGTTTCTTTACTAAATCTCCAAAGTCCCTGTTCTCATGCTGCAGATTCATGACCTGAAAGAGGTTCTATCATTCCTGTGACACAAGAACACATGTGCGAGCCTCTAAAACCAATAAAACTCACTTTGTTCCCACCTCTACTTGGTTAAAAATAGGTAACTAGATTTAAAAAAATGTGATTTCCCACTTGTACTTGCAAATTAAGCTACCTCCCCCCACTCTGACTCTGCCTGGAGGGGTTTTAATACCCAAGAATAAGCCCCTCTAAGTTTTAGAATGGACAAGCCCTGCAAAGGACAGCAGCAGCAGTTTCCTGCACGGCAGCGCCCTGCTGCAGCAGCTTCTTGGCTGGGGTGCTTTGCTTACTTCTGCACAATGTAGCAGGAAAAAAAAGAAAAGAAAGAAAATCTGGGAGTCTCACAGAACTGTGTGCTTTTCTCAGCACAGCAATTAGTCCTGCTGTATGGCTTGGCCTCATGCTATTCTCATACAGAGGTGGTTTAAGGGCTCAGGCTCACCTCTTCCCAGAACATGTACTTCACCTTTGAAACCTTTTGCCACAGAACTAGGCAGCTATTTTTGGTCATGCACTCACCGCATTTCTTCTCGTGTGAGACATGACATACTCTGTCAAGCCACTGTGTTCGATCTTCCGCTCCGGTATTTCATTGGTGTTAGTGATGGAGGATGGGGGATGGAGGATAGGGGATTTGAATCCTAGTGCTACAGTGGCCGTGGATGTCAGGTGCAAAATGCCCAGCACATGCTGTGCTGCAGCTATCGCAAGGAGCTCGTGTGCTCTGCATGTAACTCTCCAGGCAGCTTGCTGGTCCCGGCCTTAACGGGAGCACGATGAAAATCAAAACGTGAGTGGTGCAGGCCTATTTAATGCCACCATATTTGCCTTTCCTTCTTCCCTTACATCTTACTTACACTCCAGCCATGTTCCAAGGGAGCACAGAATCTGCCCCTTGTTCTCCTTTTTGAAATAGTGCTTTTAACAGATCAGTCTTTCAGAGAGTAGGAGGTGTCAGATGTTGGGCAGAGGAGGGCAATTCATGCTTTGCAGAATGGCCGTGTGAAACTCGTGCTCCTTGAGTGGGGCGGGCCTGTAACAGCTCACAGTTCCCTCCCTCATGTTCCTGTGAAACCCAGTTCCAGTCAAGACCTTCTGTTCGTGTCCTCCACTTGCTCCACCCTGACCGCCTAGTTTGAAGTGCTCTGTGTGCTCCCAGAGGGCTCTCCCCGCCTCTCTGTAGCTGGTAGGAGCAGTGCCTGGGTTGGTTAGCTGAGCAAGAACTGGAATAAGCAGGTTACAAAAGTCAGGGCTCCCAGCTGCACTTAGCTGAATGACAGCAAAGAAACAACTCTAGCTGAGTAGGAAGGAACAAGCTGTTATTTTGTTCTCTCGTTGTGCGGTCAGCCCTGCCACGGGGAGCAGCGGTGCTGGCAGGAAGGGCTGCCGAGAGGCAAGAGCCAGGCAGGGCTGCCAGGGCCATGCCTTCCCCTGGGCTGGACGGAGGCCTCCCAGCACCTGGAGCTGGCCTCACAGTGATGCACACAGCTCTCACGGGGGCACTGCATCACAAGCACTGAGGCAATGTACTTAGGTGCTGGCAAACCCCCGTACCAGAGGAAGTGATCCCACCCTCCTCTTCCCCTCCCACGTAGAGCAGAAGAGGGTCTGCAGGCCGCTTTGCTGTCCGCTGGGACGTTTCAGCAGTGTCACATGGGAAGACGGATCAGGCTTTTAATGTCTGAAATCAGAAAGGACACCCTGCTTAATGGGGAAAGAAGTACTGTGGCACTTCTGCAGATAGTTAGAAGAAGCTGTGATTAACAACGTGGACAAAGTCCTGGCCTAAGGTACGATGAGCTGTGCCAATGCCTTTCATACAGCCAGAGGTTTATAGCATTCTGGAGTATTGTTTATGTTACTATAAAAAAAAGTGAGAAAATACATGCAGCTACTTTCTGTTTCACCCCCCCTCCCCCCCCCACACACACACACAGAGCAGATGGTAATTCATAGCTCAAATTGTTTTTTAAGCCATTTCACATTTTATTGATAAGCACAATATGCTTTTAAACAGCATCCCAGACGCAGGCATTTCTGCAGAGACGACACGGCTGCTCAGGTAGCTCGGAAAGAGAGGAGCTTATAAATTCTGTTGTGTCACAAGGGTGAATGTTTTTCGGTTACTTCTCATGTTGTAGAAAACAGTAAAAAAAACCCAGCCCTAAAACCCTCCTACTTCTGGTTTCAAATGATTTCTAATTTGGAACACCACAAACAACACAGTGCAGTCACTGGATTGGCGATTGGTTCGACTGGCTGATCTGGGTAGAAGTAAAAACACTCCTTAAAGTGCTGAATATTCTCCGTATTTTAAATGGGCTGTGGTGTGCGTAAATCGCCACCGGGAAAAGCAAGGGAATATTCAGCAGCTCTATTGGGGGAAGCTTTGGTGCTTTAGAATAAAAACTGTCAGTAGTGGCAAATTCTCACCATCAGTAGTTTTATCCGTTAAGGTACGAGAGTGCAGAAATAAGGAAGGAAGGGAGGTTTTTGTTATTAATTGACACTCATTTTTAGCTGGCATGTGGTGGCAGGTCCTGCAAACAAACTGCAGGCTGCACAAAACACAGATTAGATTCAAAAGTTTGGGAGATGTTCTAAATCTTTGTAGCACTGCAGATAGGAAATGTAATAGTAAGCTGATAAATTGAGTGTGCGTATTTCTTCAGCGTAATTCACAGCTTCTTCCCATTATTTTTTACAACCCATGGAGATAAAGCAAAACAAATTCCTCAGAAGAAAGAGAAATGCATTTCCAGATACCTTTTCCCATTAAGTAATATCTCTCTCCTATACATACATACTGCCAAATATCAATCCCTACCTTTCCTACTCTGTGTCTACAGCCAGTTGTCGGCTCTGCAGACATTGCAGGAGCTGTGTGCTTGCAGGAAACTCTATACATTAATTACAGTGTGTGTAGATTATATCGTCATTATAATTTTGCATCATCTGTTATATAATCTCAAGACTGGTGCGAGATGAGAAAACGCGGTCATGCTACAATTCTTGGGAAGCGAAAGCAAATCGCGGATTGTAAACGAACGTCCTGGCAATTAAAGAACCCACACGGAGATGAGAGGAGATGAGAGCACGGACGCGGGCCGAACCCCAGCGCGGCTGCTGCCGAGGAGGGGACGGGGGAGGGAGCGCGTCGGAACGGCTCGGCGGGCGGCGCGGGGCCGTGGGGCGGC